>JARHVA010000100.1:765000-1285000 GCA_037957365.1 Torreya grandis | reverse complement strand
AGATTCATTACATTACATTTGATAGACTAAATGAATGTATTTGATATTTCCTATTAGGCATATTTTTTATCTACTAGTAAGTAATATTCATTATGAATCTATTATTTTTAATATTTTAAATATATAAAACTAATCTCATATTAATGACCTTAAATAAGTAAAAGAGATGAATTCCACTTCCTTAATTAGTGTCATTAATATGTAGATAAAGTGTAATTTGATTGAGTTGTGTATATGAAATTAACTAATCCATGAGATCAATAAATATATGAAAACTTTGGTCAAAGTAATGTTTATAGTTAAATATTGTCATTTCATCTATTTTATTTAGTTTACATATTTATAGGATGTCATGTTATAATGGGTTTCTTTATGATATACATCATGTATTAGTTATCTTAGAGTACATGGGTTTTAATTTATCACTTTGGATTCCCGCACCGTCATTATCTACCCATCTAAAAAGGGAAGATCATTACCTAGTTGGGAGATTATGTGAGGGATCGATGGTTCATGGTTGGTGTGGAAAGGCACTTGGATGATGCTCTCCCTCTCCTTAGTAGTACTACACTAGAGACTACACTTGAGATTACTTATAGATATTATGAGTTCGTTGAGACTCGTATGCTCCGTAGAACTTTGTATCATTGTATATTATTATTAAGACATTTATTATGATGAAACTATATAATTTATTCATATGTAAAATTACAACAGTTGGTTGTAATATTGTATCAACTATCACTAAATTTTTAATAATACTTTAATGAGATAAATGCAATCTTCATTTATGTATTTAGCATTATAAATGTTCTTGATATTGATATTGATGGTGTGATCATTAGCTATAAACCTTTTTATGGGTAGCTAAAATTAATATATTTAGTTAAAGATCAATCTATGTAGGTTTTATCATGATGAAATCTATTAGTTGAATTTGTGTAATTTATTTTTAAAAAATTACCTTGATCTAGTAAAACCTAGTGGAGTTATTACATTATGTTATCAGAGCTGAGTTTCAAACTCTAAGAATTTATAAGTCCACTAACACAAACATATTCTCATATTAATAAGGAATAATAATGGCATGTACTAGACCTAGAAGTGAGGGTACTTCAAATACCAATCCTCTAGTAGATCCAAATCAATTTGTTGCTAAGCAAGTTGTGAAGTTGGATCAAATCTGCGCATCCATGTAGGAAACTAGGGACCAAATCATGGCCCTAGAATAAGAAGTGAATGGATATGTTTTGGATAATGTTAAAAAATAACCTAAAAATCATATTACTAAGCAAAAAAATCTTAAGAGTAGAGGCATAAAGAAGTGCCACAAGATATGAGAGCTCGAATAGTTATGGAGTTAGCACGGGATATGAAAAAGGTGAATCCACCCAAGTTTGATGGAATCATTTTGAGATATGAGGCTAAAGCATGGATGATAGAGATGGAAAAATATTTTGAGATATGGAATTATTCTAAAGTAACCAAAGTAGTTTGGGGAGCATATTAGCTTGTTGGTGAGGCAAAAACTTGGTAGGCAAATAAGAAGCTCAAGATGAACCTCGACACTACCACCACCACTTATGAATAGTTTGTGACATTATTTAGGTCATGGTGGCTTCCACAACTATATTTCAATCATAATCTAATAGATTTTCAAAACCTTAAGCAAGGAGATATTTCTATGAATGAATATTGGGATCAATTCACCACATTTCTAAAGTATGTTACATAGTATTAGGTAGATAAGAGGTTTAAAATTAAGAAGTTCATTCTAGGATTAGAACCCTAAATTAGTTGTGAGGTGGATGTGCATGGGCCATCTACCATGGATCAGATCTTTGAAAAGGCATTCAAATAAGAAAAGAAGCTAAAATATCTTTCTTAGGTCAGAGATAAGTTCAAAAAAAAGTTTAGAGGTTCTAAAATGACTTTCAAAAAGAAAAATTGGAAGAGAAGTGGAGACTCCAAGAGCCACAATGATAAGTTCAACATTAGCTCACGTAACAAGAAATCTATAAATGGTTTCAAGGAAGGTTTCAAGGAGAGCCAATAGTTTGATAAGAAAGGACCACTTGAAGGTTGTTTCATTTTTAGAGGTGACCATTATGCTTGAGAGTGTATTCAAGGTAAATCAGATAGAAAGAACAAGGGTTCTACTTCACAACAAGGAAATTTTTAGCGATGGACTCATACAGCTATTGACAATCATCAAGCTGAGTTTCAAGCTTCTCCTATTAAACTATCAGGGATTTTGTTTGATCATCCAATTTTTATTTTTATTGATACTGGGGTTATAAAATATTTTATTATTCTTATAATGCTTAATAAGTTGTCTAAAAAAGTTGGAATTATGGATAATGCATGGTCAATATAATATGAGAATGATTCAAAGGTCAAGGTTGACAAGTGTTTAGTAGAAGCTAAGATCAGGTTACTTGAATTCACTACAATAGTGGATTTGTATGCTATACTACTAGGGTCATATGATGTGATCCTAGGATTTAATTGTATTATAAATAATAAATATAAAGTTGATTGCTAACTAAAAAAGGTAGTGTTAAAATGATTTTTGAAATTAGACACAGATTTAGGGTGATAAAAGAGACTTGAAGCTTAATCAAATTTCTATAGTTTAATTCAATAAAGCTTAGAAGAAAGGATGTCAAGTATTTATTATTAAAATAAATGAGATGGAGGAATATAAGGAACCATCCATTAAGTATTATCCTTTTCTAAAGAACCTTCAAGATGTGTTTCTAAAGGAATTGCTTAGATTACAACCCAAATGTCAGTTTGATTTCTCAATTGATATCATGCATGTATCTGAAACCCAGTCTAAGACACATTACAATATGATAACTATTGAATTTGTTGAGTTGAAGTCTTAGCTTCAATATTTTTTATCAAAAAGGATTAATTTGACCAATTGTGTCACCATGGGATGTACCAGTGGTGTTCATCAAGAATAAGGATGGTAATTTTTACCTATGTATTGATTATAGGATGTTAAACAAGGTGATAATCAAGAATAGATATCCATTACCTCATATTAATGATTTATTTGATTATATGTGAGGGGAAATAGTCTTTTCTAAGATTAATCTTAGAGCAAGGTATCATCAGCTGAGAATTGGATATGAGGATATTCCAAAAATAGAGTTCAAAACTTGATATGGACACTATGAGTTCATAGTGTTACCTTTTGGATTAACAAATGGTCCAAAAACATTTATAAATCTCATGAATAGTGTATTCAAGGATTATATAGACTACTTTGTGTTGGTTTTTCTAGATGACATCCTCATATATTCTAATGATGAGGAAGAACATCTTTAGCATCTATAACTAGTTTTACAACATTTGCAAAAGCAAAAATTTTATGGAAATTTGTTTAAGTGTGCATTTTTCTACAAAAATGTGTAATATTTGGGACACATTAACTCCATGAATGGAATTTCAATGGATCTAGCAAAGATAAGAGTCATAATGGAATGACCAGTGCCTAAAAATGTGCATGATGTGAGGAGATTTATGGGATTAGCTAATGCCTAAAAATATGCATGATGTGAGGAGATTTATGGGATTAATAGGCTATTACAAGAAAAAATTTCCAAATTTATCAAAGATAGCTAACCTAATCACCTCTCTTTAATGGAAGAATCAGAGTTTTATTTGGTTAGACAAGTGCAAAAAAGTCTTTGAAGAGCTAAAAATGAGGCTTACTTTGGCACATGTGCTAAGAGTTCCCGATCTTAATGGTCATTTCTTAGTGATAAAATATGTATTTAGGGATAGAATTGGAGGATTTATTATGTAGGATGGTCCAATTTTAGCATACGAATCCAGAAAACTTAAGATTATGAGGTGAATTATGCCCTTCATGATATGAAATTTGTTGTAATAGTGCATTCCTTGTAAGTTTGGAGGGATTATCTATTGAGGAAACCATTTGAGATCAAAACTAACAACTTGTGACTCAAGTACATATTCACCCAATCAAACCTGAATGTATTTTAGAGACATTAGTTAGAATTCTTATTTGATTAATGTTTTGATATTAATTACATCAAGGACAAGGAGAATAGAGTTGTAGATGCCCTAAGTTGTAGAAAGTACATAGCAACCTTGGCTAATATTAGGAGTACTTTCCATGATCATGTAATCAAATTCTTTCTAGTAGATGAATTCTATGATAAGGTCAAGAAAACACTATCAAATAATGCTTAGAATCCCAAGTATCAAGGATCAAGTTGGAGAGTGATGGTTTTTTGAGGTGTAATGGTATGATGTATGTGCTTGATACATAAAATTTGAGGAGCACAATGCTAAAGGAATTTAATAATACACCATATTTAGGACATCTTAGTGTAACTAAACTCATGGCTAAGCTAAGACCTCTATATTTATGGAAAGGGATCAAAAAAGTTATAGTGGATTTTGTGTATCATTATTTGGAATGTCAGTGAGTGAAAGTTAAACATGTACATCCAACAGGATTACTATATCCTCATGATATACTAGAATGAAAGTGGCAAGTGATTAGCATGGACTTTATCCAAGGAATGTCATTATCATGGAACCATCATGATATGATCTTAATTATAGTTGATAAACTAACCAAGGTAGCTCACTTTATACCAAGCAACTTGACAGATAATGCACCCATGCTTGCAAAGAGGTTCATGAAAGAGGATTGAATGGATTTTTGGAAAAGATCATTTTTGATCAAGATTTGAAAATGACTTCTAGATTTTAGTTGACTTTGATTTCATCTTTGGGTATGCAGTTGAATTTCAGCACTGCATATCACCTCAAAATAGATGTACAAGTAGAGAAAGTTAACCAAGTTTTAGAATATCTTCTTCAAATTTATTCCATGGATCAAAAATATAAGTGGAAGGAATAACTTACTTTGATTGAGTTTGCTTACAATAACTCATACCAATTAGCATTAAAAATGGCTCCATTTGATGCATTATATGGAAGGAGGTGTAAAACACCAATCCATTAGGATAGGTTGAAAGATAGGGTGGTCTTTGGACCTGAAATGCTTGTCAAAATGCAAGACCAAGTTAGAAAAATTAGGCAGAGGTTGGTCAAGGTCAATAATAGATAGAAAATTTGTGCTCATCTTAAGAGAATAATAAGGTAGATTTCTATGGGTGATAAATTATTTCTATAGGTTAAGCCTCATAAAATCTTGATTAATTTTGGGAAATTAGTGAAGCTTTCACCAACATATGTGGGACCCTTCAAGGTTCTAGAATTGATCAATGTTGAAGTGTATAGGCTTGCATTACCACCATCTTTAGATATTTTGCATAATGTTTTCCATGTGTTATATCCTAAAAAGTATGTTGTTGATCCTTCATAAGTTTTGGATTGGAATGTGTTACAAGTTCTAGATCCTGGGGTAGTCGTAGTAGAACAAATAAGAATAATTGACACTCATAAACTCAATTTACATAATAGAGAAGTGTCACAGTACAAGGTCCATTGGAATCAATATTCAGAAGATAGTGCCACTTGGGAGGATTATGATGAGTTTTTTAAGATGTTTCCACATTTATTTACTTAATATGTTGTTGGATATTATTTATTTTTTGTTGAATAATGTTTAATTTTAGAACTTATATTTGAATGAATATCATTAGGATGATGACCAATTTTAGAGGGAAGGATGTCACATCCCAATTCCTCTCTAAACCTAATAACCTATTCATTAGTGGATTTTATGGTTATTATTTGACTAACTACTATTTTAGTCAAGCTAGATTTTATATACTAATTTATGGACAATTATATTTAGCTTATTTACATGATTGTTAACTGTGGAGTTCATTGTACTTATATATTATGTACATGATGATCATGTTTATTTTATTAAAGTAGCATAATATGGATTTTATATTATTTCAAGTTAATTATCTTTATTGTTATGAGGTGGATTCAAGATATATCCATCCCTCAGATTTTGATGGAGGGAGGGCATCATCGAAGAGGGTGGCATAGATAAAGGCATTAGGGGATGATAGACTAAAACTAAGAACCTGCACACATCACAATAGTTATAATATGCTTTTATATTCATTTATTGATCTAGTAGTTAATAGTTGCTTTCAGTTGTGTTCATGATTACGATATGGTTGTGTGTTATTTCATTTGATATGCTTGGGTTTCATACATACTATTATCTTGTTGTGATGTCTGAATTAACTTTATTTGCATGATGATGATGATTTACTTAAATTATGATATATAATATGCACTATGTGTTCTTGCTACAAACTTTGGATATATGTGTGATTGTCTTGGAAATTAGTAAAGTCTTAATACTTTGATAGGGAACTTAATTGCTTTGTGTGCTAAATGACTATTAGATGGACTAAGTAACAAGGCAAGGTTATAACGTAGTTAGGTGTGATTATTATGTTTATTTAATGTTATAATATTTAAATCATTCTTATTTCTAATAATAATTATATTGACTAATTATTTTTGGTAAAGTTTTTGTGCTTAGTCATTGATTAATATTGTTATGGAAATTGCCATGTTTGAACGACTACTAGAAGTTGATGGTTATTAGGAATTAATTGTAATTATAATGTTAAATGGATATTATGAAGTCAATGTTATATTTCATATTGAATAGAAAGGATTGTTTTATTCTTAGAAGGTTTGAGATTAGGGTTGGTTGTTGGTGTTGACTTGTGTTAACAAGTTGTTATGCAAAATAATCATTATGTTTGGATTTTTCATGGTAATGTTTGGTATTACCTCAATATTTTGTGAGTTAGTTTTAATGTGAATATGTATTCATTTATTTCATTAACACCATTGGGAGTTGGTAGAGAAAGTGGCAGTTCTATTTTGCATGAAAATAGCATCCAGAAGTTTAGATGAGGAAAGGGGGAAGATATGTCAGGGTCGATAGACAGAATGAAGAGAGTGGAAGTTTAGATCAAGTTTGGAGAAGGCATATACAAGTTTGGCATAGATTTGGACTTCATTTATAGGTCAGTTCTATTAGTAAATTTCATATTGATTTCATATGAATTTAACTCAATGAAATTTCTATTGGGTTAAGAGTTTTCATTTGTTGCTCGCTAGTATAAAAAAAAGGATTCTATACCTAGTACTGAGGATGGTACGACTATCCACAAAACCATGCATGTGATTCAATAACCTTGTGTATTGGATTTTAAACTATGAATTATATTTCCATAATTTTACCAGTTGAGTTTTAACGAAGAAAAATATTGTGTATAATTGGGATGAAATTGAATTCCCTAGGTAAATTTGTAAAATGGTAGATTATTTTTGTTAGTTGAGTGTGTATATATAGACCCTAATAGAATATATACTTAGAACATTTGATATAAATGTTGAACCATTTTTTTTAATATATATATTATATATATTGTGTTATATTATATCAAGTTAATATTTCATACCCAAAACTCAAGGTAGGGCACGACTGGGAATAAAAAGTGTTATTCTTAGTTCTTTAAATGATTTTATGAATCATTAATTTCTTCTCATAAATGTAATTGGCTCGTAATTATTTTAACCTAGTTAAGCTTTTAAATCCCCAAATTTGGGTACGGATGTGTATGGGTTGACCTAAGTAGATTAGTATAATGTTGGGTTTTGAGAATTTTCCTAAGTGATGTAAAAGAATGTATGTATATACATAGATATATACATGTAAAAAATGGGTCCTTTAGTGACCTATGACAAATATATATTTACCCATGTATAACTCTACTTATCAGGTTATTTAGGTACCAAAAAGAGTTCATTCTAATATGCAATATAAGTTCCAAAAAATTATCTATCATTATAACTAGTCATAGTATGTATACATTAGATATGAAAATATCATTAGGTTAATTACCCTTTATAGTTTTCATAAAGTTTGATCATAATATAATACAATTGTCTATGTATTAAAATGACATAAACCTGTACACTGTGTGTGTGTGTGTGTGTGTGTGTGTGTGTGTGTGTGTGTGTGTGTGTGTGTGTGTGTGTGTGTGTGTGTGTGTGTGTGTGTGTGTGTGTGTGTGTGTGTGTGTGTGTGTACAGGTTTATGTCATTTTAATACATAAACAATTGTATTATATTATGATCAAACTTTATGAAAACTATAAAGGGTAATTAACCTAATGATATTTTCATATCTAATGTATACATACTATGACTAGTTATAATGATAGATAATTTTTTGGAACTTCTATTGCATATTAGAATGAACTCTTTTTGGTACCTAAATAACCTAATAAGTAGAGTTATACATGATGTTTCTACTCGTGCCAGAGATGTTTCTACTCGTTTTTGCTTTCTACATTCAGAGGATGAAATAAACTAAAGATAATAGCCAGGGGTTAGATGATACTCGGATGAAGTTGCACACCGTATCCACACAATTGAAGGAGCTCCTCTTTGGCTATGGAGGATGACACCTGTAAGAAGAATAAGACTTAAACAGAAAAATATTAGATAGATATATGGTGGACTGCCAAGCACATGCTCAGTCCCAGAAGCGTGGAAGCTACCTTGAGGGATGACAGTCCACTTTTTGATAAAAAGAGTGTCGGATAAGAAGAAATAGTGAAAGACTAAGAAAGAGAAGTAGATAACATGTACCTGATTCCTGTTGTTAGTCTTCCATAGTCACCGATGTTGGTTAGTTTGTCGTCATCAATTGGTCAAGGTTGTTGATGCCGGTTAGTCTGCCATTGTCAGTTTATCAATGTTGCCAACATTGGTTAGGCTGCCAACATCGGTAGGGGCAATGGACCTTGGATGGGTCTCAGGGAATGTTTGTGGTTGACAGGGGAGTCTAAAAGGAGTCTAAGAGTAGTAGTGGTTTGTGCAGGGTTGCAGAGTACTGGATATAGTCTGGAAAAGAGCCAAGGTAGAGGACATGGTGGAAAGAGGACAAGAATGAGAGAAAGGCTTTTCAGCCTCTCCAAGAGGAAAGTTTGGTTGTCTATCAACAATGGAAGCTAATTATTGATGCCTTCTAAAGTATTAAAATAAAATAGAGGAATAATAAGCTCAGAAGTGTAGAAGACTTATTCTTGATGCGGCTGATGTAGGAGACTTCGTACAACCTTCAGATCCAATGCTTGGAGTGAATTTTGCAGAGTTCCTAAGCCTGGAGAGTGATGATAGAATGTTGATGTCTCATCCCAAAGCTTGCCTTTGATGTGCAAGGAGTCGAGGAGCAAGAGAGGTCTGATTTGGTGTCAGATTCTAGGCTAGAAAATTTGCATTCAGGCTAGAAAAGTTAGCATTTTGGGCACAAAATTTAGTTTTAAAGAAATTGACGTCAGTGATACCACCGACATCGGTCAACTGTTGACTGATGTTGGTGGCTAGAGAATGGGAAAAAAAGGCTATTTTTAACCTTTTTCCCATTCTTCCATCTACCAAGTTTAGTTGTCATTGGAAAATGGTCCAAAGGTGGGTTAAATAGGCGCAAGAGGTTAGTGGGAGAGTTGAAATGGGTCTTAGGTAATTAATATTTGTCATAGGGTGATAAATGGTCTAGGGGCAAGGAATCCAAGGTGAGATGTCTAGGGTGACATGTTTAGGTGATGTTATTAATTTAAAATAATTAGTTTATTTTAAATTAATAAAGGTGTGCAAGGGACCAAGGGGAGTCGAAGGGGACCAAGGGGTAGACATAATTTAGGTGTCTACATTTGCCCCTTTTTGTCTTGTTGATTATTTTGACGAACTATAAGACAAAAATAAGAGTAAGTTGCCCAAGGTATGGGATAAGGTGTAGGTTGCCCCAAGTATGATGAGGTATTCCCCCTCAAAGTGAGAGTCAAAGGAGGGTAACCTGATATTAGGTGTTGATTTGATAGGCAGTGGATGGGTATGGTGAAGTTCAAGTGTGAATGTTGTAATAGTTGAGATTACGTGTATACCACTTCACGTGATAGGTAGGTCAAATTGTCATAGTCAAAGGTTGAGGAGTGCTAAAATTAAAATAACCGAGCCCCAGCTTTTAGTCATAGTTGATTGGGTTATTCGATCCAAGCTGTAGCTCTAATGGTCATCATGTTCCAAGTATCCCAGGCTCAAGAAGTGCTCTTAGAAAACACAAAAAATGTCACAAATATTGGGGATCAACTTACTCGCAATCTGACAATAGATGTAAGGGTTGTGGAAAATTTGCTAACTATTCATGAGGTAGCATATGCAATCAAAAATAACCAAGGCATAGTTGTCTCAAAAGTGGTCATGGTCAGAGGAGATAGTCGTGATCTCCAAGGTCATTGGTCGAGTCAGACTGAGATATAAGTCAGCTCAAGTGTAGTTTGTTGTGGACGGGGAGATGTATGCGATCTCTAATGTGCCCCATGAGAAATCTAGGTAACTCATTCAATGTCAGGGATGGTTGTTTGGTCATGATGTTGGGTTGGCATAGATCATTGGTCCATTAGATGGATAGATGAAGGAATGGCTGAGCTAACCTCAGAAGACCCCATGTCAACTGAGTGTTGCCTACATAGCCCATGTTTGAAGGGCCTCAGGCCAATGTAGTTCTCCCCAAAAGGGAAGAAGAGGATAGGTTATGGACTGGGTTTGACTAGGTAAAGTCATGGTTAAAAAGATATAAGGTTGGTCCGTCAGGTAGATGAACAAACGAATAGATGGCCGATGTCATTAGGGAGACAAATGGGTGAATGGATGAAGGAATGGCCGAGCTAACCTCAGAAGACCCCGTGTCAACTAAGTGTTGCCTACATAGCCTCTTTTTGAAGGGCCTCAGGCCAATGTAGTTCTCCCCAAAAGGGAAGAAGAGAGTAGGCTATGGGTTGGGTTTTTGACTAGGTTAAGTCATGGGTAAAGGTTATATGGTTTGTCCATCAAGTAGACGAACAAACGAATGGATGGACGACATCATTAGAGAGATGAACAAGTGAAGGGATGAAGGAATGGCTGAGCTAACCTCAGAAGACCCCATGTCAACTGAGTTCTGCCTACATAGCCCCTGTTTGAAGGGCCTCAGGCCAATGTAGTTCTCCCCAAAAGGGAAGAAGAGGATAGGTTATGGACTGGGTTTTTGACTAGGTTAACTCATGGGTAAAGGTTAATGGTTTGTCCATCAGGTAGATGAACAAATGAATGGATGGCCGACGTCATTAGGGAGACAAATGGGTGAATGGATGAAGGAATGGCCAAGCTAACCTTAGAAGACCCCATGTCAACTAAGTGCTGCCTGTATAGCCCCTTTTTTAAGGGCCTTAGGCCAATGTAGTTCTCCCCAAAAGGGAAGAAGAGAGTAGGCTATGGGCTGAGTTTTTGACTAGGTTAAGTCATGGGTAAAGGTTATATGGTTTGTCCATCAGGTAGATGAACAAACGAATGGATGGTCGATGTCATTAGGGAGACAAATGGGTGAATAGATGAAGGAATGGCTAAGCTAACCTCAGAAGACCCCATGTCAACTAAGTGTTGCCTACATAGCCCCTGTTTGAAGGGCCTCAGGCCAATGTAGTTCTCCCCAGAAGGGAAGAAGGGTCAAAGAGGTCAATAATTGGTTTGGTAGGTTAATGGTTTAGCACTTCCCATATGTCTGATGGTACATGCTTGAAATAATGAGGATGATGATGATGTTACAGCCTTTTCCATATTATGTGATGGTGTATTCTGTAACACTGCTTGTATGGGTTTTCATCTCTAGCCATTTTTCATATTTGTGATGGTGTATGCTAAGAATGAAATGAGTATGTTTATGCTTCATCAAGTAATGGTTTATGCTTGACATAAATTGTGTTTGGTTGTTAGTTTCCATGTATATTATTTTCCATAGAAACTAGTGTGAATGGGCTATGATAATGTATGATGTCATGATGTGATGTTATTGGTTTGGTTTGGTTTGAATTGGTTTGGTTGTATGTGACCAAGGTGTAAGAAGTGAAAGGCGCACTGCTCTTTCATTGAAAAAAACCATAATAATAGCATAGATAGGGTTATTGCAAACCAAAACCCCGTTCATGCATTATGTCATTGACCACGATTTGTGTTAGAGAAGTATTCAAATCACTTGATGTTAAGTGAGCTCAAAATCCCTTGGTTATGTTGGGGTAATAGGTTTGAGTATGTGAGATGTGAGGATAGCATAACCCTTTTTAGCAAGGATAACTTTGCCCCTTTTATAGGTGACCCTGAGAACGACTATAGGCAAGTCCATGACTTAATAGTTTGTCAGTCATTTTTTTTTCTTTTTTTTTTGGTAGACTGATCAATGCGAGAAGTCTACGTGGGGATGTTGTTTTCTTTTATGGTCATATGTGAAGCTGATCAATGCGAGAAGCTTCGAAAAGAGTGTTGTTTGTAGCAAGATTTAGGCATAGCCATCCTTCAAGGGATTGGTCTATATTTTGCTTTGTATGTTTGAATGTCTTTGAATAGTTATCCTTTAAGGGAGTAGTCTATCAATTACAGCAATTATGCAGCTGTCCTTCGAGGGAGCAGTCTATATTTATAGTTTTATAACCTTTGAATAGGCATCCCAGTTTTATATGTTTTGTGAACTGAAGTTTTAATCATAGACTATCCTATAGAGGTTTAAGGGTTTCCCTTTTAGTAAGACAAAGCATTAATGTAACAAGGGTTAACTAATGTTTGTGGGAAAGAGGGGTTGAAAGGAATAGGAATAGAGGATGATAGGGGTTGCTCAAGGGATGAGCTCAAGTTAAAAATCAAGTGAATGATTACTTGATTAACAGTAGAATGGTCACAGATGCAAGGCATTAAGGGGCTCAAGTTCTGGCCAGCCTTCAAGAGAAGACAGATGATAAGTCTCTGATCTATACTTGTGCGTTATGATATAAGGTTCGAGCTAATTAGGAGCAAACTTGCCTCATTTACTTCTTTCCATATTGGTCACATGTTGGTTTTCTTTGAGGATGAGGTCTCCAATTTTGACATCTCATTCTCTCAGGTTTTTTTTGTAGGCATGTTTGATACGATTTTGATAGACATGGAGATGGTTAAGGGTAGTAAGACGATGTTGGTTAAGTAACTCAAGTTGAGCCAACTGATCTTGATGAAAGTCATCATTAGAAAGTATGTCATGCAAAGAGATGCATAGAGAAGGTATTTATACTTCAAGAGGCAAGACAGCCTTAGTTCTATACACTAAGGAGAAAGGTGTAGCACCCGTAGGGGTTCGAATGCTAGTGCGATAGGCCCACAAAGCAAAGGGAATGTGAATGTGCCAATCCCTTCTAGTGTCGTTGACCACCTTCATTAGGATTTTGGTTAAGATTTTGTTAGAAGCCTCTGCCTATCCATTTGCTTATGGGTAGTAAGGCGAGGAGAAGCTGAGTTTGATGCCAAAGGAGTCACAAAGTTTTTGGATGGTTTTATTTTTGAAAGATTTGCCATTATCAGTGATGATTTTGTGAGGTACACTGAAATGATAGATGATGTGGTGGTTGATGAAGTTGATGATTTTGTCAGCTTTAGTGGAGATGAGGGGAACAGCTTCCACCCATTTAGTGAAGTATTCGGTCGTAGTGATAATAGATTGATGTCAGAGGGATGAATGAGGGTTAATCTCACCAATTAGATCTAAGCCCCATTGTGAAAAGGGCCAAAAATCCTTAGCAACTTATAAAGCGTAGCTAGGGATGTGAAGCAAGTTAGTGTGTTTCTGGCATTTGATATAATGCCAAACTTAGTTGTTGCAGTCTTGGTGAAGAGTGGGCCAATAATAGCCTAGGAGAAGGATGCATTTTGCAACTGAGTTACCACTGAAGTGTCCTCCACAAATCCCATCATGAACTAGTTTAATGGCATGAGATGTTTCAGTGGAGGTTAGACATCGAAGGAGGCCATCGAAACCTCTTTTGTAGAGAAGACCCCCTAGCATGGTATATCGAGCAGTACTCTTGATAAAATCCCACCGTGCATTGATAGAAAAAGTTAAGTTGTCAACAAGTTGTTTATACCAAACATCCTGTTGACGAGGGTTAATGGTGTGGACAAGGTTGATGTTAGTGGAGATATATGAAGATAATGCCAAATGGTGTACCATTACATAAAGTCTCAAGGAAGAAGATGAAGATGGTATGTGTGAGGCGAGAGAGGCCATAGTGTCAGCAAACTTATTCGTAGAGCGAGGAATAGTTTGCAAGAGGTAATGGGCGATGGTCATAGTTAGGATTGTGATGAAGTTGTCCATACTCTTGAGGAGTTTGGAACATGTCTAAGGTGAGCAAATGATACTCCCCAAGTGAAATCTGTTGGAAGGTATCTTCCATAGGGTCTTTTGTTGTCACTTGAGGAGGTAATGTAGGTGTAACCATCATTTGCGTACTTGTTGAGGCTTTCATGGGTAGAGGTGGTGTTTGGGTCAATGTTTTTAAAGGAATGAGAACATCGTTGGGTCGATAAGTTGTGTTGCATGTCTTGAAATGGGAGGGGTTTGTGAGAATGACATAGACTTGACCACCGTGTTCAAATTTGACACAACGGTGTAATGTAGAAGGGACACAGGCCATGGCATGGATCCAAGGTCATCCTAATAATATGTTGTATTGGAACTCCCCTTCGATGATGTAGAAGAGCTTTGGGATTGTTCGCAGACCAACATGAATATGTAAGATGATGGTGCCAATGATAGTGGTGGTGGAGTCATTAAAAAAATGAAGAATTGTGTCAGTTTTTGATACGCAATCATTTGGGAGGGCTAGTTGGTCATATGCATGGGTGGAAATGATATTGATGCTAGCACCCCCATCAATCATAACCTAATTAACGTGAGTTCGATCAACGTAAGCTGTGATAAAAAGGGTAGCATCTTGATCTTCCAAGTTGGAGGTAGGAATTTCAGAATCACTAAAGGTAATAGAGGCAATAGTAGGTAATGATTGAACTAAGGTAGCCAATGGTTGAGGGTCTTCAGGTTAGACCTCCACTACCTGTAAAGCTTTGATTAAAGCTTGAAAATGTTGTGGAGAGCTTTGAATGAGGTCATATAAAGACATCTTTACAGGAGTTTGGTGAATTTGTTTCACCATAGAATCACGAATAGCCTACGAAGATGTAAGTTGGGCTATGCCCAAGATTGAAATCTTGAGTTTTGGTGGTTGAGAAGGTTTGATAAATGGGTAGGTCCAAGGAATAGAAACTTTCTCTTTTACTTTATCCTTTAAATTTTGTGACCTAGTGGCCACATTGATGGTGTTAATCTCGAATAAAGGGGGTGAAAGGGGTAAAGGGACTATAGTCTGATGATGGGATCCCGATGAAGGTGAAGATGTTTGAGGTACATGAGATGGTGTCGGAGATTTATTGACAATATCCTCAACAAGAAGGGTGTCTTTTTCCATGTATTGGTGAATGACAACCTTGAGAGCACAACAATTCTCAGTATCATGTCCCGGTGTGCGATGATATAGGCAAATTTGGGTGTCATTGAACCATGATGGTTTTGATTAAAGAGGTTGAAATGGTTTAATAGGTGGGAGAGTGATCCTAGAGGATTGTAACAATCGATGTAACAATAAAGCATAAGATCTCGCTAATGGGTCTACGCTTGTCGTTATAGTGGAGGTTGACAACTTCTATTTTGTAAGAGTTGTTGAGGGAGTTTTTCGTACCACCTTTTAGTTGGTGGTGTGGACACTTGTGTAGATAACACTTTTTTGGTGGGAGGTGCTGAGTTTTTCAGAGGAAGTATGTTTTTGATTGGCAAAGGGAGTAATGGAGGCAACTTGTTTTTGTTAGGTGTTGGAGTAGGGAGTACTCCTATTAAGGTAGAAGGATGTGGACCCAAAATGGAGGGCAATGATGATGGTGGAGGAGGAGTTCCCTAACATGGTTTAGTGGACTTTTGTAGTTTGGTTTGAGGACCACTATTATGCGAGGCAAGGTTCAAGTCTACCTTCACTTGTGGGTGAGTGAGGTTCAGTATGGGGCGAACACCAAGAGATTTAATTTGTTTTGGTATGGTAGTCGCTTGTGAGTGTTTAGGTTCAGATGTGGACGTTTGAGCTTCTGATGTTTTGGAAGTAGAAGCCTGATCCTTTTCAGAGACTTTGGGATAATTTGTTGTGGATGAGTTGATGGTACAAGATGAAATAGTATGTGTAAGATGAGGATTTTTAAGTCGCTCTCACAATGCCTCATGTTCTAAGTTCCTCAAATGGAGAAATCCTAAGTTTTTAGCCAATCTAGAGAATGGTTTTGAAGATGTTAGATGAGGCTTTGGTTCTTTAGAAGATGTGGGTGGTTGTGAGACCGAAAATGTGTTAGATGTAGCGATCTCAGGCCAAAGGCATGAGAGAGCCATTACTAGATCGTCTTCGATCGAAGTAGGTGAAGAGACAAATTCTTCTCTTGGTGGAGAAGGAATTGGAGAATGTGACTCTTTAAGAGGATAGAGGGCAGGGATCATTGTACCTTTTACTTGCAGTTGAAGAACAAAAAAGGTATGGTCCTTTGTTGGTAGTAAAAATGATGAGGGTGGGGCTAGCAGTGCTGGTATCGTCAAAGCATCCTCCAATGTAAGAGAGGTTGATGGAAAACTAATAGGAGAAGAAGGTTCTTCTAAAATAGGAGAAGAAGGCTCTTCTACCTGCGGTGGACAAATAGGAGAAGAAGGCTCTTCTATTTATGGTGGACAAATAGGAGAAGAAGGCTCTTCTACCTGTGATGGACAAATAGGAGAAGAAGGCTCTTCTACCTGTGATGGACAAATAGGTCAACTAACCTCTTTAGACTATGGGAGAGGTTGGTTAGGCATAAAAGGAGAGACCATGTTGACCATGCATATATTACGCTCTTGGGAGTCATCGGCCATGTTCTGTACATTATTTTGGCTAGGGGGATGGTTAGGGAATGATTGTCTAAAGATGTCTATGTTTTGGTTAGGCGGTGCATTCGGGTTATCCAAGACAAGATCCCCCTTGTCTAACATATCCTGAATAACATTCTTAAGGGTTTTGCAATTGTCTATGTCATGACCTTTAACACGATTATAATTATAGAAGTCATTTTCCTTATACCATGTTGGGATGGCTCGTGAGGGATCAAATTGAGGTGGTGGTCAAATTCGAGGGAGGTTAAGGACTCCCTGCTTTATTAGTTTATCCAACATGGAAACGTATGATTCTCCTATTCGAGTATATTGATGTTGTACGTATCATTGTTGGAATTGTCTTTTGATGTATTCTGATGTGGAGGGCTTAGATTGGTTAGTAGTGGTAGAGGTTGATGATCTAAGTACCACAACATTTGCCGATCCCTTGGATTTGGAATTGGAAGAAGAAGACTTGGATGAAGGGTCGTTTGGTTTTGCGTTAGTGTTTTTACTATGCAATTTGACTTTGTTTTCTTTGACAAGACGGAGTTCAAGCTTCCTAGCCATGGTGAAAGCTTCATCAAATATGCAAAATGTTTACACCTGCAAAGTAGATGAGATGTGTTTGGCACACGCTTGTGAAAAGAGCTCAATGAGCTCAGGTTGAGGTGAAGAAAAGGAGAGTTGGTTGATTAGACCTCTCCAACAGGCAACAAAATTAGCTATTGATTCATCATTGAATTATCTGATAGAATATAGGTCTATGATGGAGACCTTTTTAGTGATGTTGATTGAAAAGTGGTCAAGAAATAGTTGGGCTAGTTGAGTGAAGGTAAACAGAGAGTGACTGGTAATAGAACTATACCAATTTAGGGTAGCACTAGAAAGCGACATGGGAAATGTGCGTAGTAATAATGCAGCATCATGTGCTATAAGGTAACAAGCGTGTCTAAACACTCGTAGATGTTGTTGTGGGTCCTCCTTACTCTGAAAGTGAGTAAACTTGGGAAGTTTCCACTGACTAGGATATGGTCGGATTGGGACCGAAGGATGAATAGGTTTGTTATAGATTTATTCATATGAGAGAACATTCTTTGAACCTGAAATGGATGTCTCAAGGTTGGACATCTTATCCATCAACATCTTGATTAGATCAGCTAACGAATTGGCAGGAGGGGCACCCCCTAGATTATAGGGTACTTGGAAGGTGTTAGGAGGGGCATATGACATGTTAGGTTGCATTTGTATAGGTGCAACATATTGGTAATTTGTTATGGGGACTGATGTTGAGGTCAAGGGGACTTGTGCCATGGAGTTGGAGGGCACAAATTGACTAGGTGCTGCTAAAGTAGGTTAGATGGTGGCAACACTAGCAAAAGGGGAGGTAGTTACTCTTATGTTTATGGGTGCAAGAGTAGGTGGGATGGAGACAATTAAGTTCTAAAATGGTGTAAAACTTGGTTGAATGGTTTGTGGTTGAAGGGGTACAGAAACCCCAATGGAGGTAGGTCCAGAAACAGAAGGAGAGGCCACAATTTGAAAATTGACTATGGTCGGATTATTAGTTGAGGCAATGGCCTGGGTGACCATGGGTTGAGTAACAGAGGCTATTGATATATTTGTTGTTTCAACTAAGGAAATTGGCATCCCAAAAAAAGGGTTGCCTAAAGAATCTCATGTTTGGCTTCTCATGAGGTAGTGCTAAAGAGCCTTGACATTGAGGTCAAGGAACCTCTCAAAGTCTTGGTCCCCTTCAAGAACAATAGGTGGTTGAGTTGGGGTTGGTTGGATAAGAGTACGTTCAGTTTCTGAATTATACTCCATTTGGGGACTTGATATAGAAGGTGAAGGTGGGAGTGGTTGTTGCCTTGCATAGTCAACAAGAGTTTTGGTTTGACTACGTGTCAAAACCATTCAAGGCAAAATAGGTTCACGTCGAAAAACTGTATATTCCAATCTCAAAACTCTAGAATGTGTGTTTTTAACAGTAAAAAGGTCAGGTTTTTAGCTTGCTGTTTGAGAATAAAAATTTTTGACAGTGACCAATGTTGGTAGAAAGACCGATGTCGGTGAAGTAAGCTTTCGATGTCGGTCAGATAACCGATGTCGGTGAAGATAGTTGCCGACATCGGTAGAAAAATTGACGTCGATTACTATGTATTTCCAGAAACTCAGAAAACTGAAAGAAAGAAGTTTTGAGTTGTTTTTGGAGCTTAGAATAATGCGTCCTTACCAACTCAAAAAATTAGATACAGATAGAAAAATAGATGATGACAAGCAACCTCTAAACCTTTAATTCCTAAGAATAAATTTTAGAGTTGTGTTGGCTTATACTTTAGAAGAATATGTTTGGGAATTGGGATTTTAGAACGGGTCCTAAAAGAGGTAGTCTAAGGTTAGTTTTGGGTTATGTTTTTGTGCTCAAAATTTGTATTAGGTTCCGTACGTGGCCTGGTGCTAGGAGCTTGCTCCCCTCACTTCACGAGCCCAGAGACAAGCTGGGTCGCTTAGCCAATATATACTTCCCCTAGAGTTTATACTCTGCCAGAGAATAGAGTTGGTTCTCCCCTTAGTAGTGAAGTCCAAGTCAGATTACCAGGAAGGGTAAGGTATCTGCTAGGTGATGAAATCCTAGTCGGGCCTTGTCTCAGGTATGTTTAGATGTTTGATTGTAAAAGTGGTTTGGTCGTGTAACATATGTGCACTACAATTTATTCATAATGCGTTTGTAATTACTAGATGAGCTAAAAATGCATTCAAGCAGAAATGAGATGCAATATATTTTTAACCCAAACTAAAATGTTTTGTTCGGATGCAAACAAGTGAGGAAAAGGTTAAGAGCATGAATTTCACTACTCTAAGATGCAGAAAAGAAGGTGACAAGAAGAAAAAGAAAATGTTCTTTTTAACTTGTGCTTATGGTTTCCTTTCAAAACAAAGAGATAGAAGAAGGATGCAAGGAGAGAACCTAATTCCCCTATATGAAAGTTTGCCTTTTAGAAGAAATGGACTCAAGGAAAACTCCAGGGTCCCACCAGGCATGCCAAAAATGTTTCTACTCATTTTTGCTTTCTACATTCAGAGGATGAAAGAAACTAAAGATAATGGTCAGGGATTAGATGATACCCGGATGAAGTTGCACACCGTATCTGGATGATTGTAGGAGCTCCTCTTTGGCTATGGAGGATGACACCTGTAAGAAGAATAAGACTTACATAGAAAATTGTTAGATAGATATATGGTGGACTGCTAAGCACATGCTCGGTCTCAAAAGCGTGGAAGCTACCTTGAGGGATGACAGTCCACTTTTTGATAAAAAGAGTGTCGAATAAGAAGAAATAGTGAAAGACTAAGAAAGAGAAGTAGATAACACATACCTAATTCTTGTTGTTAGTCTTCCATATTCACCGACGTCAATTAGTTTGCCATCATCGGTTGGTCAAGGTTGCTGACGCTGATTAATCTGTCATCGTCAATTTATCAATGTTGCCAACGTCGGTTAGGCTATCGACATCAGTAGGGGCAATGGACCTTGGATGGGTTTCAGGGAATGTCTGTGGTTGACAGGGGAGTCTGGAAGGAGTTTGAGAGTGGTAGTGGTTTGTGCAGGGTTGCAGAGTAGTGGATATGGTCTGGAAAAGAGCCAAGGTAGAGGACAGGGTGGAAAGAGGACAAGAATGAGAGAAAGGCTTTTTAGCCTCTCTAAGAGGAAAGTCTGGTTGTATATCAATAATGGAAGCTAATTATTGATGCCTTCTAAAGTACTAAAATAAAATAGAGGAATACTTAGCTCATAAGTGTAGAAGACTTGTTCCTGATGCGATTGATGTAGGAGACTTCGTACAACCTTTGGATCCAATGTCTGGAGTGAATTTTGTAGAGTTCTTGACCCTGGAGAGTGATGATAGAATGCTAATGTCTCATCCCAAAGCCTACCTTTGATGTGCAAGGAGTCAAGGAGCAAGAGAGGTCTGATTTGGGGTCAGATTTCAGGCTAGATAATTTGCATTTGGGCTAGAAAAGTTAGCATTCTGGGTGCAAAATTTAGTTTTAAA
The DNA here is from genome assembly GCA_037957365.1 of Torreya grandis. Classification (NCBI taxonomy): domain Eukaryota; kingdom Viridiplantae; phylum Streptophyta; class Pinopsida; order Cupressales; family Taxaceae; genus Torreya; species Torreya grandis. The sequence continues at coordinate 1,264,105 of JARHVA010000100.1, read as the reverse complement.
AAAACCAACGTTGGTGATACCACTAACGTCGGTCGACTGTTGACCAACGTCGGTAGCTAGAGAATGGAAAAAAAGTCTTTTTTCAGCCTTTTGCCCATTCTTCCATCTACTGAGTTCAGTTGTCATTGAAAAATGGTCCAAAGGCAGATTAAATAGGTGCGAGAGGTTAGTGGGAGAGTTGAAATGGGTCTTAGGTAATTAAGATTTATCATAGGGTGATAAATGGTCTAGGGGAAAGGAATCCAAGGTGGGGTGTATTAGGTGATGTGTCCTAGGTGATGTTATTAATTTAAAATAATTAGTTTATTTTAAATTAATAAAGGTGTGCAAGAGACCAAGGGGAGTGGAAGGGAACCAAGGGGTAGACATAATTAAGGTGTCTACATTTGCCCATTTTTATCTTGTTGGTTGTTCTGACGAACTGTAAGACAAAAATAGGAATAAGTTGTTTCAAGTATGGGATAAGGTGTAGGTTGCCCCAAGTATGATGAGGTATTCCCCATCAAAGCGGGAGTCAAGGGAGGGTAACCTGATATCGGGTGCCGATTTGATAGACAGTTGATGGGTATGGTGAAGTTAGAGTGTGAATGCTGTAATAGTTGAGATTTCACATATACCACTTCACGTGATAGGTAAGTCAAATTATCATAATCAAAGGTTGAGGAGTGCTAAAATCAAAGTAACTAGGCCCCAGCATTTAGTCATAGCTGATTGGGTTATTCAATCCAAGCTGTAGCTCCAATTGGTCATCGTGTTCCAAGTATCTCAGACTCAGGAAGTGCTCCTAGAAAATATAAAAATATCACAAATATTGGGGATCAACTTGCTCATGATCTAAAAATACATGTGAGGGTCGTAATATGGGTTGCAGACAATTTGATAACTATTCATGAGGTAGCATATACAATCAAAAACAACCAAGGCATAGTTGTCTCAAAAGTGGTCGTGGTTTGAAGAGATAGTCGTGATCTCCAAAGTCATTGGTCATAGACGAAGGAATGTGCCCCATGAGAAATCTAAGGTGACTTTTACAGTGTCAAGGTTGGTTGTTTGGTCATGATGTTGGGTTGGCATAGATAGTTGGTCCATTAGATGGACAGATGAAGGAATGGCCGAGCTAACCTCAGAAGACCTCATGTCAACTAAGTGTTGCCTACATAGCCACTGTTTGAAGGGCCTCAGGCCAATGTAGTTCTCCCCAAAAGGGAAGAAGAGGATAGGTTATGGACTGGGTTTGACTAGGTTAAGTCATGGTTAAATATTATATGGTTTGTCCATCAGGTAGATGAACAAACAAATAGATGGCCGATGTCATTAGGGAGATGATCGGGTGAATGGATGAAGGAACGGCTGAGCTAACCTCAGAAGACCCCATGTTAACTGAGTGATGCTTACATAGCCCCTATTTTAAGGGCCTCAAGCCAATGTAGTTCTCCCCAAAATGGAAGAAGAGTCAAAGAGGTCAATAATTGGTTTGGTCAGGTTAATGGTTTGGCACTTCCCATATGTCTGATGGCACATGCTTGAAATGATGAGGATGATGATGATGTTACAGCCTTTTCCATATTATGTGATGGTGTATTCTGTAACATTGGTTGTATGGGTTTTCATCCCTAGCTATTTTCTATATTTGTGATCGTGTATGCTAAGAATGAAATGAGTATATTTATGCTTCAACAAGTAATGGTTTATGCTTGACATAAATTATGTTTGGTTGTTAGTTTCCATGTGTATTGTTTTCCATAGAAACTAGTGTGAATGGGCTATGATAATGTATGATGTCATGATGTGATGTTATTTGTTTGGTTTGGTTTGAATTGGTTTGGTTGTATTTGACCAAGGTGTAAGAAGTGAAAGGCGTGTTGCTCTTTCATTGACAAAGACCATAATAATATCATAGATAGGGTTGTTGCAAACTAAAACTCCGTTCATGCATTACGTCATTGACCATGGTTTGTGTTAGAGAAGTATTCAAATCACTTGATGTTAAGTGAGCTCAAAATCCCTTGGGTATGTTGGGGTAATAGGTTTGAGTATGTGAGATGTGAGGATAGCCTAACCCTTTTTAGCAAGGATAACTTTGCCCCTTTTATAAGTGACCTTGAGAATGACTATAGGCAAGTCCATGACTTAATAGTTTGTCAGTCAATTTTTTTTTTTTTTTTATAGACTGATCAATGCGAGAAGTCTACTTGGGGATGTTGTTTTGTTTTATGGTCATATGTGAAGCTGATCGATGCGGGAAGCTTCAGAGAGAGTGTTATTTGTAGCAAGATTTGGGCATAGCCATCCTTCGAGGGATTGGTCTATATATTATTTTGTATGTTTGAATGTCTTTGACTAGTTGTCCTTCAAGGGAGCAGTCTATCAATTACAGTAATTATGCAGCTGTCCTTCGAGAAAGCAGTCTACATTTATAGTTTTATGACCTTTGAATAGGCATCCCAATTTTATATGTTTTGTGGACTAAATTTTTAGTCATGGACTAGCCTATAGAGGTTTAAGGGTTTCCCTTTTAGTAAGACAAAGCATTAATGTAACAAGGGTTAACTAATGTTTATGGGAAAAGGGGGTTGAAAGGAATAGGAATAGAGGATTACAGGGGTTGCTCAAGGGACGAGCTCAAGTTAAAAATCAAGTGAATGATTACTTGATTAATAGTAGAATGGTCGTAGATGCAAGGCATTAAGGGGCTCAGGTTTTGGCTGCCCTTCAAGAGAAGACAGATGATAAGTCCCTGATCCATACTTGTGCATTATGATATAAGGTCTGAGCCAATTAGGAGCAAACTTGCCTCATTTACTTCTTTCCATATTGGTCACATGTTGGTTTTCTTTGAGGACGAAGTCTCTGATTTTGAAATCTTGTTCTCTCAATTTTTTGTTGTAGGCAAATTTGATACGATTTTGATAGACATGGAGATGGTTAAGGGCAGCAAGATGACGTTCGTCAAGTAACTCAAGTTGAGCCAACTGATCTTGATGAAAGTCATCGTTAGAAAGTATGTCATGCAAAGATATGTGTAGAGAAGGTATTTGTACTTCAAGAGGCAAGATGGTCTCAGTTCCATACACTAAAGAGAAAGGTGTAGCACCCGTAGGGGTTCGAATGCTAGTGCGGTAGGCCCACAAAGTGAAGGGAATGTGAATGTGCCAATCCCTTCCAGTGTTGTTGACCACCTTCATTAGGATTTTGGTTAAGATTTTGTTAGAAGCCTCTGTCTGTCCATTTTCTTGTGGGTAGTAAGGTGAGGAGAAGCTGAGTTTGATGCCAAAGGAGTCACAAAGTTTTTGGATGGTTTTGTTTTTAAAATATTTGCCATTATCGGTGATGATTTTGTGAGGTACACCAAAATGACAGATGATGTGGTGGTTGATGAAGTCGATGATTTTGTCAGCTTTAGTGGAGATGAGGGGAATAGCTTCCACCCATTTAGTGAAGTATTTGGTCACGGTGATAATAGATTTATGTCAAAGGGATGAATGAGGGTTAATCTCGCTGATTAGATCTAAGCCCCATTGTGAAAAGGGCCAGAAATCCTTAGCAACTTGTAAAGTGTGGCAACTTGTATACATCTCTAGCAACATCTCTGGCAACTTGTATGCATTAGATATGAAAATATCATTAGGTTAATTACCCTTTATGGTTTTCATAAAGTTTGATAATATTATAATACAATTTTCTATGTATTAAAATGACATAAACATGTACACACACACACACACACACACACACACACACACACACACACACACACACACACACACACATATATATAAAATGTGTACAAGTTTATGTCATTTTAATACATAGACAATTGTATTATATTATGATCAAACTTTATGAAAACTATAAAGGGTAATTAACCTAATGATATTTTCATATCTAATCTATACATATTATGACTAGTTATAATGATAGATAATTTTTTGGAACTAGTATTGCATATTAGAATGAACTCTTTTTGGTACCTAAATACCCTGATAAGTAGAGTTATACATGGGTAAATATATAACCTACAGGTCTTAAAAGATTTAATCAAAGACCTGAGTGAATGCATATACCAATGTATATATATACCTAGCTACATCTAGGTTATTGGTTCTTATTTACATATATAACTTTATTATGTTATTTTAGAACCCTATGAAAATTGGTTATAGTGACTGCCTACATAAATAAAACTGCATTGATTGAATATACTTATGTTATACTCAACCACGTTCTATATAGTCAGTTGGGTCTATATAGGACTATGTGTCTATTAAATAAATCTTTCCATATATCAAAATCTGTTTATACATATAATGGCAACTGAGTTCATTTTTTATTGCATGTATTTTGATATTTTGTGGAAGATTGCTTGGGTTTATTAAAGACAGGTTCGAACCACTATAGTTCAAATTATACTTTTAAATAGAAGAGAAATTTAAAGTAATTATGTGTGTCTGTATATGTACAGTACATGTGATACTATTAATTTCATAGATAGAATACTTATCTATTAGGTGTATACTGTGTACAATCATACATATATGGTTTATACTAAAAATTTGGTAACATATGTTTGAATAATTATTTTATCCAAGCTAACTTAAATTATAGTTGAGTGTTGGGATAAGTATATAAATATATGAGATACTAATGATTTGTTGATCTGATACTAATGATTTACTGATTTGATACAAATATAAAGTTACATGTGTGTGTGTCTCTCTCTCTCTCTCTCTCTCTCTCTCTCTCTCTCTCTCTATATATATATATATATATATATATATATATATATATATATATATATATATATATATATATATATATATATACCTATTTTATGTTTATGAACTTGCTTGATATAGCTAATATATATGGGTGTATTTGTCATTTAGGTTGTCAAGATTGAGTTAAAAGTGTGTATTAGTTTGAAAGAACTTTCAATTGAGTGGTATTTAAGGTTAATACAAGACATAATAAGTTTTGTAATATTTTATTAGCTTATAAATGTACTTTTGGTATTTGTAAGTAAAGTATTAAGCTAGAAATTTATGTTATAAGGATGAATGACATAACATGTGAGTTGAAAATTAATATATTTAGTATCTTGATGTCATGATACATATCTTACCTGAATGGTATGATTTTATTGATGATTTTATTCAAAATATGTTACATTATATAATAATTTATATGATTATATTCATTACATTACATTTGATAGATGAAATAAATGTATTTGATATTTCCTTGGTAGGCATATTTTCATCTGCTTGTAGAGAATATTCTTTATGAATTTGTTGGTTTTAATATTTTTAAATATGTAAAACTAATCTTGTATTAATGACCCTAAAAAATCAAGTGAGATGGATTCCACTTGCTTAATTAGTGTCACTAATACGTAGATAAAGTGTAATTTGATTGAGTGGTGTGTATAAAATTAATTGATCCATGAGATCAATAAATATATGAATATTTTATCCAAAGTAGTGTTTATATTTAAACATTGTTATTTCATCTGTTTGATTTAGTTTACATGTTTGTATGATGTCATGTTAGAATGGGTTTCTTTATGATATACATCATGTATTAGTTATTTTACAGCACACGGATTCTAGTTTGTCACTCTATATTCCTACACTATCATTATCTACCCATCCATGAATCGAGAGCCATTTCTTAATTGGGAGATTATGCGAGAGATCGATGGTTTGTGGTTAGTATGTAAAAGCACTCGAATGATGCTCTACCTCCCCTTAGTATTACTACACTTGAGATTACTTATAGATATTATGATTTCATTGAGACTTGCATGCTTTGTAGAGCTTTGTATCACTGTATATTATTATTAAGACATTTATTATGTTGAAACTGTATTTTTTATTCATATGTACAATTACAATAGTTTGTTGTAATATTGCATTAGTTGTGGTTGAATTTATAATAATACTTATATGAGATAAATGCAATCTTCATTTTTGTATTCAGCATTATAATTTTTCTTGATATTGATATTGATATTGATATTGATATTGATATTGTGATCATTAGCTAAATAGATTAGTTATAGACCTTTTTATGGTTAGCTAAAATTAATATATTTAGTTAAAGATCACTCTGTAGGTTTCATCATGATGAAATCTATTAATTGAATTTGTGTAATTTTTTTTTTAAATTACCCTATTCTGGTAAAACCCAGTGGGTTTGTCATAATATTATTTGACTATATTAGACATTGTTGGGATCTTACGACACAATTGATTACCTTGTATAAGCAACTAAACGTGGAATTAAACCAGAATAATAAGTAACTAGAATCAGAAATAGCAAAGAATAAGAGATACAAGAAACAACCCAAAAACTTGTATTAAACTCTTCCAGAAGGAAATACAATGAAGAAATCACACTTTCTTTCACACCTCTCAGATGTACAGATCTATTTCCCTCAAGAGTTTTCTTTTTCACAATTACATATATTATTCTACAAGCTATGAAGATCTATCCCTATTATATAAAATTAGGGATCATGAGCTATGCATTATCCACCGTTAGATATACCTCCTAATCAAAGGTTTAAATTAGTCCTACCAAAAATAGAAACGTGGACTCAATACCAACAGTTAAACTTTTCATGCAAACAATATGTTTTGCCTCCAAAATAGAATTCTAGACGCACAGGTGACAGATGTCGGTCCCTGCCTGCCTGCAAATGACTGACATCAGCCGACCTATGACCGATGTCATCAGCCTCTGGCCGACTCTTGACCGGCGTTGGTGACTGTGGAAATCCAGCAGCCTTGCATTCGCTCATTTGGTGAAGCTTTTAGCTCCACAACTCAACAGACATCTTGGCCCTTTAATCTAAACATAATATTTACATAATTAATCCCTAAAAAAATTTAAATCGATTACATGATATTTCTTGGAAAAAGCATTGTTGGTAATGTAGGTTATATGGAAAACACAATGAATTACAAGACTAGTAGTAAAAAAATGAAACAAGTAGTCCGAAATAAAATTAAAGATGAAGACAAAACTTTCTAAATTGTATTAAAATTTGAACTGAATCAGTTATACTAGTGATAGTCCTATGTAGTAGAGGCAAAGTACTCACCAAAAACTATTCTAAATCTTAGTACAATCAAAAAATTACTTTGCAATGTTTTTATGTGGAAATTAAGTTTTAGGAAGGCTTATTTGAGATCTTAATAAAAAAAACAGCTCAACCAATTTTGTGAAAAGATCTACTTCTAGTTTGGAATCAAAGACATGCCTATTTTTAAAATGTCAACCCAACTAATATAAATCCATCTTTGGAGATGTAGAGGTTTTGATTTTCAAGCCCAGTTTTAGGCAGTGAAGATACATCTATGAAATAAAATTTCTCTCCATCTATTAAACTGACTTTGCACAGGTCCCAAAAGGGTTAAGTTAAAGCTTGGACAATAGTGTAGTTTATACACATGGCCATACAATTTTTTTTAAGTTACGTCTTGATGTTGGATTTCTTCCTTTCAGGTAAAAATAAATTTTCAAATCTATAAAGGTTGTGAGACTTGAAATTACACCTCAAATAATCTATAATGTTAAACAATCATCAAGTTCATTTTTCTGCAAATCCTCTTTGAGTACTCTAAAATTTGTATACGAGTGTACATTTTAAGGTTTTTTAGTATGTTTAAAATTTCCCTCCCAATTAGTTGATTTTGTATGACATTTTACTACCAGGGAACATATGTTTACAAGAATATTTAATGAATCATATATTATTAATGTTATAAATTAGCATTGGATTGTTTTATTTTTTTAGTGCGATTGGGGGAATTTGTTTTTATATATATCCTAGATGCTATCAATTTATTCTAGATTGATTTGATATTTTATTCTATAGACAAATTTTCACTTGATTCCACTCAACACCCATTTAGATGATGTTCATTTTTGAATAATGTCGCAATCATTTAAAATTTTATTTCTTTGTGCATTTACAATTTTATTACTTTTCTTCACACATATAACCTATCAATAATTACTCCACCATAATTAAATTTTTAATGGAATATAAGGTCTCCTTATATTTTTTTGAGAAAAGTCTCAATCACAATCCTAACATTGTTCCCTTGTTTCAAAATGGGGCATTAAGGTTATGTTGCACAAAATAGAACTATGATTGGGGGAGGCATGGAGCTACAAGAGATTTTATACACATGTCCATAAAACTTGACTTCCCTCACATTACACAAATTAAAATTTTGGAAGTGCATTGTATATACACAATTATATATAGGATGAACCTGATTTTATTAAATCAACAGAGTAGGTGACCCATATGATGTTTGTAAAGGTACAAGAGAGATTCAAATTCAAGATCCCACCTAATTTGATAGTGTTGATAATAAAATAAATACTCATGCCATGAGTGCCTCCTTTAGAAACTTGTAATATGGGTTTCATGATACCTCATCCCCTCATCTTAATTCTTATATTATTGGTGAATCTTGGTAAGTAGATACATGTGAATCCTATAAAACTATTGAGTGCGACATGAAAAGTATGGAATATGAAACCATTTTTGATACACTACTCCATATCAATATTTAGTATCATAGTGTATAGGATATATGCTTCAAAGTTTCTTCTACTTTTTATATATTTCATATGGTCTAAGGTATTGGTGAATCTATGATAACAATGTTCTATGCTAGATTTTTTTTATTTTGAAAGCAAATCAAAACTCACATAAGATTTTTTAGTAGTAAATGTGTTAAATAATAGTTCATATTTTAATTGACCTTCTCACAAATTCCCTCTTGTTATATATAAATTTAAATGGATCCATGCCCTTGTCTTGTTGTTTTAGTGCCATTTTAGTATGTGAGACAAGTAAATTTTATGTAAAATAAGCAAGTTTATATTTTACCCCATTTTGGCCTTCATAAAATAATTTCATAAAGGTTATCATCTATAGAGGATCCTATGAATCAAAAACTATGTTAGAGACCTTAAGCTTCAACTTTTAGTAACTCTGGTTGAACGAGTACGAACAACAAGATATCAAGAAGATTGAATTTTATTGACATAGCTAAAAAAAAATTAATCAAATATGAATTCACCCCTTGCCTTTTGCATATTTTATGACACATGGCATGTATTAGCTACAAGTTCCATGTGTTTATGGTTCATAATGAAATGTAATGGGGCTTCATGAAACCTAATGTGCCATGTTATGTTACAAGAGAATCAAATTTTGAGTGTGCATGTCCCCATTTAAATCCATTATTATAAATCAAAATAGTAATAACAAATTGATCATGACAAAGACCCCTCTTATCCCTTCATAAGATAACATCCTTATTTTCTCATTTAGCATTTCCTTTCAGTATACAATCACACTTTAAATTTATACAACCATGCCATCAAAGCTATAATGGCATTTATCCACTTTCTTCCAAGTAATGGAAAACTCATAGCCTTTACATTATTTATAATGGTATACACATATCTAGTATTAACATTCTTTCAAAAAATGATCATGTCTATATATTCATTGCTTGTCTTCAAATTTTTTTGCTTGTGTTCAAAAAAAGAGTTATATTTTCTTTCTTTTTTATATGTATTATTTTATTTTCTTCAAAAAAGGATTCAATATATACTATATAATACTCTTTATTAAGATCTATATAATGCCATGCATCTTGCTTGTATCTATAATACCCTTTACATTTTATATAATGGTATACTATTTTTCATATTGTTATAATGTTATTATTATGCATTTGATTAAAGGAAGGGAACCACTAAACTTACATCTCATCATATTACAATTTTTGTGTTTGTTTAGTAATGGACAAAAATAAATGTAAAAGGAAAGTAACTAATGAACCTGCATATCATCGTATTATAATGTTTATGTTTCTTTAGTAATGGATAGAAATAAATTTAAAATGAAAGGAACCAATGAACCTATCAAGATGAAATTGATTGACATTTTGAGTGTAGATTGTGATGCCAACAATTAGACTTCAAGTGACATCCCTTCATAGGACTAGATGTCCATTTTTCTTGTTAGTGACATATACTTACTAAATCTCCATGGGTCTGCTTCTTTTTAGCTTATAAGATGCCCAATCCCATTCCCCCAAGAAATTATATGGACCAATTTTAAATTATTGAACAATGAATGAAAAGGCAGATGAGGAACTTTGAGAATACAAACTAAGGCATTTGAAGACCAGGTTGGATGTATGAGAGAAACGATAAAAGCTTAGAAAAGATAGGGAGGTGTTTATCTCTAAAATGGTGTTTATATTGGTGTTATCTAGATTGATAAAATGGGTATATAGAAATAAAATGGCTAAAGGTGATAATCAAATCTATAACAAGCTAATTAAATGATATACTTAATTTATTATGTTGAGATAGTATAAATATGGAAAGTACAACTATGCTAGATATAAAAATGACAAAGAAGTAATGTAATTAGCTTGTTCTAATGCTAATGCAATTTTGGATCTGGAACAGGTTAAAATCAGGGTAGAAAGAGATTTTATAATAGTTGTCAGATTTTGGTTCTAATTTCTTTAGCTCTCTGGATAAAAATGTCAGCTTGGAATGGTTACATTGATGTTATTGTCTAGGTTTAACACTAGTGTTTTATATGAAATATATGTTGAAATAAGATGATACCACCTAGATGCTTTTGGGTTTTACTTCACCTTCATTTTGGTGTATTCCAATCTAGATCATGGATAGTCATTCCTTGTGAAAAGGAAAAACCCTAGCTTTCTATCTTCAATGTGACCTTGGTGTAAAATGGGTTAGTGGGAACACGATGTAGAGCTAACCCCAATGACCCCACTATCAAAATATGCTACCTACATATCCAATACTTTGAATAGGGCCTTAGACTGATGTAGTTATCCCCTACATGTCAGCTTGTGTGTGAATAATACAATATGTGCAAAGTAAGTATAACAGTGACATATCTTATAACTTAGCAAATTAGGCTCTTGAGTTGATCCTTTAGTACTTAAAACCTATAGATGTGTAGTTGTTATGATTGGTATGGAAATAGGAATAAATATGGGAGTTGTATTCAATTAAATGTTCTTTGGTCTGAATGTTATATTGTATTTATATTAATCCATTTGGAGTAATAACTTGCATTAAACACTTAGACTAACCATTAGGATACATTTCATTTGCAAATTAGATGACTTTAGGGCACTAGATACTTATGTGCAAACATGAGAATAATGTTGATGTTATTATCTAACTCAAACATTAATGTTCAGGGAGTAGGAGAACATGTACATGTTCATAACCTAAATATGGAATATAAGTACATTTTAAGGATTTTAGGAAAGATAAAAGACCTGGATCATCAATATAAGACTATTTGGACTAAGAGATATAGGCTAAGGGGCATAAAGATAGAGCAGATGTGATACTTACAAAAGTGAAAAAGGTAGAGAACTGATAGGAATAGCCAAGGTCTAAGTTTGCCAAGTATACAAGACTGATGTGATATATAATCATAAAATATCATCTACATTTTCTCCCCTTTAATCTAGTAATGAAATTTAGTTTAAATAAAAAGAATGTGTACCTAGGTGTGTGTTACACCTTATATTTAAGTGTGTCCAACTTGAGTTTTTTGTTGGTGACTAACTTGAAACCAAGAGCATGTTATAGTATAAAATCAATGCATATAAATTGGTTTGAAATTACTTAAAATAGATTAAAATTGAAAGAGCCAAGTTTAGTAGTACACATGTGTGTCAATGTAATTGCCTTACCTATTGATAAGTTATTTTCAGAAGGATGTATCTTTGTAAGGCTCTAAAAATTGATATTATGATAAATGTCTAAAGTGTATATATCTAAGGAGATAGAGAGAGATAAAGATGGAAGAAAAATTTCCCCAACTTTAGATCAAAAAGTGAGGTTCCCCCTGGCAATTGAGATTAGCTCAACAGTGTAACCAAATGATACTTATAACATGGTGAGGCTGGATGATCAAGTATAACATAAAAACTTATAAATATTGAGTTGTTTGATCACTTCAACCATACCAAAAAGAGAACCAACTATTACAGTAGATTGGCTCAATAAAAGTCCATAAAATTCTATGGGTTATTAGTACCAAAAAGTCCATGATATGGCAACAATCCATAAAAGAGTTTTGGAATCTAAAATGGATTTGAATTTTTCAATATTAGGCACATGTTACTTATCATATGTACCTTAGATATGTCTCATGTTGAAATTGTTAATAACAATAGTACCAATGTATATAATTATACCACAGCCATGAGATTGAATCATATAATTGTGTGCTTTGGCTAATTTGAATAATTGTGTAAGTGTGGAGGACATTCTTCCAAATCATGGCCCCACTATAAACTGGAGAAAATTAAAATTTGATATAAGTACCAATGTGTATGATATGTTTCCAAAAACATGCCCCAACTATAAATTGGAGATGTTGAATACTGAATAGGTGTGGAGAACATGCTTCCAAAGCATACCCCCACTAAATTTGAGAATTATGAATATGTGGAATCCATGCCCATATGACATGCCCCTACTAAATCTAAGAACTGATATAAGTACCACATACTGAACAAGTGTGGAGAACATGCTTCCAAATCATGCCCCCACTAAAACTAGAAACTGTGTCAAGTGTGGATAACATACATTTATGACATGCCCCCACTAATATTGCCCTCCTTTGAGGTGAGGGAATGATAGGAACTAGTAGTTACCTTACCTCAAAAGGATAAGACAAATGTATAATCTATTAATGTAACCATGTAGCATTTAGAAGGAACATGTCTAGGGAAATGTATTATTAAAGCACATAGACCCAATGTGATCACATGTAGGCCTAAGATCTATGATAAAGATCATGGAAATGTCTAGATAGTAATAATAAAAACTCAACAAGCAAATAAGTGCACACATAATAGCACTCAAAATCAAGTCAAAAGGTAATGGTCTAAGGAGACCACAAACAAGGGGCATGTTCAAATGTTTCAAAATTGAAGGGATATGACTTAGTCAAATGTCCATAAAATCAAGAATGACGTATTAAAATTTTCATACAATAAATAATGATAGGTATAAATTTCAATGAAATCTTACATAGGCACGGGGGATGCAAGTAAAGGAACATATTCAAATTCTCAAAAAAAGAATATAAGATGCTCAAGGAAGTCCATAAATTGAAGCATAATTAATTGGCATAAACATGTCATAGTGTCCCATTAATCCAATGTGTTAAGAAAAATGTGTCAAGTGTATAACATATGAAGTACCCTATGTAAGATATAATCATGGATAATAGGCATGTGTAATTAAATATGTGATCTCAAACATGATAATGTAGAGTGATCATCAAATCATATAACCTATGTGTATCAAGATCAAATAAGTGGATGCCCCTAATGTCTACATGACATGAGTACATGGAAATCCCATTATCAAAAATAGTAATGTATCATGTATTTATGTATGTTTATATCACATTCAAGTAGAAACATGACACATATGTGTATGTAGGAGTAACTAATTATGTCATCCATTAATATGGAAGTAACGCATGGATGCCAAGAAGCCAATAGAATATGTAAGTGCTAAATGTATTTTTGGAGTTCTAATTTTTTTTATTTTTTAGTATATTTCAAATTTTTGAAGAGGAAAGATCATCATATGATTCCATCTAATGGATGGTCATAGATGTCCCCCATTTTAAACCTTATGACCTTAAGTTATATCTTTTACATTTTTTGCATCATGATTGGATAAGTTGAAAAGGTACATAGCATGTTCCTCCTCACATTTTGCATGTGTAGTAAAAGTAATGCTATCATTTGAAATATGTATTAATTTGCCTTCATGAGGAAAGGAAATACCTTGCTTATTTGGATGAATTTTATCTTCCATTTGGTATAGCCAAAGAGTTCCTAGTGTTTCTACGCTAAATCGCTTTCTACATTCAAAGAAGAAATTAAGAAACTAAAAGAAATGGTCAAGGCTAGAAGATACCTGGATATGGTCGTGCACACCGAAATCAGACGTTGGAAGGTACTCCTCTTTGGCTATGGAGGAATGACACTTGCAAATAAAAATAGACTAAACACGGAAAAATGTTAGATAGAGAGACGGTGGGCTGTCAAGCAAACTCCTGATCCCAGAAGTACGAAGACTTCCTAGAAGGATATCAACCCACTAATTAAAGATAGAAATATTTGACAGGAATGGAAATAATGAAAAGACAAAATGAAAGTAAATAAAAGATGAAAACACAAAATGCGTACCTGATATTCAGCAAACTGTTCTGCATAGTCGCCGATGTCGGTCTCTGTGCCGGCGTCGGTCAGGGGAAGGTGCCGACGTCGATTAAGGTGCCGGCATCGATCAGGGTAATGACCGGCGTCGGTCGGGGCAACAGTTTTGGACAGAGTTTGGGCGGGTCTGGTTGGGTCTAGTCGAGTCAGGACAGGGTCTGGTCTAGTCTGGATAGGGTCTGGGGGTTTGCAGAAGGTCTATTGTTTTGTTTGGGGTTTGTGCAGAAAGTCTAAACAGAGTTAAAAGACTATATAGTCAGGGGATAGTAGGCAGAGGTGGAAAGGAGGAAGTCAAGTCTCAGGGTTACAGTGTGAAGATCTGGGGTGATAGCAGTAAATAAAAAATAATAACCTGAGAGAAACAAAACATAGAAAAAGATACTTACTTGTTATACGCTTGAAGATGAAGTCAGAGACGAGATTGACGTTGTCGTTGTGCTGCCAAATGACTGAAGTAGGATACATGTGCGTAGAAGATCGATTGTAGGTTGGTTGGATGCAAGAGATGGTTGATCGCAAGAGTTCCTGTTGAAAATGAATCATACCAGTTGATCGAATGAAGAGGTTACGGATGAAGGCCAGGGACGGTTTGATAACCGATCGGGAAACCAATTGGGAACCGAATGGATAACGGGTAATGAAATAATAGTTCCTGTGTTCGAATCGAAAATGCAGTGCTAAGGAGAACCGACGTCGACAGGACCGCCGACGTCGGTCGATAAGTGACCGACGTCAGCGACGTCGGTCGGGTGGTGACCGTGGTCGGTAGATGCAGAATGGGGGTAGAGACTAACTTTAGTCTTTTGCTCATTTTGACAAGTTGCCAGGGTTAAGGCTAGTGGGAAAAATGGTCGACAGGGGTTAAATAGGTGAGGGAGAATAAAACAGGGGATGACCAGGGGAGTCGACATGATTTCGGTGTCTACATTTGCCCCTTTTTGTCTTGTTGGTTGTTCTAGACGAACTGCAAGACAAAAATAGGAGTGATTGCCCCAGGTGAGGGATAAGGTTGATTTCATCTTATTGGTTGTTCGAATGAACTACAAGACAAAAACAGGAAGCGGATTGCCCCGATTATGGATAAGGTATTCCCCCTCAAAGCAGGAGTTGAGGGAAGGGAACCTGGAATCAAGTGTTGATTTGACAAAGAGTGGATGAAAAATGGGGGAGGGCAAACGCTGCAAAAGGTGTGATTACGTGCATACCATTGCACGAGATGGTCAGGTCAAAGTGTCGCAAGTCAAGGGTCAAGGAGTGCCAAAATTGAAATAACTGGGCCCCAGCATTTAGTCGTCTGCTGATTGGGTTATTCAATCTAAGCTGAAGCTCCAAATGGTCATTGCATTCTAGGTATCCTAGGCTCAGGAAGTGCTCCTAAAAACATGAAAAAGTCACAAATAGTGTGGATCAACCGGCTTGCGATCCTATACTTGTGAGGGTCCAAAAAAGTCTGCGCACAAGTCTGCTAACCAGTCATGAGGTAGCATATATGCAAAAACAACCAAGGCAACATTGTCTTGGAAGTGGTCGAGGTCGGAGGAGATAGGCATGATCTCCAATGGTTGGTGGTCGAGGGGAGGAATGGACGAAAGGATGTGGTCGAGCTAACCTCAGAAGACCCCATGTCAACTGAGTGCTGCCTACATAGCCCCTGTGGAAGGGCCTCAGGACAATGTAGTTCTCCCTAGAAGGGAGGGAGGGTCAAAGGGATGGCATTAGTCATGGTCAAGGGCAAGGTTATGGTTAAAAGGAGGAAAGAAGGTATGTCCATCAGAGAGACGAACAAACAAGGGTGGTCGAGCTAACCCCAGAAGACAGTCGTGTCATCTGAGTGCTGCCTACATAGCCCTGGTTATAGGGCCTCAGACCAATGTAGTTCAGATAAAGGATTCGAGTGGTAGACAGGTGGTCAAAATGGTCGATAGATTGGTCTTGGTCATGATGAAATGATAAGGGGAAGAAGATGTTGCAGCCTTTTCCATATTGTGTGATGGTGTATTCTGCAGCATTGGGTGAGGGGTCTTTCATCCCTAGCAATATTCCATATTCGTGATGGATGTATGCTAAAAATGAATGGAGGTCTATTTATGCTTTAGCAAGTATTGGTTTATGCTTAACATAAATTGTAGCTGGTCGATAGTTTCCATGTGTATTGGTGTCCATAGAAACTAGGGTGAATAGGCTATGGGAGTGGTCTAAAAAGAGAGTTGAGTTGAGTTGATTGACAAGTGATGAAGGTGAATGTGACCAAAGTGAAGAAGAAGTGAAAAGCATTTTGCTCTTTCATTGACAAGGACCAAAAAGACAGCATAGATAGGGGTTATTAGAACCAAGAGCCCCATTCATGCATGACGTCGTTGACCATAGTTATGTTAGAGCGGTAATTAAATCACTTTGACATTAAAGTGAGCTCGAAGTCCCTTGAGCAGGTGATAGGAGGAGGAAAAAAAGGGGTAACCCGTTTTAAGAGCAGAGATAACTTTGCCCCTTTTTATAGGAGACCCTGAGACAACTACAAGTCAAGTCCATGACTCTTTTTTTTTTTTTTTTTTTTTTTAAGGTGCAGACTGATCAATGCGGGAAGTCTGCATAGAGATGTCATTTGCTTAGTGGTCAGTTGTGAAGCTGATCAATGCAGGAAGCTTCTAAAATAGTGTTGTTTATTGCCAGATTAGTCATAGCCATCCTTCGAGGGAGTGGTCTAGAATTTTGTTTAATATAAGGGCTTTTGAATAGCTGTCCTTCGAGGGAGCAGTCTATTAATTACAGCAATGATACTACAGCTGTCCTTCGAGGGAGCAGTCTGCCTTTTGATTTTGATATTGATATATTGACCATGGATATTGTGACATCTTGATTTGTTTGTATAGAAATGTGAGTCATGGAAAAGATTATAGAAGGTCAAGGGCTCCCTTTTATTAGGACAAAGCATCCATACATCATAAAAGGGTTATAGAGGAATTGTTAAGAAGAATAGGGTTGAAAGGAATGAGGACGAAGAGGATGGGGATTGCTCAAGGGACGAGCTCAAGTTAAGTGTCAAGTGGACGAGTACTCGACTAGCAGTAGAACGGTCACAGATGCAACGCATTAAGAGGCTCAGGTTCTGGTCGTCCATCAAGAAAAGATAGATGATAAGTCCCTGATCCATACTTGTGTGTGATAATAAAAGGTTCGAGCCAATTAGGAGCAAACTTGCCTCGTTTACTTCGCTCCATATTGGTCACGTGTTGATTCTCTTTGAGGACGAGGTCTCTGATATTGAAATCTCGTTCTCGCAGATTTTTGTCATAGGCGCGCTTGATGCGATGTTGATAGACATGGAGATGATTAAGGGCAGCAAGACGGCGCTCGTCAAGTAACTCAAGTTGAGCTAAGCGATCTTGACGAAAGTCATCATTGGAAAGCATATCATGTAGAGAAATGCGGAGAGACGGGATTTGTACTTCGAGAGGTAGGACAGCCTCTGTTCCGTACACGAGAGAAAAAGGGGTAGCAACCATAGAGGTTCGAATGCTAGTGCGGTAGGCCCACAGAGTGAAGGGAATGTGAATGTGCCAGTCCCTTCCTGTGTCACTGACCACCTGCATTAGAATTTTGGTGAGAATTTTGTTGGAAGCCTCGGCCTGCCCATTTGCTTGTGGGTAGTAAGGCGAAGAGAAACTGATTTTGATGCCGAATGAGTCGCATAGCTTTTGGACAGTCTTGTTTTTGAAGGACTTGCCATTATCGGTGATGATTTTATGAGGGACACCGAAATGACAGATGATGTGGGTGTTGATGAAGTCGACGATCTTGTCGGCTTTTGTGGAGATGAGAGGAACGGCTTCCACCCACTTGGTGAAATATTCAGTGGCTGTGATGATGGATTGATGATGAAGAGATGAATGGGGGTTAATCTCACTGATGAGATCTAAACCCCACTGAGAAAAAGGCCAAAAATCTTGAGCAATTTTCAAGGCATGACTAGGAAGATGAAGCAAGTTAGAGTGTTGTTGACACTTGATGCAATGCCGAACATAAGTCGCTACAGTCTTGATGAAGGGTAGGCCAATAATAGCCCAGACGAAGGATACGTGTGGCAACCGAATTCCCACTGAAATGTCTGCCACAAATCCCATCGTGGACTTGTTGAATGGCTTGAGATGCTTCAGTGGAGGTGAGACAGCGAAGAAGGAGGCCGTCGAAGCCTCGCTTATAGAGAAGACCCCCTAGCATGGTATAGCGAGCGGTATGCTTGATAAAAGCTCGCCATGCATTGTTAGAGAGGTCTAGAGGAATGACAGAAAAAGATAAGAAGTCCACAAGTTGCTTATACCAAGTATCTCGTGGGCTAGGGTCTATAGCGTTGACATGATTAATGTGAGAAGAGATATATGAAGGCAACGGCACACGATGCACCGTGACAAAAAGTTTGGATGCAGATGAAGAAGATGGGATATGCAAAGCAAGAGAAGCCATGGTGTCAGCAAACTTATTCATGGATCAAGGAACAGTCTGCAGGAGGAAATGGTTGAAAGATGCAAGGAGAATGTCAGCACGGTTTTTGTACCTTTGCAAAATTTTATTTTTACAGAGGTATGAACCGTTGACCTGATTGATGACGAGCTGCGAGTCACCGAAGATGTTGATGGACTTGATGCTAAGAGAGAGGGCGGTCTGAAGTCCCAAAATTAAGGCCTCATATTTGGCCATATTATTAGTACAATCAAAGTCGAGCTTAAAAGACAAAGGCATGGTCTCCCCTTCGAGTGGGATGAGAATGACCCCAGCACCCCCACCTAGTTGACATTTGGAACTGTCAAAGAACATGGTCATCTGATAGATGGTGTCATCGGAGGAAAGCGCAGTGATAGATTCGTCAGGAAACTCACACTGCGAAGGTTGATTGTCAGGAAGAGGGGCGTCTGCTAGTTGATTAGCGATGGTTTGCCCCTTGATATATTTCTGCTGGATGAATTCGAGGTTGAACTCAGCAAGCAGCATGAGCCACTGAGCCATACGTTGATTCTGATATGGCTTGGAGTGCATATACTTGAGAGGATCAGTGTGGGTGATGATAAAGGTTTTGTGATTAAGAAGATAGTGGCGAAGCTTGGTAGCGGCAAAGACTAATGCCAAATAGAGTTTCTCGATATGGGTATACCGAGTTTCATATTCGACCAGTGTTTGGTTGATATAATAGACCGCTTGCTCACTGTGATGCTCGTCTCGGTGCGCGATCATGGCACCTAACGAATGATTAGTGGCTGAGATATAAAGGTAGAAGGGTTGGTCATATTTAGGTGGAATGAGGACTGGTGGAGAGACCAGATAGCGTTTAAGGGCTTCAAAAGCCTCTTGACAGTCCTTATTCCATGTAAAGGTGACGTCCTTTTTAAGGAGATGATGAAAAGGTTGGCAGCAGTCAGAAAGCTGCGAGATGAAACGACGAATGGACTAGAGCTTGCCTTGCAAACTGTGAAGCTGCTTGAGATTGGTCAGGGCGGCATTTCGAGTATAGCGCGAATCTTGGCAGGATCTATCTCGATGCCACAGAAGGAAACAATGAAGCCGAGAAGCTTGCCAGAGAGGACCCCAGAGACACATTTCTTGGGGTTAAGATGAACATTATACTGAAGAAGACGAGAGAAGATGATTTTGAGAATGGTCAGATGGTCACGATGAAGCTTAGACTTACCGAGCAGGTCATCCACATAGTCCTCCATGATTTTGTGAAGGACATCATGGAAAATGTAGGTCATGGCACGCTGATAAGTGGTGCCTGCATTCTTCAAACCGAAAGGCATGACTCGATAGCAGAAAGTCCCCCATGGGGTAATGAAAGTGGTCTTGTGCTGATCTTCCAGAGCAATCAGGATTTGATTGTATCCTGAAAACTCATCCATGAGAGATAGCATCTCATGGCTAGCCGTAAGATCAACAAGCTGGTCACTGTTAGGAAGAGGAAAGTCATCTTTGGGACAGGCTAAGTTAAGGTTGCGATAGTTCGTGCAGATCTAAATCCCCCCAGTTGCCTTGGTGACTGGGATGATGTTAGAGACCCACTGTGGATAATCGATGGGCTGGATGAAGGAGACAGAAAGGAGGCGTTGAAGCTCCTCTTTGACGAGGGCAATGCGAGGATGCATCTTTCGAAGCTTTTTCCTGACAGGCTTAGCCTCTGGTTTGGTGACAATGTTATGGGTAATGATGGTGGGGTCGATGCCAGGCATATCACTGTAAGTCCAGGCAAAGGTCTTGCTATGGTCGGAGAGGAACTGGGTATAGTCAAGCTGCTCCTGAGCGTCTAAAGATTTTCCAATCTTTAAGACATAAGGAACATCAGAAGAAGAAAGGTTGATGTCAATGGTTGATTCATTTAACATAACCTGGGTCTCAGAAGGGAGGGAGCGCTGGATGAAAGAATCGTCAGCGCCCATGTAAGAAAGAATGGCGTCGTCGTCAACGCAGTGGACAGTGTGAATGGTTGCCGACTCATCTTCGATCATGCTAGGAAAAATGAGAGGGAGAGACTTGGACACCCCATTGAGGTGATAAGTCAAGGGTTCCAGGTGGATGGTGTTTATACAAAAAAAAAACTAGGAGGAATGGAAACCACTGACTCCGTAGGTGAAGGGGGGGAATAGGTGAGTGTGGAGGAGATTGGTCAATGATTGGTTTAGGACAAAGGTCTACAGGGTCTTGAGTGAGGTCGTGATATCCCAAGCCATACCATTTCTTGGCATCATCATCATTGAGTGGTTGGATAGGCTGATGGGAGCCTTGCTCATAGCGTCTGAAACCAAAACCCTTCCATGCACACCTATAAAGGTAAGTGTGTGCAAAGGTGGGGTTTCCAAGAAATGAAAAGTCTGATGTGAAAGGTTGAGGTGAAGAAAGAGGATTACCATCAGTAGGAGCTTGATTAAGCCCCCCATAGACGAGGTTGGTGCGGAGGTGAGGAGGACCATAAGGTATGATCATCTCGATCTGATGGTCGTAACTGGGGCTGTGATGAAGGCGTCCATACTCTTGTGGAGTTTGGAACATGTCTAAAGTTAGCAAGCGATACTCTCCCAATGAAAGTCTTTGGAAGACGTCTTCCATGGGGTCTGTGGTTGTCACTTGAAGGGGAGGTGTAAGGGCGACTGCCTATTACGAACTAGTTGAAGCTTTCGCGGATGGAGGCGGTGCCGAGATTGATGGCTTGATAGGGATGAGGACGTCATTCGGACGGTAGGTGGTGTTGCAAGTTTTGAAGGGCGAAGGGTTAGTGGGAATGGTGTAGACTTGTTTGTCATGCTCAAATTTCACACAACGGTGCAGGGTGGAGGGGACACAGGCCATGGCGTGGATCCAGGGTCGGCCCAGCAAGATGTTGTATTGAAACTCTCCTTCGATGATGTAGAAGAGCTTTGAGACTGTGCGTGGACCAACGTGAATATGAAGGATGACTGTGCCAATGGTCATGGCAGTAGTATCATTAAAAGAGTGCAAGATCGCGTCAGTTTTGGAGACGCAATTCTTGGGAAGAGCCAACTGATCAAAAGCATGGGTGGAGATGATGTTGATACTAGCGCCTCCGTCGATCATAACGTGTTTAATGCGTGTCCGATCGATATAGGTAGTGATGAAGAGGGTGGCGTCCTGATCTTCCGTGTTGGATGTGGGAATCTCAGAATCACTGAATGTGATGGAGGCAACAGGGGCTAAGGAGTGGACAAGGGCAGCAAGTGGTTGGGGGTCCTTGGGTTGGACCTCCGCTGCCTGCAGGGCTTGGATGAGGGCCTGACGATGCTAGGGCGAGGTTTGGATGAGGTCATAGAGGGACATCTTCACAGGCGTCTGGTGAAGCTATTTCAACATGGAGTCGTGGATTGGTCCAGAAGAAGAGGAGGGTTGAGGTGCGCCAAGGATAGAAATATTAGGCTTAGGTGGTTGAGGTGGATTGACAAAAGGGTAGGTCCAAGGAATGGCGGCTTTTTCTTTCACCTTGTCCTTTTGTGACCTAGTGGTGATGTGAATGGCATTGATTTCAAAGATGGGAGGTGAAGGTGATAAAGGAGTTGTTACCGGTTGATGAGATGTTGATGGGTTTGAAGAGGTTAGAGGGTTATGAGGAGTCAGAGGTCGGTCGAAAGTGTCCTCAAAGAAAAGAGTGTCTTTCTCCAGCTAGCGGTGAATGACAGCCTTGAGGGCACAGCAAGTCTCGGTATCGTGTCCTGGCGTACGATGATATAAGCAAATCTTCGTGTCATCGAACCAGGAGGGTTTAGACCCGAGAGGTTGGAAGGGCCTGATGGGTGGAAGAGTTATGTTGGAAGTCTACAAAATTCATTGCAAGATCAAAGAGTATGAGCCCACTAAAGGGTCCGTGCTCATCGATGTATGTGATGCCGGTGACTTTTGCTTGGGCGATGTTGGAGGGGGTTTTCATACCACCTTCTGGGTTGATGGTGCGATGACAGGCGGAGATGGTACATTCTTCATGAGAGGTACCACCCTTTTGGGAGAGGGTAGGCTAGCGGTAGGCAAAGGAAGCAAAGGAGGCAACCGATTTTGATTAGAGGTCGAAGTGGGAAGGACTCTAGTTAGGGTTGAAGGATGGGGGCCCAAAATGGAGGGCAATGGTGACGGAAGAGGAGGCATTTGCCTCTGTGGTTTGGCAGTCTTTTGTGATTTGGGTTGAAGACTACTATTGGTTGAAGTCTGGTTTAAGTCCACCTTCACTTGTGGATGAGTGAGGTTGGAGACGGGGCGAACGCCAAGTGACTTGATAGGTTTAGGCGGAGTAGATGCGGGTTTTGGTTTTGATGAGGTTGATGGAGATGTAGACGGTCTAGAGGTGGAAATCTGATTTTTGTTGATAGTCTTGGGAGATTCTGCCATGGGAGGATTAGCAGCATGAGATGAGAGGGCACGGGCTTGTTGAAGAGCTGTGAGACGGTCCCACAATCCCTGATGCTCCACTTTCCTAGAAGGGAGAAGTTTGAGTTTCTCCACTAGTCGGGAAAATGGCTGAGAAGATGCAGGATGAGGTTTGGGTTCTTGAAAAGACGTCGACGGTTGTGGGACCGAAGGTGAGACGGGTGTAGTAGCCTCGGGCCCATGGCATGGTGGAGTCGTGACAGGTTCATCCTTGGTTGGAGACAAAGGAGAGATAGGTTCTTCCCTAGGTGGAGAAGAAACTAGAGAATGAAGCTCCTCAAGCGGGTAAAGGGCAGGAATGATAGTGCCCTCCACTTGCGGTCGAGGAGTAGGAAAGGTTGGGTCCTCCATGGGTAGTAAGAAGGAAGATGGTGAAACCGTCAGTGCTGGTAAGGTCGAGGCATCCTCCAAAATGAGAGAGGTTGAGGGAGAACTAATCGGAGAAAGAGGTTCATCCACATGTGATGGACTAATGGATGAACTCACCTCTTGAGGTTGGTTAGAAATGAAGGGCAAGACCGTATTGACTGTTCAAATGTTATGTTCATGAGTGTTGTCAATCAAGGTCTGGACATTGTTTTGAGTTGGTGGATGATTGGGGAACGGTTGTTTGAAGATATCGATACCCTGATTAGGAGGGGCATTGGGATTGTTGAGGATGAGGTCACCCTTTTCCAGCATGTCTTGGATTATGTTTTTAAGGGTTTTACAGTTGCCCGTGTCATGACCCTTAACACGGAGGTAGTTACAGAAGTCATTTTCCCTACACCATGCAGGGATGGCGCGTGAGGGATCAAATTGTGGTAGTGGTCGGATCTGAGGGAGATTGAGGGCCCCTTGTTTGACGAGTTTTTCCAGCACAGACGCATATGATTCTCCAAGTGGAGTAAACTGTCGTTGTATGTATCTCTGCTGAAATTGGCGAGTGGCACTCATGGATGTGGATGGCTCAGGTTGATTAGTCGAAGCTGAAGAGGAAGAAGATCTAACAACCACAGTGTTTGCTGAAGCTTTAGATTAAGGATTGGATGAGGAAGGCTTAAAAGAGGGGTCATTGGTTTTGGAGTTGGGATTCTTGCTCCGCAACTTGACTTTATTCTCCTCGACGGCACGTAACTCAAGTTTATGGGCCATCATGAAGGCTTCGTCAAAAGTGCGAAAGGTCTGAACCCTCAAGGTGGAAGAAATATGTCTAGCGCAGGCTTGAGAGAAAAGTTCAATAAGCTCAGGCTGGGGTAAGGAGAATGAGAGTTGATTGATAAGGCCCCTCCACTGAGCGACGAAATCAGCAATGGATTCATCCTCGAACTAGCGGATAGAATAGAGGTCTGTGATGGAGACCTTCTTGGTGATATTGATAGAGAAATGATCGAGGAAGAGCTGGGCCAGCTGAGTGAATGTGAAGAGGGAATGGCTGGCAAGGGAGCTGTACCAGTCAAGTGTAGCACTCGAGAGAGACATGGGAAACGTGCGTAAAAGCAATGCATCATCGTGGGCGATAAGGTAACAGGCATGTCTGAATGCCCGTAAGTGTTGTTGTGGGTCTTCCTTGCTTTGAAAATGAGAAAACTTAGGAAGTTCCCACTGGCTGGGATATGGTCTGATAGGGATAGAAGGATGAATAGGCTCATTGTAAATTTGTTCATATGAGAGAGTGTTGCGTGAGCTAGAAACGGAGGTCTCTAGGTTGGACATTTTATCCATCAACATTTTGATGATATCTACTGACGAATTGGCAGGTGGAGCGCCTCCTAGATTGTAAGGCGCTTGAAAGAGGCTGGAAGAGGTATACGACGTAGTCGATTGTACCATTAAGGGCGCAACGTACGGATGACTAGTCGTAGGGATAGAAGAGGTGACTAAGGATGGTTGGGTAGAAGGCATGGCTAGGTTTGATGTTGTCATGGGAGGTTGGTTAGAGGTAACATGGGCTAATGGATAGGTAGCCACCCTAGTGTTGATAGGAGCAAGGGTAGGCAGAATAGAGATGACCAGATTCTGAAAGGGGGTAGAAAGTGGTTGAATGGGTTGAGATTGATAGGGGGCCGAAACCCCGGTGGAAGTGGGCCCAACGATGGAGGGAGAGGCCACACTTGGATGGTTGGTAAAAGGTTGGTCATTGGTTGAGGCAATAGCCTGGGTTTTTAAGGGTTGAACTACGGATGCCGTTGATACAGTCGCAGTCTCGAGAAAAGAGGTCGGCATTCCATAAATTAGATTGCCTAAGGGGTCTCGCATTCGGCTATTTGCGCTTTTACGTTGAGGTCCAAGAATCATGCGAAATCTTGGTCCCCTTCTGGGATAATAGGCGTTTGGGTCGGAGATGGTCTAGTAGGAGTTCTTTCAGTTTCTGAGTTGAACTCCATTATAGGGTTGGTTATAGGCGGGGTAGACGGAAGAGGATGATGCCTCACGTGATTGACTAGAGCTTTGGCTTGGCTACGAGTCAGAACCATTCAAGGCAAGGAAGAACGTCCTCACAAGCTCAAACAAGCAGATAAAAACTAAAAAGATGAAGACACAAGCAGATCCTAAAACCCTAGTAGTAAATTATTAGGATTATAGTGGCTTATGCCTTAGAATGTGTGTAGAAGAAGATTGGCTTTTGAGTCGGGTCCTAGAATAAGAAGTCTATGGATGGTTTCGGGTTTTGTTATGGTGCTCAATAAGTCTGTGTTAGGTTTCGTACAAGGCCTGGTGCTAAGGAGCAAGCTCCCCTCACTTCACGATTCCAGTGGTTAGCTGGTTTCGCTTAGCCAAAATATACTTCCCCTAGAGATTAGGCTCCACCAGAGAACGGAGTGGGCTTTCTCCTTGGTGATGAAATCCAAGTAAGATCACCAGGACGGGTAAGGTATCCACTGGGGGATGAAATCCCAGTCGGGCCTTGTCTCAGGTAAGTTAAGATGTTTGTTTTAGTGCATGTGGTTCGGTCGTGTAACATTAAGTGATCTAGATTAATTCAATATGCGGTTTAATTACTATGTGTGGTCTAAGAGATGCAAGCAAACAGAAATGAATGCAAAGTGTTTTAATGCCCAAGTCGAAATGTTTGTTCGTATGAAGACGAATGGAGAAAGAGTCGAAGAATATGAGTTTTGACTAGTCTAGAAGTGCAAGAAAGAAAAGAAAAGTTCTTTTTAGTCCTGATTATGATGTCGTTTAAGAAGAGACGAAAGAGGTGAAAAAGGAAGGAACCTAATGCACCTATATGAATGAAAGAAAGAAAGAACCCAAGGAAGGCCCTAGGGTCCCACCGGGCGTGCCAAAATGTTTCTACGCTAAATCGCTTTCTGCATTCAAAGAAGAAATTAAGAAACTAAAAGAAATGGTCAAGGCTAGAAGATACCTGGATATGGTCGTGTGCACCAAAATTAGACGTTGGAAGGTACTCCTCTTTGGCTGTGGAGGAATGACACCTGCAAAGAAAAATAGACTAAACACGGAAAAATGTTAGATAGAGAGACGGTGGGCTGTCAAGCAAACGCTTGATCCCAGAAGTACGAAGACTTCCTAGAAGGATATCAACCCACTAATTAAAGACAGAAATATTTGACAGGAATGGAAATAATGAAAAGACAGAATGAAAGTAAATAAAAGATGAAAACACAAAATGCATACCTGATATTCAGTGAACTGTTCTGCACAGTCACCGGTGTCGGTCTCTGTGCCGACGTCGGTCAGGGGAAGGTGCCGACGTCGGTTAAGGTGCCGACGTCGGTCGGGGTAATGACCGGCATCAGTCGGGGCAACAGTTATGGATAGAGTTTGGGCGGGTCTGGTTGGGTCTAGTCGAGTTGGGACAGGGTCTGGTCTAGTGTGGATAGGGTCTGGGGGTTTGCAGAAGGTCTGTTATTTTGTTTGGGGTTTGTGCAGAAAGTCTAAACAGAGTTAAAAGACTATATAGTCAGGGGATAGTAGGCAGAGGTGGAAAGGAGGAAGTCAAGTCTCGGGGTTACAGTGTGAAGATCTGGGGTGATAACAGTAAATAAAAAACAATAACCTGAGAGAAACAAAACATAGAACAAGATACTTACTTGTTATACGCTTGAAGATGAATTCGGAGATGAGATTGATGTTGTTGCTGTGCTGCCAAATGACCGAAGTAGGATACCTGTACGCAGAAGATCGATTGCAGGTTGGTTGGATGCAAGAGATGGTTGATCGCAAGAGTTCTTGTTGAAAATGAATCATACCAGTTGATCGAATGAAGAGGTTACGAATGAAGGCCAGGGACGGTTCGATAACCGATTGGGAACCGAATGGATAACGGGTAATGGAATAACGGTTCCTGCGTTCGGATCAAAAACGCAGTGCTAAGGAGAACCGACGTCGACAGGACCGCCGACGTCGGCCGATAAGTGACCGACGTCGGCAACGTCGATCGGGTGGTGACCGTGGTCGGCAGATGCAGAATGGGGGCAAAGACTAACTTTAGTCTTTTTCTCATTTTGACAAGCTGTTAGGGTTAAGGCTAGTGGGAAAAATGGTCGACAGGGGTTAAATAGGTGAGGGAGAATAAAACAGGGGATGACCAGGGGAGTCGACACGATTTCGGTGTCTACACCTAGTGCAAATGCATATGGAGATGTGGTAGGCATAACCCAAACCCATGTTTGAATTATTTTAGGACAAAAAGCAATTGGTATTTTTATGTTTCCTAAGGAGTCTTTCCAACCTCCTTTATTTTATAAGTTTTTTATATTAAAGCCTAATTTTTATAAGCATCTTACATTTCAAGTAGTTTTTACTTGTGTGGGATCAATATGGTTATGCCAAAAATAATCACCACCCATGTATAAGGTAATTTTTAAATCTTGTTGACGTGGATGATTTTTGTGTTCTTCACTTTGAGATTCTTTCATAAGATATGGACCTTAAATTGACCCCATGTTGAGTAACATTTATGAGCTGGTCATATAGAGATTAAGAATAACACTTTTTTGTTCATAATGTTCCTTAGGTAAGTTATCTCCATCTTTTATGTGAGGGATAAAGCTTTTGTATTTGGAGGGACATATGTTCAATTTTTTTGAATGATTAATTATGAAGGAAGCATATCTATCCACATCATTATATAAATGGGTAAATGATTAATATTGTTTATGTAATGTCCTTTCCTTTAATGGGTAAACAAGGCCTCTACTAAATATAAATTTAAATTCCAAATCTAAAGGTCTAAATGCTATCTCATATGATGTACTTTTGAATTGAATAGTATAATCTTGAAGGGACTCATCATCATGTTACTTGAAATTGTGCAAATGTTCTAATGTAATTTTTGGCACCTTGTGGATATTGAAAGCCATGAAAAATGCATCTTCAAATTTTAATAAAATATGTAAGGAACCCTTTGGTAAACTGTAGAACCAATTTTAAGCCTCATTAGAAGTACTCATATGAAAAATTTTAGCAATAATTTCTCATCATGTGCCCATTGACCAAAATAATGTACATAGCTAATCATGTGGTCGAATGGGTCCTTGTGTCTCAAACTCAAAATCTTAGGGATAAGGATATTCATGTATACATTGCATAAGAGGGTGATTATTGAATGGGGTAACATGTACATTATCATTATGAAAAGCCATGTGCATTTGGAGTATATAAACTTACTTTTGAAGGTCCCCAATAGTGGTCATAATAGACATTATATATTCTTAGAGGTATTTGTCATAGGTGTTATCATTGGTTGCAACCCACCACCTCTTTTAAATATAGGCATATGAGTATCATCATTTTTATGTATAATAAGTGCAAGTTTATGATCACTAAATTTAGGACATTTTGGTAATGGTATGGGATCTTTGAACTTTGGCATATTTGGTATATCATTTGGATAGCTTGTACCATTTGAATAATTTATTTTATTTTCCTTTAGTAAAGGTATAGCAATTTTATATTTGGAAAAGTTTGTTAAGGAAACTTTTTTGATATATAATTTGTTTTAAATGAAGGTAGGAAAAAACCATCACCCTTGAATAAAGGGATACTATTTGGGAATGTAGAAATGTTTGGGGGTTTAATCAATTTCCTTAAATAAACATCCCCATTTTTAGTTGTTTGCACATTAGTCGTAATCTCTTTATGTAGTTTAAATAATTTTAGACAATCAAATGAAGGAACTTCTTGGTCATACATACCCATTATTCTGGTAAAATTTACATGTTTAGTTGGCCACAATGGTTGTTGAATCAAGGATGTTTGTGAAAATTTCAACCCTTGACTATTTGTATTATTATGTTTAATGGATAAATGGTGGGTTATACATTGCTCATGGTTTCCCAATCCTTGGCCTTTGTATCCATATTTTTGCAAGTATCGAATGCCAAAGTCATATAATGGTGGTATAGGAAGTATGGGTAAAGGCTTTGTATCTTCCTTAAGATGGATGAACTCATCTCTTGAAGTGGTGGGAGTATGAAAATGATTAAAGTGATAAAAACTACCACCATTCAAAGCTTTTATATTCATGATTTAGCACTTGGAAGAATACAAGAGTAGTTAATTTTAATTGCTTCCTTGATGGAGAATCAGATAGTTTCATAATCATAGTCATCAAATCACTCAATATCATCCATAATAAAATATATAAAGTAAATGAATATTAGGATAAAGTAGTTAATAAACATCACAAAGGGTATGCTTAGGGTTTTGATGTTCAAATATTGGGTTCACCAAATGTTTAACTCTAAAATGATGTCTAGATTAGTGTTATCTAGATTAATTAAATGGGTGTATAAAAATGAAATGGCACAAGGGTGATAATCAAATCGATAGTGGGCCAATTAAATGCTAAACTCATATATAAGTATACACTAAATTTATTTTGCTAAGATAGTCTAAATGTGGAAAATACAACTATGATAGTTATAGAAATGACAAAGAAGTAACGTACTTAGTTTTGATGTTAATGCAATTTTAGATCTAGAATAGGCTAAAAATAGGTTGGAAGGAGATTTTGGAACAATCATCATATTTTGACTCTGATGCTTATGTATCTCTAGATAGTGACATCAACCTTGGGCAGTTACATTGACACTACTATCTATATTCTATGATAGGGTCTTAAACGGAATATCTATTGAAATAAGAGTAGCCACCTAGATGCTTTTATGTTTTACTTTACCTTTGCTTTGGTGCATTCAAATATGGGTTATGGACAGTCACTTCTTGTGAAAAGTCAAAACCCTTGCTTTCTATCTTTAATGTGACTATTAGACAAAATGGCTACCATAGGCTATTATATTTCAAAACTTGTTAACTATGCTTTGTTTAACTTTGTTAATAGCCTTTTACAATTATTGTTTTGGTCAAAGCCTGTCTTGCCCTTAGTGAGTTGTGGTCTTGTTCTTAGTAGTGATAAAGATCTTCTTGGGTGGCATAGTCAAAATGAGAAGTCATAACACTCATTTTTTTAACTAGTATTCATGGCTTGATCCTTTATGAAGTGTTTATCATAAATTAAGGTAAGTTTGGAGAAATTAAGGTAATGAGGTTTTATTATCTTATGCTTATTTATAGTCACTCCTTGTGCAAGTCTTCATTATAAAGATTCATCAAGGTCTAATGTTATGTTATGATGTTTAATAAGAGTATTTTTAGTCATTTTACACTTGTCAACAACATGCCATACTCTTTCTATTATACATCCACATTAGTAAGGTCAAATACTCCTCTAACATTACTCCGCATTTGAAAATGCATTACTCATGATTATAACATTCAAGAAAAGAAATAATGAGAAATTATAGGGAAACAAGGTGAAATAATATATTTTACATTAAAATCTAAATCTCACCAAGCCAAGAAAAATGCCATTGGCATTTGGTTCAGTAGCTACAACAAGGTTTTGATAGAATAAATAGGTTTCTTGAAGGAAGAAGGTCTATGGGGGGTATACTTGAGAGTTTATTAAGGTTATAATTGGTCTTATAATCATTTAAAAGGATTATTCCACATTACACCAAGATCAAACTATGTATACAAAGCTTACAACATCCCAAAAAGGGCCAAAACCTATTCAATCTCTCCATCAGGTTTGCAAGTCTCCTGCACAAGATCAGGAAGGTACTTTTTTCAATGTTGGTTCATATATTTAAAGAATAATTGAGTCAAATAATATTTTGGGTATATTTATTACTTTATGACCTTACTATTCCATGCATTATATGAGGGTTGTAGTAGCCATGCTTTATGAATAATAGTTAACAAATAAGGTGTCAACAACCCTTGTAAAATCCCATAGGCTTAGTTTTCTTCTTATAGTTGTGTTTCAGAGCTGATAAAGGCAATTTGGTGATTTTAAATTTATCTCATAATGTCTAAGATACATTTTAAATATCAATCTACATTCAAGAAGCTCAAATGCTTACTTGTATTGGCTTGAAAGAGACTCACTTGCATTGATTTGGTATGATAATCAGGGTTATTGTAGGTTGTTGAGATTTTCCAGCTTGAATATGTTTTGAAACAATAATATATGGTTTTTTATACCTGATATAATTTTTCATTTCATTCTAAAACATCTCCATCAACCACCTAAGGCCAAGAATGAGCAAAAAACCTCCATACTAGGTAGGTTACAAACTTGATCATGAAATCTTTTAATACTAGAAGAACATGATCAGGTGTATGAAACATTTTCCCATGTGAGAAAAAAGGTTTATAATTTATATTCATATTCCTTATATATATATATATATATATATATATATATATATATCACCTATGACTTTCCTTAACTAGATTGCTAGTGGATCATGCAGACCTAAATAGCAAAATGATGGAAGTACCAAACTAGTCTGTCAAAGTTGAGGCATGGGAGAGAGACATATATTCACATAAATAAAATATACATTACACAAAAAACCACTTTTTTATATTTTCATCCAATAGATCCATTCCAAGAATGAGTTTTAATGAATCCTAAGTATGGAATGTAGGGCTAAGGGTTTGAGTTCTTGTTTGAAGGCCTCATGATCATTTGGGAAGTTGATCATACCTAGGTAGAGTTATGAAACACATCATCATCCATATATATTATAATAATAAAATAAATTTAATAATAAAAACATGAGGATACCCATATTAATGTACATGTTAAGTAAGATTGTGTACACCTACAGGCCCATACACAAAACATGAAGAAGAAAGATGCATGGTTTTGGGTCAAGTTGGAGTTTGAGAAATCATTAAAAATGTAAGGATTTTTTAATAATTATTAAATAAATTTTATATGTAAATTATACTCCTTATAATTATAATGGACCACCATTTGGAGCTAGGACCTATTGGAGAAGGTATTAGACTTACAAGAGATCTAAAGAAGTTTTTTGCTTTTTGAACTCAATATTAGAGAAACCAATGATGGGGGTTGTTTTATTATCCATAAAAATGATCTAAATGTATCATCCACATTTTTAATAATCTCATAAATTTAAATTATATGCTTACTTTAAGAGGAACATGTGTACAGTTGTATGCAGTCCAAAAGAGTGTCTACATCTAGGGGTAGTTTAACACAAGTATGATGAAAAGGTGTTGATTTTTGGTTTGGGAATAAAGATTAAAGTTTTTTATATGTGTAATTAACATTTATATATCTTTTTAAAAAAATTATACTCTTGAGTAACATAATAAACAATTCAAAAGGAGTTATTCTCAGGCCCTAGTAAGATACTAGGCCTAAAAGTACACCTATAGGCCTGCCTATAGAACATCATAAAAGTATGAATTTTTGTGTTCAATTTGGGATTTTGGGGTTTTTATAGGATTTAAATGATCTTATATAAGTTTTATATTATTATTTAATACATTTTAAAATGAATAAGACACCAAAATGAGGCTTTTAGGGTCAAAGTTGTAGAGCTGCCTACAAACCCTCATTATAGGTCACAACAGGTTTTAGGTATTTTGAAGGGAAAATGCATTTTTAAAATCATTAAGAGACATAATTTGAGTTTTTTAATACATATAATAATTATGTCCAATCAAAACAAATGTTTTTATGGTCCCTTTTGCTAAAAAACACTCTCTCGACCTCTTTAATAGGGTTGAACAATCAAGAAAGGTCTAATTATTCACGTGTGAAGTATGGAGAGAAGATTCATGGGGTAAAATTGTTTTATGGTATGTTTAATATATTTTTATACTCCAAATTTTCTTCATTATTCCTAAAATTAAGGCCCTCAACTTTGTGAATCATCTTTAATAAGCTGAAGACCTAAAATTGCCTTGCAAAGCCTACAAAGAGCTCCTTGAGAGAGAAAGTTGATTTGAGTGAATCTAATACACATGAATGATATTTAAATCACTTGGATTAGATTTTTATGTGTCATGGTCACATTTTTTATCCATTTTTTGGCATGTGTGGGGTATAAGAGGTAAGAAAGTGGCCTAAAACACTACTTTTCAAGTTATTTGTAGGGGTTTAAATAGGTATGAGTTTCCAAACCAATTGAGAATGATTTGTAATCATGGGTAGAATTATAATGGTCTTATACAAATAAATTCATACACCTACATGGTGATACAATAGGTTCTAAGTCCCCAAATTAAGCTAAGATGATGATTGTTCCTCACTTACATAAGATAAATAATGTTGTAGAGCTATTAAAGGTCATGAAGGGATTGAAAGAACACCTGCATCACAACCCTTAAATATAAAATATAATATTAATATGGATGGTATGACCTTATATAGGTCATATATGAAGTTTATGATATGTTAGGGATATTTCCAAGCAAGACTCAACCTTGTATGAGAAATAGACCTACCCTCATTACCCCATTTCTCATGGACTCAAACAAGCCTTTGCAAAGAAGTTTTAGGTATCCAATGGCATAAATGAAGGTGGATAAGTCTAAATTATGAGTTTCACACTTTTCAATGTGAGATAATCATTTTAGGAGCCAATAATGGAATAGTAAAGTGTCAAGAAAGCTAAGTGGGCATGTGTCAAAACATGAACTTGTAACTTCTCCTAGAACAAGAAAAGGTAATTTCAAGATAGAGTGATGGGTCATCCAAGAAAAATAAAAACTCGTGTATAACTTTAATATTATAATCATAAAATATGCTAACACATGTTGAGAGGGAGTGATAGGAATTTTCTCTCACCTTCCACTTGGCCTTGTAACTGATTTTTGAAATAATGACACTTGTCCTAGAGGCTTTCTCAATGTTCTTATATCTCTCCTCTCTCATTTATCATATATGTACTACCTTGAATGGATTTTAATGTCTCCTTATCTTTAGTATGGTGAATTTATACTCAAATAACACTTGTATTTTGGCTCTGATATGAATACACGTTGATTCTAGCCATTTTCAATGTTATAACTAGTGTATTAATATGGTTGTTTGATGAATGTTAGTGATAGTATTCAACTTCCTTTGATTTTTCCTATCTTATCACCTTTTTTAGGTTGTTATTCATCCTATTAGGTTATATTAAGAGTGTTATATGGTCCTATAATGGCTAAGTGTGGAGATTGCTTCATTGGTGTCTCTTATGAGACCTCTTGATCATCCCCTCTTGGTTAATGTCTTGATCACAACCTTCATATCGAAATGTTGATGCTTGGAGAGTTCAATATTTTTTATTCCTAATTCATGTTTTTAGTGTAGTATATTAAAGTGGAGGAGACTAATTTTGGTGCATTACCTTGTATTTATTAGTTTTCGGCCATTTCTCTCCCTTTCCCTAGCAAGCAATAGGTTTAGTAGTAGTTCTAGGTGATACACCATATCCCTATCTAGAGATTCACTTCATCAATTAGGTCACCCATAGCCTATAATTTATTCCATGTTATCACCTAAATGAGGAATGATTGAACAACCTCCTCAAGGGTATAATTTAGAGTGATAATAGTGACCTTGGGGAAAAATAGGTGAGTGGGCACATGGTGTCTAGCTAACCCCAATAACCCTAATATAAAAGGACATTACTTACATAGAAAATAATTGAGTAGGGCCTCAAACTAATGAAATTATCCCCTACATGTTGGCTTGTGTGTGAATCATACATCATGTGCAAAGCAAGTACAATAGTGACCTAGCTTGTAACTTAGAAAATTAGGCTCTTGGAATGCTCCTTTTGTAATTTAGACCTATAAATGAGTAATATTTATGACTGGTATGGAAATAATAATAAATAGGGAAGATTTATTCAATTTAATGTTCTTTGGTCTAAATGTTTGGTGATGAATTAATGAGGGTTAATATTGTAATTATATCAATCCTTTTGAAGTAATAACTCACATTAAAGCTCTTAGGCCAACCATTATGATATGTTTTATTTAAAAATTATATGACTTTAGGGAACTATACATTTACATCAGGATAAGACAGTAACATTAACACTATTGTTTGACTTCGAAGTTAGTGTCTAGGGAGCATGAGAATAAGTACATGTTTAAAACTTGCAGAGATGGAAGATGAGTATATTTTAAGAATTTTGGGAAAGATAGAAGACCTAAGTCATTGATGTGAGACTAAATATACTAATAGATATAGTCCAATGGGAAAAATGATAGAGTAGGTGTGAGACTTGTGGAAGTAGGAAAGGTAGATAACTAAGAGGAACAACCTAGGTCTGAGTTTTCCAAGTCTACAATACTGAGGTGCTATATAATCAAAAAATATCATCTACAGGAAAACAACCTAAAGTCAAGCATTTAATGAATGAATACAACCATAACGTCTCCAACAAATCATAATAATGAGTTAAATATTTGTATTAAACATGTAAGGAAAGAAGAACTACAAGTTTAATATGGCTCAAGGATAAAAATATATCACTAAGAATATATGAAGTTGTTGTAAGCACCAGGGCCATTGCTTTTGAAGCATCATGTAAGATAAAATAAACTTTATGAGGAACAAATTAGAGTGTGGACAAACTTTTCAATCCATTGCATGACTTTCCCAAGAACAACTCCCACCACATCCATGCTTCCTAACTCCAATAATGATGATAATGATCACAATTAATATGTTCCTTTAATATGGTTCATTTAATTTTAATTTTTGAATTTTACATATATATAGTGTCTTCCTTGACTATGAACTCATTCATATATAACATGCTAGTTTGTGAAATTTGCAAAATATGAATATGAATGCCTCACAAGAATGTGAAATTTGCAAAATTTCCTAACACTATGTGTACTGATTGGTTAGCTAAAATTATTTTATAAATGTTACTTCCCATTACTAAAATATAAATAATTAGAGAAGATAAAAAAAAAATTAACAAAGCATGGTTTTACAAGTTGAAAACATTATTTGTCTAAAGATCTGAGCCAGAAATAATTTCAAAATTGTGAATATTTACATGTATTATAATTCTATCAGTTTTTATGTTTTCCACATTTCCAACATTGAGATTTATAAGTATTCAATAATTTAGGACATGTAACATCTCATTACAAAAAATGACACCCAAGCAACTTCAATTCAAGGTCTATAATTCATTCTTCATGGAAATAATTATAGGTATGTATCTTTTGTAGTTGATCTATTCAAATCATCCTGAAAAGTAACACTATTTTATCAAACTTTACATTTCAAAGGGAATTTATCATGTTTATTTTCTAGTGGTACATGCCTATAGATTTCCATATTTTCCATAAAATATCTTGAACATTCATAGACTAGTCATATAACCATCTTTTACATGTTACAAAGGTTATGCATGGGGATGATTAACCTCATCATTATTAAAAATTTACCTTGATCAAAACCTATTACAACCATATTTGACAATCTTTTCAAGGAAATTAAGACTTCTCCTATCAAATGGAAGAGTGATAAGTGTTTTATCTAGCAATCTGTGGATCTTAGGAATTTGGGGATCATTGGGGTCATCCACATCACTGACAACATTTTCATTTACAAGAACATCAATAAAATTTTCATGGGTGAGGTTAGAAAAAATATTATTATCATCATCCTAAACAAGCCATAAATATATGTTTGTTAATAAATGTATGAAAATCAATGAAAATCATTTAAATTTTCAATAAAATAAGGACAAATAAGAATCAATATAGAAATAATACTTACATGGACATCAACATTACTGTTTGAATTAAATGAAACATTTCTTCTTGGAAAAAATTCCTTTCTAAATTTATTTCTCAAATCATCGACTTTTAATGTGCACTTACACACATGGCCTTCATTTGAACACATGCATTCATACATTGCAAAAAAACTGACTCATCATTTTTACCATGTAAAATGTTTTTTCTTTGTTTTGGATTCTCACCCATGCCACATCAAGGTCAATCTCACTGAACATCACGTCACCATTATGGATGCTTTGTGATTTCATCCATGAGTTGTTCTCTAATTTCTCAAGCTTGAAGTTCTTTTAAAACCCATTCTCCTTGCACATTTGGCTCCACCAATAATACATAAATATAATAGACACCAACTTCTTCACCAACTAATCCACTTTTCAATAGGAAGAAACTCTGATTTAATATAAAAAATGTGCTTTAGATGATAGTGATATACTTATATGGTATCATTTGTCTCTTGTCTTACATGGGGCATTGTATGCAAACATATTTCCCACATTCCAATATGATGGAATCATTTATCTTTCTAATAGTTGATGAATGATTATTGAGCTACATATTATTCCATAAATAGGTTCATGTCACAAACCATTACCTCTTCAGTAGGATATGTGTGAATTATTTCACCCAAGATTTTAAACATTGATTACCTTGATCCATCATCATTCACCTTTGCAATCAAGTTTTTAAGCCACACTCTCCTCACGTGCTAATTGCAGAGGTCTACACCTCATTGAAATACTTTCCTGGACTCATAATGATAAATTAAATGTAAAAAAATTAGTAAATAAATAATTAATTTCCATGATAACAAGGAATATTTATAATATGCATGGGTTCAACTTACCTAATAACAACAATTTTAGCATGAGCATCGTCCACCATGAAAGCATTTGGTTTCCATTCCAACATGTCATAATTTACACTAACCACTAGTTTCTACATCCATGATGTTAGGTTCAGAATAGTAACCCTTGACATCAATACCCATGCAATAGAAAATCCATTATGTATATTATCAAATACAAGAATCATGTATAACATGAACTACATGAAAAAACACAAACATAATTCTTATAAAATAACAAGAGTGAAGCTTCAAATTTGGAGATCTATAGGTACCTTTTGTGAATTTGTCCTATATGTGGAGTCCATTAAAAGTATACTTTTGTGTGCATAATTAAACATCCACTCACATTATTGAGGAAGTTGGAGGTCTAAGATAAAAGGTTGATCTTTCATTCTTATTTTTTCAAATTATTCATACATAAATAATTTTTCAGGATTTTTAGTGACAAATTTTCTAACACTATTTGCATCATTAGCATTAAATTTGTATTATGTTGCTTTCATCCTTCCTTGAATATTTAAGATGTCATATTTATCATGAAATCATCCCTATCCATCTAACATTTGAACAACGTAAGTTTTTCAGGGACCATGTCACAAAGCTTTTGGTAAACAAATTCAAGGGTTAGGCCCAACAATAACAATCTCTCCACCCAATCCTTTAATACAGCACTAATGTATGAAGCCAAAATACAATGACTGCCCCTGAAGTCATTGATCTCTTGCCCATGGAAAACCATGCCCCACCAGTCTGTATGGCCCATGTTGTTATACGTAATAAAAGCTTATTCTTACATCTTTAACACATGAATAGAAAAATGGCATTGACATCCACAATACAAATACTTATGTCCAACTTGGCTGCCAATACCAACCTTCACAATATTTGAAATGTCATAATGCACATCATATTTATCCCTATAATCCTTTGGGCCATACGTACACTAATAGCTATATAAAACATACCAAAATTAGAATTAAAAAAAAACAATTCATATTTTTTTTAAACTATTGCAAGACACCATACTCGCAATATGTATTCTAGATATCTATCGATCCTAACTATTTGCAAGTTAGATGGCACAGGATGGAATGTACTATCATCGATCAAGAAGGTAGAGGAATATATTTATCTCTTACATTCACCACTTATGAAGTCTTATTTACAATCTATTTGTGTCCAGGCAATAATATATTTATCATTGCCCAGATTGTACTTTACCTTGCTTCACTTTGATTCAATGGAAGAGAACTCCCCAGGATGTGGATTTTGCATTATACAAGATAAAAATATCTTCCACTTGGATGTCATATATGAAGTGAGCAATCCAAAAAAAAATAGACTTGTGAATTTATACATAAATAAGGGGAATTGATAAACAATTGTCATTCATAAACAAGTAGCATTGATAAATAATTAACATTGAAAAACAAGGGGCAATGATAAACATATGCAAATATATGAAAAAAATAGATAACAATTATCAAACATATGCATTGATATGTTGAACTCAAATCATATAATGTAACAACTTATAAATACATAAGGACCATTTAAAATCTTCCTTGTAGAGACCAGTACATGCCATATTTAGCATGGATGATTTACTTGAAAAGTTAAGTTATATTTTAATAATGTTGTCAATTTATTGTGGATGGTAATATAAAATTTATAAAAAACATTAAATCAAAATAAAGCTGGTTCGTACTCTTAATGGGTTCAACAATAACATAATGAATCCCGA
The DNA here is from genome assembly GCA_037957365.1 of Torreya grandis. Taxonomy (NCBI): domain Eukaryota; kingdom Viridiplantae; phylum Streptophyta; class Pinopsida; order Cupressales; family Taxaceae; genus Torreya; species Torreya grandis. Next base: position 1,224,168 of record JARHVA010000100.1, on the reverse strand, counting down.
AATGGGGATTCTACAAAATGTGCTAAGTGATACTTCTAATATTTATATGTTAAGTGACTAGATCCTTTATACAAAGCCCATCCTTAATATATTTACATGAAGGAATTTCTTATCGATAGAAACACTTGGTGATGATGCAATCATTATCATCAATTGATATTTGTAACCATTATTATATTAACCATGTGTAAGAAGAGATACTAATATCACTTGTCACATTTAAGTATTATGAAAAAATGGATGTAAAATGTTTAATCATAATCTCCTAAGGTAATGTCACATATAGAGATTGCTTGAAAAAAATCCCCAAAATGGATACCCTCCTTGAAGTAATAAAGTTTAATTTTTGGAGGCCCTGCCACAACTCAAACATAAAAGTAGGGTATTCTTGATTCTCAATGGAATATTTCCGTTTAAATGTAATACCCATCAAAGCTAAAAAATAACTACTTTAAATTTGTTTTTGGAATTAGTAGTAATTTTTATGTTTGTGACATACACCGTAGTCTGTTATGTATTTTTTAGTCATCTTAATTTTTTACCTATACATCTTTATCTAATTATATAGTTAGCCATTTTTATGTATGTAAATTAATCAATCCAATCATTTTCATTCGTAGTCTTTTGAAGAGCATAATAAAATTTTCATTCATTTACAACATTGATTACAACTTGACATGGTAATTACTGTCTACCAAGACATAAACCTCAATTCATTGCTTATACATACATTCTTTTTCTCCTTCCTACTCCACATGAAATACCCTAATATTATACACATAACACATATAATGACAATACCAAAAATAAATAAAAATAGTTGCCATAAACTAACATGTATGACCTCCCGAGTCCCCCTAAACTCTATAATCACTTTGCATGTTGGGCATCTCACAATATCTGATCTATCATCTTGGAAACATGTTATGTTCCTAGTACTAATGATGGTGTATGTCATTCCTCATTTGTATTCAACTTTGACTCGATAAGTGGCAAAAGAGGCTCATTAATAGTGTGTTGTGACTACATAAGTGGAAAAACCATGCTAATAACACTAGATGAAGCACCACCACTACTTGATTTACATCACCTTGCCATTACTTTTACATCCCCAACATCCCATACATATTTGATCTTCACATTGACAAATTGTCGCACAAGTGACATTGTCTATCCATGAAGTGTGATCGGCTTCTCATCTTTTACACAAATCTTACTAGACATTTAGTCATACATTATTTTAGAATTGATTTCAATAACCACAATCTCTACATTCTAATCAAAAAGAGTTATAATACCATGAATAATAGCTACATAATATGAACCATTCAATTTTCTTCCATTAGTAATTGGAGCAAAATTAAAGGTTATCGCTTCTTTCCTCAAACCATTAATAATATACGCATATTTGAAACATGCATTATTTTTATCATAAAAAATAACTATACATAAGACATATATGTTGTCCATAATCCTATGAAAAAATATTTAAAAAATAGCAAACATAAGCATGCATAAGTAAGGGACATTGATAAATAATTAGCATTGATAAACAAACAACATTGATAAATAATTAGCATTGACTAACAAGGGGTAATGATAAACATATGAAAATGTATTTAAAAAATAAAAAATAATTAGCAAACATATGCATTGTTATGTTATCAGTAATCTTATGCACGCTTCAAAAATTTAATGTCCTATCCATTTAAGTCTATCATAGAAATTAAGTTTGTTTTAGCCATCTATTAATATACAAATTATCATCACCATGTTTGGAGTGTTTTGGGGTATTTTATCATTTTGGTTTTTTGCATGCTTTCATGTACTATTTGTGTTAAACATGTTCCCTTATTTGATACTACAAAATAGTAAACAATAATAAAGCATAGGTGAATGATATGTTATGTACCTCTCTAAGTATATGCCCTTGAATATCAATATAGGAATGGTGAAATTTCAAAATTACATGATGTATATTTAGCTCAAAGGAACATTAAAATATGGACATGATGATTTTATCATAATTAAGATAGTAAATTTTTGTTATGCGTATCTAAGTAGGAATGATGAAATTTCAAAATTGTGTGATGTATCTTCAGCTCAAAGGAACATTAAAATTTGGACGTGATGATTTTGTCACATATTAAGGATAGTAAAAAAAATTCTAAATAATCTTATCACACATCCTAGATAATATCAATCCTAATGTTAATACCATTTATTTTTCTGATAGTATCATGTTGTTCTTAGTTTTATGCTTATACATCGCTTCCATGTAATTTAGAATGGTGTTTTGGTAAATCATTTTCTTCTTGGTTAATTTTTTTTTACTAGTGGATATTTTTTTAATGATTTGAAAATGTAATTACATAACTGATCAAGTGGGTGTTCCTAAAAGTGGAATTGAAAATGCCAATCAAAAGTGTAGTGAGTAGTATTGTCTTGTGCAGATCTTTAACCACATAATACTCATTTTTTTATATTTTTCAATCTCACTAAATTAATTCGAGTTTGATTTAGGTACAAGCTTGGGAGGATGGAACAATTTTAAACTATAGAGCATTATGTAAACATTACTAAGTTTAATAAGTTGTTCCTCATTACCATGCCAACATGTTATTTTCATTATGATTTCATAATAGCCTATTCTGATTTAATTAAGTTTATATGTGTTAAGCTATTGTAAAGTTTTACTTGTGTAGTAAACTTATTCTTATACTAATATTAATTTTATGTGGAATGTTTATGCAAACAATAAGAATAAAATCCTGGTGGAATATATCACAGCCAAGAACCTTTATTAGTGAACCATGTTCGAACTAACAATTTAGGTTACTATTGTGCTCACAAAGACACATTAGCATGGGGTTTAAAACAAATATTTTACCTTCAGTTATTCCCACAATAAGTGCCCCATATTATAGCTAAATTAATCTCCTTATATAAAACTACTGAAAATTCTTCACCATTCCCATATTTTAGAAAATAATAGTTATAATGTCATTTAGACTAAAATTTCCCAAACTACATGGCACTATGCTTACCACAGATATGTATTTATCATTCTTTGGAGATGTATCCCAAAGTTATAGAATCTAACTGAATATGTATAATAATTTGTTTTAAGTAGCATTAAAATTTGTGCATTAGAAGAACTTGATTCAATTTTGTTGTTAATAGTGTGCCCTACAATTTCACAAACTAAACTATGTCCTAAAATTATTAAATTATTACTTTAAAAAACATGTTTTGTATTTCATTGGTTGCTCATCGACACATGTAAATGTTTTTCCCTTCTAAGATGCTAAATCAATATCGTGTTAAAAGGGTTTGAGATTCAACAACGTAAATAATGCAATTCATTATAGGTAACCAACCTGTATAGTAAATGCCTTCTCTTAGATGCTCCTATGAATGCATTATGTGCTTGTGGAAGCAGGTAATGGTGCACGAGCTCCTCCAGAGGTTAAAAAGGAAGAGGATAATGTAAAATGAGAAATGGAACTAGGGAAAGTTGTACAAGTAACGGGTATAGCTTTTAATTTTTTTGGTTAGTTTACAGCTTGTGCTCAATTGAGGTTAACATTTAATTTTCCTAAACCCAGGCTAATGTTAAACTTAATCATTATCTTTTACCTTAACTATTTTTGTTTTCCTTAACTCCATCTTAACAAATGTTAACCAAATCATGAGCAAAGAAATTTGAGCAATTTCATGGGCCCTATGGATACATCAGCCAGAAATGTAAACGTATCGATTGGTTAAGACATTCTAGTTTGTTTGGTTGTGCCTTTTTTCTAGATCGTTTGGGAGGTTAGTTGAAAACTTGGCTTGTCTAACTTTTTTTTTTTTTGGTTCCATAAATTACTATGTAGGGTGAAACTATATGTAATGATTTTATTATCATAATGAGAATGGTGTGGAAACCTTACAACCCCATCTTTATAGATAAAATTGAAAAAAATGTGGGTGGATATACACATCCCAAATGAACATCAAGCTATAACTAATAAAACGCATTTAATGGTGAGGGAACCTTACAACCCTATCTTTACAGATAAAATTTTAAAAAATGTGGGTGGATATACACATCCCAAATGAACATCAAGCTAAAACTAAGAAAACATGTCTAAGAGGTAATACATTTTACACTGCCTAAGGATAACTATAAATCCAACCAACTAAAACATTATAAAAACAAAGGAGACTAAACATAATCATAGTGTATAAAATCAAATGATACCATAAGACTAGTAATATTAGGAGGCATGTGTTCATACAACTTCTCAACCCAACTATGCCCTCATATAGGTGGATCTACATCCTCAAGAACGTGTTCCTATGCTTTCTAAAAAAATATTCTCCTTAGTCTTTTACTTCTCCCAAAGTGCAAGTCAAATAAATTGAAAACACCAAACATGAAAATTTGGCATGCAATTTCCCACATCCACCACCATCACCACCCAACAAAAATGGATATTAGTTAGGTGGATTAAATTTAAGATTGGATCTTATGCCATCGAGAGCAAGAGTAGATCCACTAGTCAAATCTATGTCTGAGTCTCTAAGAGTCATGATGGGGTAGAGAATATGGAGGAACCTAGTCGATAACACATGGTATGTTTCACCTATGTATAATAGGATTTTTGAAGTACTCCATCTCCAAGTCCACCTTCTCTACTTCAATTTGAATCTACAACATTATAGTAGATAACACATTTTTGTGAAATAGTATTAAATGCTTAAATAATAGCTTTTTATATAAAAAAATAAGTTCATTTAGATCTTTCCAAATGAAAATCGTGCCAAATCTACCTATATTTTGGATGAAGTTGAGCAAAATCCCCAAGTAAGGTCATATCCTAAGAGAACATTTAAATTCAAAAGAGTTGGAAAAAAAATAACCCACTTCTAAATAGTCTGGCCCAAGAGCAAAACCAAAAATTGTGATTAATTGAATCTAGTTGGTTGTAGAGGGAACATTTGGGAATTGAAAACCCCATAGGCAAAATCCTATCACCAACAAAAAGGCCATGGCAAATAAAATACCAAACAAATTAAATAGTTATTGGCCCAACAATGTCCTTCTAACCCATGGTAAATCTAATGTATAGGACAGATAGAGAAGAGTTGAGATTCCATGTAATCTTTAGCTTCTCACATGGCACTTGCTAAGGTGAGATCCAGTTTTAACCCACTTTGGGTTTATAAAAGGTAAAATTTGTATATTTCTTCCATTTCTAGACTATTGGCTAGAGAAAAGGGGGGTCAAATCTTTTGAAGATACTTTGTGGAAGTAGCCATGATAATTTCATTATAGATTTCAAATTTTTCATAATTAAAGTTGAACTTGACCTTGAAAGCAGTCTAAGTTAGCCAAAATTAAGAATTGATGCAAAACATATCAAAGATAGTGCAAATACCCCTTCTAAATAATTTTAGGCCTTTGACTCATAGAGAATTATCTGGAGTGTTGCCACTATGGGTAAAGATATGGAACCACCATAGAGAATGGTTGTTGATGGAGAAACCATTCTTAAATTGGTTAGTAGCCCATAGAATCAAAGGTTTAATGCTCTCCCAATATTTATAAAAAATTAAAAACAAAAGTATCAGTGATCTTGATAAGGGCATGGATAATGAAAAGGAAGTGTAATTGAATTCCTTTCCAAGTAATTGTATAATAAGGAGCCATAGGAAATGTTATTTCTAAGGAGGAGTTTCCAAGCTTCTTTCCCTTCAATGGCCCTAATAAACCATTTGACACAAAGAGAAATATATTGCTTCCAAATGTTAATGAGACCCATGCCCCCAACATTGTTTGGCTTCCAATAGATCATCCCAAGCGACATGATCCCATTCCACCTTTAGTATTGTTCCATAAAAATACCTTGATATCTTTTTAAGCTTATTGAAGGAAACCTTAGAGGGATCCCAACAGGTGGATTAGTACACATAATTGGAAGTAAGTACTTTATACCATATATGAAATGTGTTTACTAAGGAAATAGGCTTGGTTATCTAGTATGAGATATTATTCTCCACTCTTCGAAGCACAAAATTATAAAGATCAGAAGGGAGGCATGAAAGGTAAAGGGAATGCCTAAAAACTTGAAATTATCTCCATGTTGAATCTATTTCTATTTATATTATTTAATCCATAGAAGGGCATGTACAAAATAATTCTTATAGCATTGAGTCTTAGCCCATTGAATAATAGAATTGGAAGAAGAGTATAGAGTGTCAAGACATTCCACGATATTTATAACAAGATCCTCCTCCTCAACAAAAGTAAAAAGAGTTGTAATCAAAATGGTAATTGATGATCTTTTGAGACAGATCTCTAGGAAGAGAAATGCTCTTGATAAGTGCCCTAGAGGTGTAATTGGCCAAAAGGTATCCAAAGGCTTCAACAAGAAGAATAAACAAATAAGGGGAAAGAGGACAACCATGTATAATGGATTGAACTATCCCAAGTTTAGAATATTATTGACCATTAATGGTTATGTAGGATGAAGCATCCTTTTGAAGCATAGCCACATATTTATTGAAGTTGAGGCCAAAGTCAAGGGCTTAAAACATGGAAATAATGAAAGGACATTTAATCTTATCACAGGGTTTTTAAAATTAAATTTGACAAATATAGTGGGTTGTTTGGATGTGTGTCCATTTTATCCCTTCCCATAGAACTAAAATGTTATCCAAGAAGTATTTAGCCTTGATGAAGCTTGTTTACTTAGGTCTAACAATGAGAGGCAATATATTTCAAAGCGGAAGAGTAAGGGCTTTATCAATAATCTTGTTGGAGAAATCAAAAAGTTTAATTGGCCTCTAACTAGAAATAAGCTTAGGGTTTTCATCTTTTTGAATGAATTTTATATTTCTTTTGTTGATAATTTGACCTAATAACCCATAGTGAAAGACCTCTAAATACAATTTGTGAAGGTCACATCCAACCACATCCCACAAAGTTTTATAGAGTTTTCAAAGGAATCCATATAACCCTGGTGAGTTATCGTTTATAACCATTAAGAGAACTAGCTCATGCAAATCATCAATGGTAACCCAATCACAGGCAATCATTTAAGTTGGTGAAACTTGACATGGCACAATGTCAAAACAAGTCTAAACAACAAGCTTTGACCAGGATGTGGTATGCTTTTGGGCTATGATGATTAAAACACAATGTGTGGCAAAAGCTTAAATAATATTAAGTAAATTCATCAATTTGTGTCTTGTAACTTGGATAACTTTGATTTGATTAGCATAATATATTACCTTGCTTTGAGGTGTTGAAATAATTCCTTGGATACATTTTAATCTAGCATAATTCAGTGCATATAAGCCAGTAACTAAGCATCTTTGGGCTTGTGCAATTATGCCAACTTAATTCTTTTTTGAAGATAGGTAAACTACACTTGCAAATCAGTATCTAATATGGAAGCTTCAAGCTTATGAGTAATAGATGTGTTTGATAGTATTCTTCTACCAAACAATCTAGGTCTTGTTAAAGGAAGGCTAAGAAATGAGGTTACATACCTGCGAATGTGATTACATATCCACTTATATGTTAAGTGAGAAGAATTGAGATAGAATTGATTCTTGAAGACTTCACTCAATTTCCCTCCCTATAGAATTGAAAACTTAATTAAGCTAGAGGTTTTATACAATGGGGAACCCCTAGAGATTCATCTCATAAGAGACAAGAAAGAGAATATTCAATAGGATGTGGGATTGCAGGACCGTGGAATGTCGGATGTTAGTATGTGAAACACGAGACATAGGATGCCAGAGGCACTATGGACATGTTTGGATACTTTTGAAGGCTCCACAGAGTGAAGGAAATTCAACAGCAGAAGCTGATGCATCGACATGAAATCCTAAATGAGACCACGGGCTTGACTTTCTTCAACATGTCGGAGATTAAACAATCCACATGAAATTTCTTCGAGTCCAACCTCATCGACGAGGGAGGATTCGGGATGGTTTACAGAGGTATCCTCGAAGATGGAAGGCAAATAGCCTTGAAGTGGTTTAAAGACTTCAGCAAGAGAGCCGACGAGGAATTCAGCCACGAGGTGCAGGTCATCAGCAGCACCAAGCACCGTAACTTGATACCTCTAAAGGGATACATCATGGGGATTATAAACGAGGTGCCTGAGCATATCTTGGTCAATGATTTCATGAAGAATGGCAGCCTGGCAGATTATTTCTTCAGCACTACCTGGTCATGCCTGATGTGGTTACAGCGATACAAGATCGCGATGGGCATAGCTCGGGGGCTAGCGTATCTGCACCAAGTCACAAAACCGACCGTCATTCACAAGGACAATTGAAATGTGGGATAATAATAATTTTACAAAGTTGAATTCAAAAATTCTTAGGTCATTATTAAAAATAAGATAATAATTCCCTGATTATGAGATAATAATAATTTTGCAAATTGAATCCATAAAATTTTTAAGTGACTATTAAAAAGTGTTAAAAAGTAAGATAATAATTATTTTATGAAGTCAAATCAAGAAAACTCTTAGGTAAAAGTTTGAAATTTTCTTTTTGAGTGGAGAGTTAAAATCCACATTATTGATTATATTTAAAAAATTTAAAATTGTGAATATATATAGGGTATCAATCCTTACATCATTAATTTGGATGTGAGGTTTATACGGTGGGGTGAAGTCTCAAGATTCATCTCATAAGAGACAAAAAAAAGTATATGATGTTTGCATCCATGTTAACATAGACATGCAGTCTTCCAAAGGTTATGTAGGACATGGTCGAAACGCTGGTTGAAATGCTCAATTGGAAGAATCACCATCAAGAACATATTTGAAAGGTCGTGGTAGAGATTGTTTGTAATCGTGTGGAGTGGATCCCTGGGGCCTTGGAATCCATTGTTTTATTGCTCAATGATGCCAAATAGAATGAGGTCGAAAGGTATTACGATCACTCGAGTTTTAATCTAATTGGACTGTGCATCATGAAAAACTTTACCAAGGATCATACATATTGTGGCAAGATTGGAAGAACCAAAGACCTCCTTCCCAAAATCATTGGATTCACAGAGGTGGATGCGATTTTATCCAATGCCCAGATTAGGACAGTGAAGCTCTCCCTATAGTTGTTCAAAATGATGGCAAGTAGTCAAGGTGTAACAAGCAAGCAATTAACAAAAGAGATTAAAAAATGTGTTCACAGTAAGCAATCTAAGAGATGTTCTTCTGTATTGAGGATCCGATCATTTGTGGCTCCAAATCTTGGCTATTGAATCGCTCACGAGCCTCACTCTCGAGGAGGAAGGCAAAGACCATTGGAAGAACTGGGGGAGTCTTGGATACTCTTTTCTCTGTATTTTTCATGGGGAGGATTAGCAGTGATGAGGAGATGAAGTATGGAGTACATGCAACCAAAATTCTTCAAAACTTGTGCACTTATGCAGACACAACTTATGATGAAATTATTTATATATATATATATATATATATATATAATGTATTATATTCTAAAATATAAAATTATAATAAATATCAATAAAATATAAAATAATCTAATATAAAATAAAATAAAGTATCTGAGGGATCATGATGAATGCAGGTGGGTTCAAGGCATATAAAATTATTTTTGTAATTTCCTTCTTGTTTCATTGTCGTAACTTCTACGAAATATTTTGACTGCATTTGTACAACTGCAACTGGAGAAAGTAGAGTGGTATCTTTTAAACAATATAAAATAATGAATACCCTTCCCAGAGTGCCGTTTGGGAAAATCTTACAGAATATTAGTTGGTAGTGGTGGATTTTAACCCTGAGACCAACAAAGTAAGGGTTTCCTTAAAGGCAGAGTGAGCCCCAACGGGCTTGCTTCTGTAACAGGGATCCACAGAACAAGGCATGATGGGGCTATGGTTTCATCTCGCCTCCATTCCTATCAATGTCAATATTAATTCCTAATGAAATTAATGATAGCATTAAAAACTTGAAGTGGTAGATCTAGAAAAAACTGAGTGTTTAATGCCTACACATGAAGATGGTAATAAATCTACAAACTCATTTCACCTGGAAAAATTAGATATTGATGGATAAATGAATATATTGATATGATTTTATACAAATAATTGTAAAGCGGATTGCAATCAAATCAAAAAAAAATCTAAAATTCTAAAAAAAATCATTATATATAAAAATGAGAGTCATTTTCAAGCTTGGCAACAAGGTTGCCTTTTTCAAGGTTTTCTTCTTTGGCATTCCCTTGATCTTTGCATCTCAATTAATTAATATGAGCAATAAATGGCAGGGAACAATGTTGAAATGCGCTGCCATATCCGTTTTCAAAGAGATTACGTGTCATGAATAAAATTGGCTAATTATCCAGCCCATAAACTTTTCTTTATTAAATACATTATGTGTTGAATTATTTACATCACTTCAATCAATCATGTAAGTTCAAATTACTTTAGATTAATGTAAATTAGGTATTTATAATTGTAATATATTGAATAAATAATTTATAATATATAATATTTATACGTATTAAATAATTTATATATAATTATTACATAATAATATTATATATTTAAAAAAAATTATATATAAAATAATTAAAATATTTATAATTATAATATATAAAATAAATATTTTATAATATATAATATTTATATGTATTAATGAAGAATAAATATAAATAATTTATATATATAAATACTCTTTATAATAAATCAAATATGAATTACTTTTATCTAACCTCAACTTTTCTTACACCATAAAAATAACTACTAATAATAAAATAATTAGAAGAATGTAAAACCTCGAACACAATGTTGACCAGTTTTTCAAATTCAATATCAAAAGAGAGCAAAAAGTCTTGGTTAACCCACATAACTCTAACTAAGTACTTAATTAAGGACTCTAACATGAAGGTTAGAGTAGGATAACAAAGGGGAATTGGATTCCTTACATAAGTTGAGGTTTAGGTCAAAAACACCAAACTTATTCCACATATAAAAACCACGCATCTTACTCACCGACACGTGGAGAAGGCACTCCGTTTTAAGATGAGATTCCAAAATTGAGGATTTACTGCCTTTTTCAGACGTGTCATTTTGAAATATAAACATGGAAATCAACAAACGGCGTTGTGGTTTAAGATCTTCAAAGATTCGCGGGCTTCAATTTATTTTTGTCGTTTTCAGATGAGAAGCAATTGGCCGCTTCCAACAGATTCCACATTGTCGTTTAATGCATAAAGGATCCCAAAAGATCTCCACAATATTCATCCCCCATATTCTTGGCCATATTCTCTGTATATAAAGCGTTAAAGATTAGTGGTGGGCCTGAAAAATGACGATGTTACGGTGAAAATTCCCAGCAAGCCGTAAATGTTCAAAGGAAGGAAAAATTGTAGCACGTCAAAATTTGGAGGACCAGTTCGTTTAATGTAAATAAATATGAGATATTACATAATTAATTGTTTGGATAGAAACTGGTTTTCTATTTTAAAATGATTTGCTTAAAATTGTTTTAGAGGTTACTCAAAAGGTTGAGTTATCAACAATTATTTTTTATTTTTTTTTTATTTTATTTTATTTTATTTTTTTTGGAGAAGTAGAAAGCTTTTTTTATATTTGAAAAATATAATATATTATGTAAACTTATCAATTTTTAGGAGATTGTTTAGTTTCTCATTTTCATCCTTCGATCATTTTTAGCAGGGGATTTATAGAGTTAGGTACAGGGTTCTAATCATTCATTTTTTTCTCTTTATCGTTGTCTTTAATATTATTTTGTTTGTTAGGTGAAATGGTAAGCACCAATTTAGGGAATTTCTTTTGCTAAAGTGTAGAACACTTAGAGTGACCAACACTACAACTACCATTAGCTTGAGGGCCCAAAGGAAGGGATAAAAAATATTGTCTAGGAGAACCATTATGGCACCTACTGCAAGCACAGTACCTCCCTTGTTGTAGATATCCACGATTCCATGGAGATGATCGATAGTGAGAAGAGTCTAAAGAGACTCGATTGCCTAATGATCCAACAAAGTCTAGAGGTAGGTCACCCCCAGATGAACTTTTTCATCTTAAACATGTATTTGAAGCATAATATTAAAGATAACATTAACCTTGTTAGAAATAAAAAAGTAATCATCAAGAATAATGTGATTAAAAGTAGCTTCATTTTTGTTTTTCATAAATGAAAGAGAATCTCCACGTAGATTATATACCAAATTTATTTTAAATTACAGGAATCATGGTCAAGTCCCCTAACAACACCATCTTCCACATAAATATTTTTGGACAGAAGGGCTATTGTGAATCCAATACCAAGCCGACTGGACATACTTGTAAAATGCAATGATAAGTTTTTGAGATTCTAGGTGGTTGCAAACAGAATAAACATGATGTGCCATTCCAAGGTGCACCAAAAGTGTGCCAATTGGAATCCCTTTTTGAAGAATACACCAAATAAAATATGCTTGTTTAGGTTCTATGATAGTAGCCCACACACGATCAAATATTTTTTTCCACACTTGTGTGGAATTAATTTTCTATTTGGCATTAAGAACATCAACTCGAAGATGTTGTGGAGAGTTCATAACCTAACCAAAGTTTGTACTAATGGAAGGGGGTTTCAATTGGACATTTCTAATTTGTCTACCATCCGGAAGGTGACTAAACACTTATCTTATAAAGATGCATATAACATATGGCATTCTGAATTTCAAAACTAGATTCTTAGTCACTGGGTTATAACTAGAATTGATACCTTAGAATGTGCCAAGACATTAATTCCCTACTTTGCTAACAAAAAAGGTTTGAAATGGCCTTGATGCCTTTTCTAAACAAAGAAAGACTTTTAATCCAAGGTTAAGAGCAAAGGATACCTCATAAAGAATGTGAATATGAGACAATCACAGAGAATAAGAATTTAAATAAATCTCAAACTAAAAAATGTCTCCATCCCAAATTAATTCCCTTTTAAGAAGCTTCCAAGCCTTTCAAATACTTTTAGCAACAAAAGTGTCATCAATTGTGATAGGGAACTGTGTGAGTATAGGAAATTAGAGATTCAACCCTTTCAAGGCTCCTTTTCCCATAAGACTACCTTGTATGATAAAATTTTTAAGTAAAATTTTCTAGAATTATTTACCATCCAAAACATGGATGATCCATTTGGCATACAAGGCATAGTTTTGGATTTTAATATTTAAAATGAAGCAACCTTCCAAAATGAACTAAAACAAAAATCAGTAAATTTTTTATTTATTTAAATTACTACCACAAGCATTTTATTTACAATTATAGAACTACAATTTATATAAATAACAAATAAATATCAAATTTTCAACTTTAATTTCCAATGTAAGATAAAGGGTTATAATTTATGAAATAAAATACATAATGACACAATTACGATTGGTCTCACTAAACAGCAACGACTGTTCAAGTAAATAATATTACATTTACAATTTCAATAGGCAATTAGCCTTATAAAAGATATTTAACTCTTCGAAGCTCAAGTTGCACCAACTTACGTATCTCTGATAACCTCAAGTGTTGTCTCCAAGAATATACTGTAGTGGGGGAGGGAGAGCATCATTCGAGTGTTTTACCACTCCAAACCACGGACCAACGATTCCCCGCACAATCCCCTATCAGGGAATGGCCCTCCCTACATAGATAGGTAGATAGAATGGTGCGAGAATTCAGAATGAAACATGTTAGTACCCCTATGTGCTATAAGATTCTACTACATGACGTGTATCATAAAGAAATATATTTTTACTATGATATCACATAACATGCAAATCATACGTATAAATTGACAATGATAATCTAACATTACTTTGGCCAAAGTTTTAAATAACATATGATCATCCGGATTACTCAAATTCATCACACATCACTTGATCAAGTTATACATACCCATCATTGGTGATGTTAGCCAGGCTTGATAAACCATCTCATTGCTAGGGTAGTATCATCAATGTGGGCTCCAATAAAACATAATAAATATATAATCTAAATAATAGGCTTACCTAACAAGTAAACTAATCTAAGGATCATTAACATATACTAACAATATCTGATTTAATAAGCATTTATTTGACAAAACCATGCTAACTAAAAATGACCACAAAAGTCTAAATTAACATATCTACAACAGATAACTCAAGCCAAATTTAATTATTGCTACAAAGGAAATACTTTTAAGAAAACGGATATCCTTCTAACAATTCCCAAAAAGTTTAAGTTCGATTTTCCTTAAAAAGCAACAAAATTTACGAAAGACACTAATTACACTTTTTCAATAAGTTTAAGCTAACCCTATAAATATGTTTTACCAAACGTTTCAAATATTTTCTAATAGTTTTATACTATTTTCATTAAAAGGAAAAACCATAAAATTTAAGAAATGATATTATTCTTCCCCTGCCTCTAGATTATTTTTTTATGGGGTTTAATAATAATACCGTCAACCAACTAGCATGTCACAGGGCAATTGATTTATATCTAACTCAACAAATTTTATTATAATTTCCCAAGACATGTTATAATTTCATGGATTTATAAAAATTTAATAGTTGATTATTCATTATATAACTTTTGATTATATAATAGTAAATATAATATACTATCTAATATTATATAAATTGCATTGTTTCTTATTTCCCACAAATTAATATTAACTTATATTCATTATAGATTTATACTTCAAATATAAACAAGTTTATCTACCCAAATGAATATAATTTTTAATTATATAAAATACATTCTTAAATAAATAAGGTTATCCAACCTTATATATATATATATATATATATATATATGTTTAATTCTATATTTACACGAATACATTTTTAAAAGAGAATCTCTCACTACTTTTCCCATCAACGCATGACAATGTAAAAATATATATATCGGTCAACAAATCTTGACGGAAATAGGAATAGTGATAGTCATAATGATTTGTTAAAAATATGAAAAGGCGTGGAGTGGCTAGCCCTAGAGAGATACATGACCACTGTACATGTTGGGTGAATATTTTGTCAATCAGCTAACTGATGAGCAAAATAGGTCTCTTCAACCACAGCATAGGGAAATTGGTCGGCCAAGTGTGCATTTTTTACTACATCAAAAGGGGACAAATCTCTCCTCTCATCAAGGGGAGGTTCCCTGTAAATATGTAGGAGCTATATACTATATATATAAGTAGAAAATAACACTCAACAGTAGGATAAACCATCCATCTCTCTTTTTTCAGAGATGATGTTCACAAATCTAAGGAAAGATCCTGATGAAATGACAGAAGACACTCCTCTTCTTTCAGAAGTGTTATTTAGAAAACAAAAGGAACCTTTCAGGTAATGACAAGTAACTGTAACAAGGCGCAGTAACATGACAGAATGAAATGTAGCACAAAGTTTCCACCTCAACTGCCAAAGAGTGAAATACAAAGGACAATGAGGGCACAAAGTCATCCCAAGGTCTTTTACACAGAAACAAAATAGGAAGGATAATGAGGGCACAAAGTCATCCCAAGATCCTTTACACTAGAATAGAAAGAAAACACACTAAAGGCAATTATGGGGGCACAAAGTCTCTCCACAGCTGTCTTTAAGAAACCTTCCTGATCACTTTCACTAATTTTGCTTATTTTATCAAATGGACAAAAAAAGTATTAAGGAAACAAACATAAGAATAATTTCTCCAACAACCAAGCTATTCCAGCACAAAGTATGAAAAGTCACTTGTTTTCTTATTCAAATAACTAAATATGATCAATAATTTGAGCTCAAAGTCTCAGTAATGCCTTTCAATTTGGGCAGAGATTTATTTATAATAATAGAGAGAGATCCCTTTAAAACAATAAGAGAGTCCAATATATAGTGCTCCAAGAAAGACTTGGATGCTTTGTTTCACAAAAATGGCCTTTAATGCATTTTAAATTTTGCCCATAGGCTCTACTAGAATCGAGCATCGGTCTTTAATATGGGCTGCCTGATGTGTTTCTTGATGTGCACATAGCTATTTGCTTTACTCAATGCAAAAGAATGGGCCACGCCATTGAATGTTCATGCTCTTTCGATGTCCACCAAGTGGGCTGCTTTACCTTCTAGAAACATATCCTATGCATGGATATTTTTTATCCTTCTTCATCGTTCCCCCTTTCCTAGCTATATTTTTCCCTTATCTATGAGATCTGAGCTCTCGGGTTATCTCTTTGGCCGGTCACTGAATTTGTTCATAGTGGTTGTGCTTTAAGCCTGCAAGGATCAACAGTTATTTCATTGCCATAAATTTGACGTGTTCGATTCCGTCATTGTTTGAAAGCCAATGACTAGTTGGTTGCCCTGATTTTGACGTGTACGGGCCCATCATCCTCCTTAGCAATTCCCGTGTCTTTTCCATTTTCTTTGGTCACTTTCTGTTGATATCAACAAGTGACACGTGGTGTGTTCTGCTGTGAAATAGGTGAGGGCATGTGGTAGCATCCATTTTACTTATAGAGGCTTTGGGTGCCTTTTGAGAGTCTTGCAGAAGATGACACATGGCAGCTTCCATTGAATTTAGCCATTCACACAGGACCCACCACAGTCCTTACTCAATAAAATGAAGAAGCTGCAGATGTTTCCACTTGGCGACCTCCATCAAGCTTTGTAGATGACACGTGGCACGTTTCGTTTCAACTTTATAAGGGACATGTGGCAGCTTCCACTATAACTTTATGGGGGACATGTGGCGCATTCTGATAAAATTTGAGGTTTGATCTTTCCCGAAGGGAACTTGTCTTCTAAGGTCTTTAAGAAATGGTCCACTTTCCCTAGCGAGAGCCTCTCGCAAGGATACCTACCCTTCAGGATCTTTCGAGCAGCCTTCGGGCTTTTATTTCCTCGGTGGGTTTTTCTTTTTTCGGCAATCTTTTCCTTTGGACAAAAAGTTTGAAGGAATTCTTTCGGACAATTTGTCTGAAGGAAATCTTCCTTCGCATTGCCTCTACTTTTCGTTGAGCTTTTTTTTTATGGGCTTTTATCTTTGCTTCGAGTTTATTTCTTCAGATAAAAGTCTGAAGGAATTCCTTCAAACATTTTGTCCAAAAGAAATTCCTTAATCATTTTGCCTTAGTAAATTTTCCACATTCTTTTCTCGAAAGAGAATTGTGCCCTCCACAAGGACTATTCAAGCCCAAAAATATCCTTTGAACTTTTGCAATGGTCCATTTGCTCCTCGCCTACCCTCCGCAAGAACTGTTTGTCCTTGGTTCACTTTTTTGAAGGAATTCTCTTTGTCTGCTTTTGTTCGTTGCCCTCTGCAAGGGAAATTGGCATTGGTTCACTGCCCTCTGCAAGGGCAATTTTTCCTTTGGCTTTGGGGCAGCTCCTTGAAGTTGTCGATTGAACCAACTTTGGTTCAATGGTTCAATGATTTAATCTTGCATTTGAATCCATCTTTTTGTCTAAGTCTTTTAATCACTTTGAACCAATTGAACCCATTGAACCATTAAACTTGGTTGGTTCAATGGTTCAATCACTTTCTTGTGTTCCACTCATTCACTTGACCACTTGAACCAAATGCTTTGAACCAAACCGCATTGAACCATACGCTTTGAACCTTTTAAACCTTTGAACCCATTGAACCTTTGAACCAAATTGGTTCAATGGTTCAACGGTTTAATGGTTCAAGCCTTCTTCTCTTTGATAAGTGTTTTGAAGCCATTGAACCTTGAAGCAGTTAAACTTTAAACCTTGACAAATGTGCTTAACTCTTGTTGATGACATTAAACCTTTGAACCCATTGAACCCTTGAACCTTTTTGGTTCAAGGTTTAATGGTTTAAACACTGCATAAAAGCTTGCTGATGAACTCTTTTGATTGAACCAAGGCATTGAACCAATCCTGAAAATGACTAGGTGTTGGAAACTTGTTCTTTTGATTGAACTCACCTGTAGAAGCCTTTGAACCTGTTAAACTTGTTGATTTCAATTGTGTTGAGTCCATAAAAACATATCTGCAGAGTTCATAGATTTAAGCCTATAGAGTCTGTAGAACTGAGTCCGTATAAATGAGTCCTTTAGAATTTAGCCTACAGAGTCTGTAGATTCAAGCCTACAGAGTCCGTAAATTCAATCCTGTAGAGTTCGTAGAACCTGAAAAAGCTTGAAAAATGGAGAATTTGAATGCCTAGAATAATTTCTGAGAAGGGGAGAGAGGATTTTGGTCTGTTAGACCAAAATAGTTCAAATGTTGTCCCAAAAATGAGTGATATTTTTGGAGGACAATAGCTGGCTCCAATTGGGGAACTTCCTTCAGTTGAAAACTTGGAACACTTGAAGGGAGTAGAAACCAGAATCTCCAGTGCCTTGAAGTATGCCATTGGGCCATGGAGTCATGTTACCCAAAAAAGAAAGGTGACAAAAACAAAAATAAAAGCACAAAAAAAAAACTAAAGACTATACAAATATATATATGTACAAGCTGATCTTATCTGATATTTCACAGACTGAAGTGTTTCAGATGTTGCCCACTGTGAGGCAATAAAAAGGGCGTACCATCTTGGTATTTTAGTAAGAAATTGTTTTCACCATTGAGCTGATTAATAGTAAATGGGCCCCTCCAAAGGGAGTCAAACTTCCCATGCATCCCCTTTGGTTCTCTTCTCTTGTCCCACAGCAGGACTTGATCTCCAACCTAGAAATCATGGTTTTTTGCCTTTTGGTCGAAGAGTTTCTTCACCAAAATTTGAAGGGCAGCAATTCGGTCCACCACCATAGTTCTCTGTTCATCCAACTCAGTCAAGCACATTATCCTCTTATCAAGGGGGCTTTCATATGTTTGATCTTCAATTTCCTTAGCCAATTTTAATGCTGGCAATTCCAAGGTGATTGGTATCTCAGCATTGATACCATAAAGAAGTTGGAAAAGAGACATACCAATTGCCATTTTTGGTGTTATTCTATCTGCCCACAAAGCATCAACCAATGATTTATGCCATGTCCTTTGGTTGTCATCCACCAGCTTCTTGATGACAGTCACCAAGTTCTTATTGCTTGATTCGACTTGCCCATTCCCTTGTGGAAAGTAATCAGAAGAGTGAGAGAGGGTGATCCCATAGTAAAAATAGAACTGAGTAATCTCTTTGAAAGTGAAACAAGTTGCGTTGTTTGTGACAATCTTGGTTGGGACCCCAAACCTAGAAATGATATTCTTCTTGAGGAAATTGCACACTACTTCTGAAGTAGCATTCTTAGTTGAAATAGCTTCCACCCACTTGGTGAAGTAGTCAATTGTTGTAAGGACATAATCATGTCCAACACTTGAAGATAGGTTTACAGCTCCAATAAAATCAATTCTCCATTGCTAGAATGGTTCCTCTATAACCACTGGCTTAATAGGCAGAGCAACTAACTTGGGTCTCCCAACAAACTATTGGCATAGTTCACATTTCCCTACCCACTTATATGCATCTTGGAAAAAAGTTGGCTAGTAATACCTGGCTCGTAAAATTTTATGGGTAGTCATAGGAGCCAAAAAATGTCCTCCATAGGATAGATTGTGGAAGGATTTCAAAACTTGGCTTTGTTGCTCCTTGTCCACACAGCAAAAGAACACTCCATTAAGGCTCCTCTTGTATAGGCCGTTATCCCAAAGGACAAAATTGTCAGCTTTTAACTTGGTATCCTCCTTTCTTTGTAAGATAAGTGAGCAGGACACTCACCATAAGTAAGGAAATGAGCAATACCTGAATACCATTCATTCGTGGTGGAGACAAAGAGGACTGTCGGTGTGTCTTCCACCTCTGCTTCTTCATACTCTATTTCTTCTGGTTTGTTATAAGCAATTAATTACCATATGCCTTTTTCTCGTACTAGCTTTGTTGGCTTGATGACTAGATGAAACTCCTAAATCTTTGCAATCCAATTGCCTCTTTTCATCCCAAATTCTTGTTGAGTTAGTATGGATTTGACTATGGTATCAAGAACAAAGGCAGTAGCGTGAGAATTCAAGATGTAGAAGTGAAAATGCTTGACTGCCTTCACCACTACATAAGCATGCTTCTCTATGTTTGAGTACTTCAGCTCGTGAGCTCTGAGATGGCAGCTCATAAAAGAAATGGGAGATTCCATACCTTCTTTATTCTGTTGAACTAGAATTGCTAAAAGCATGTGTTTAGAAGCATAACTATATATGGTGAACTCTTTGTTGTAGTCTAGATAAACTAGAATTGGGGCATGGGCAATGGCAGTCTTGATATCCTCAAATGCTAACTTACCTTCTTCAGTCCAACTAAAGGTGGCCTTTCCCTTCATCATGTTCACAATGTGTCGAGTCTTCTCAGCAAACTCAGGGATGAACCTTCGTAAAAAATTCACTTTTTTGAAGAAAGAGTGAACAACAGTCCTACTTGTAGGCAGGGTAAACTCTTGGATAGACTTGACTTTGTCTGAATCAATCTTTATGCCTTCTTTGGACATAATTTGTTTGAGAAGTTTCCCCTTATTACTCTAAAAATTGACTTTTTGGGGTTCAAGCATATGCCATTCTAGCGACAGCACTCCAACACTTGTTGCAAGTGGCGTATATGATTTGGGCGATGCTTAGAAAAGCCAGTCAAGTCATCAAGATAAACTACAATGAACTTACCCATTTTATCTTTGAAAGCAAGGTCCATTGCTCTCTGAAAGGTAGCGCCAGCATTTATAAAGCCAAAAGCCATCCTTCTATATACAAACGTGTCCTAAGGTGTGGTGAAGGTTGTCTTGTGTTGGTTTGCTTCACCAACTTCAACCTGATTATATCTCGAGAAGTCATCTAGCATTGGTAACATCTCTGAGCCGGTCACTGTCTGAAACACTTGATCCATGATGGGCAAAAGATAGTTATCCTTTAAAGATGACTGATTCAAATTCCTAAAATCCACACATGCGAATTTTGCCATTCTTCTTCCTCACGGGGACTATGTTTGCAATCCACATGGAATGATGGATTGGGAAAATTATCCTAGCATTTAACATTTTCTGTATCTTAGACAGAATAGTACCTGATATCTTTGGATTATACTGCTGAGATTTTTTGCTTGTATGGCACCAAATCATCCTTGAGAGGAATTTCATGATGAATTTCCTTAGGCCTAAGTGACTTTAGATCATCATAAGAGTACGCTAAAACATCCATGTAATGGCAAAGCAGGTCAGTAAATTTGAGTTTCTCTTCTGGAGTACATCACTTACCAATGTTTACCATCTTGAGATTTTCCTTGGTACCCAAATTTATCTGATCAAACACCTGGGGGGAGCTTGAATTCATTTGTTACTGTTTGATGAACTTGTCATGTTTGTCAAATAGTTTCTCAAAAAAACCAATCCTTTGAGAATTTTATTCCCTTTTAGTTGCAGGAATTCTTCACCTACGTCTAAATTCATTTCAGGAGTTGATTTGAGTTTTTAGAGCTTACTGCCTTCGAAGTGAAGATGTTCAAAGCTATCTTTTTATTTCAAAAATGTGATGATTTGGTTGTTGCCAACGATCAGCATTATCAGGCACACTTGGTCGAAAGATCAATTTGATAGTGCATTTATTTCCTTTGAAATTTAGGTGAGGAATTAAGAGAGTTATTGAAACAGCTAGTGCATCAGCTCGATCATTAAATTCCTTGGGTATGGCAGAGATGCTGAAAGCATCAAAGCTTTCAAGTTGGTCCTAGACTAGATTGTGGTAGTGTTGTAATCTCTCATTTTTGGTTTGATACAGGTTCTTTACCTGACAAACCACCAATCCAGCTTCTCCTTTGGCATGGAGTTTGATGCCTTTATCTCAAGCAGCCTTCAATCCAAGCAACAGAGATTCGTACTCAGCTGTGTTGGTGTTACTAAACTACAACTTGTATGAAAGAAAAATATCTCCTTGAGGAGATATCAACACAATCCCAGCTCTTGCGCTGGTAGAAGAATTGTTGCCATCAAATTCTAGGATCCAAACATCATCAAAATTTGATCTTTCCTTAGATTTATCCTTGCTTGGAAGGGGAAATTCTTCTGATGTCTTATCGAAGTCGATTCCTAGATCGCCACCTATAGGACTTTCATCTGCTAAAACATGAATATCCTCTATGGTTAAGAAGTAATTACCCATGCCTGAAGATTCAAACAGAATTTGAGCTTCAGGGGTTGATGTCTGACTGACAACATATTTTGATTCCTTTTCAGGAAGTAACCTCTGCATGATGCCTTTGACAAGGATCCTCGCTTCAGACAGGTTCATGCTCAATTCTCCAGCAACATCTTTGCAAAAATTTTGTCCAAGCATAATGTCATAGGATGCTGGGACATCGGCCACTAGGACTGTCATCTTGATTCTTTTGTCTAGGAATGTTGCAAATGAAAATTAGGCATCCTTGATTTGTCCTAGCAGAGGTACTTGTTTGTTCTCCATGGAGAAACATCTCCCAAAGGTTTTGGTCAGTGTGAGTCCAAGAGATTCTACCACTTTGGCAGGCATGACATTGTCAGATGCACCTGAGTCTATGATGTAATTGCTCAATTTGTGACCATTTATCAATAGAGAAACATAAAAAGGCTCTATTTTCCTAGGGGTAGCTAGGGGAGTAATGACAACATTTTTTGGGATGGGCATGTTCCTTAGGGAATCATGAGTTACCTTTTTAACATCTTGTCCTCTAGGGACAACTTTATTTTTTACACACTGAACTAACATATCCAACTGCTCAAGATTAGATTGCAAGAAATCAAATTCAGACATTTGAATTTTGGTCTTCTTGACATGGCCGATTATGTCAAATGACTGAAATGGATTAAGAAGAGAAGAAGGGAGTTCATCTTTCTAATTTTAGGAGGGGTGGTACTGGTCTGTGGAATTGAATTTGAAGATGGAGGAATGCTTGATGTACTTACCTTTTTATTACTCATTGGGTCCTTTGGTTGGAAAGGCAGAGAAGTTTCTCGTTTGACAATTGAAATTGTAGGCTGAGAATTTTCCCCTATTTTTCTTTTATCAACTTGCTGAGTTGACTGGTTTTGGGACTAGATGAATACAACATATGATCCATCAACTGCTTCACCTTTACCTCTGGGTTCATCTTGGTTATTCAGAAAACCAATGTTGGAGTCACCAGTTAATTCTTCTTAGCCTTTTGCAAGGAGATCAGCATCATTTTCTTGGTTTAATTTAGGCTGGAAAGAGAAATTAGATTATGTTTCGAGATATCCAACTACTGAATTGGTTGGGGGTGCTTCAATGGCAAGTTTCCCCTGTGGAGGAAGATGATTTGGTTGTCCTTGATTCTTGGCAGCATTGCCTTGGTATGAATGATTGGGGAATGTCCTTCTTGGCATATCTCGATTAAGAGGAGCAGACATACCTTGGGCCATTTGCCTTTTCAAGGCTAGAAGTTCATTTACTAGCTTTTGCACTATTTGATCAGTGGTGCCTGTAGGTGAGTATTCAAAAGATGAAGAATATTTACCTATGTTTGGGTCTTTCTTTATCTTTTATGCCAAGATAAGGTCATCTTCTACCTCAGTAGCCAAATCCTGAGCTGCAACAAGGTCTATTTGGCCAGCACATCTCAGTAAAAAACTCACTTCAGGCAGTTGTGAGTTGATGAAGAAGCACTTGAGATTCTTAGGTGTAGGCTGAGTAATGATAGGAATCCAATTTCTGAGCTTGTCAAACTTAGCAATGAAATCCCTCATATGCTCATGAGGTTCTTTCTTCATCTATGTAAGCTGGGCTACCAAAGCATGTGCATCTTCTGCAGGCTTGAACTTGGCTTCAAATTTAGCTTTAAGAGTTCTGAGTCAATCACTGACCTAGCCTGCAGATGGTAGGACCAGTCTGCAGCAACACCTTGTAGTGTTTCTACAAAAAGCCTGACTATCACATCCTCGAATTCCACTCCTATTATACCACAAGCTATGCTAAAGGCTGCAATGTGGTCATCAGGGTGAACTTTTCTATCACCATAGAATTTGGGGAAATTCTTTCTTGAGCTGCGTGGAAGTTCATGCAGGGGTGGAGTCAAATTGAGTGGGCCAAAAGAGTTACCCCAAGGGCCTTGAACTGCCATTGTATGACTATGGAAAGGTGGAATAACAAATCTTAGAGAGGTAAGTATTGACAAAGCTTTATTGATAGTGAAAATGGAGGCTTTGCCTAGTAATAGAGACTTGACTTTAGTAGGAGGAAAGTTCTTGGTTCGTTGGAGGTGAGATGGTGAAGGAAACAGATCAAAATACTTTGTTACCAACTCGAATACAGGGTCAACAATACCTTTAGCCCTTTGGCTTCGTGTATACCATGGATCTGCCAGAATGTAAAAATAAAAATGGAAAAGAAATGGCACTGCTTCAGCTTGAAGCTTGATGCTTTAAACTGTGTGTTCTTCCCCAAATGGTGTGGGGGTGAAGGGAAATGGTAAGACTATAATGATAATGGGTAAGACATACAATGGAGTCGCCAGATTCTATAATGGATAAGGGTAGGGACTGCTTTAATCTAAAACTTGAGGCTTCAGATTGCACGTTCATCCCCAGTGGAGTCAACAAAGACTATTGGGTGAATATTTTGTCAATCAGCTAACTGATGAGCAAAATAGGTTTCTTCAACCATAGCATAGGGAAATTAGTCGATGAGATGTGCAATTTTTACTACATCAAAAGGGGACAAATCTCTCCGCTCATCAAGGGGAGGTTCCATGTAAATATGCAAGAGCTATATACTATATATATAAGTAAAAAATAACACTCAGGGGTAGGATAAACCATCCATCTCTCTTTTTTCAAAGATGATGTTCACAAATCAAAGGAAAGATCATGATGAAATGATAGAAGACACTCCTCTTCTCTTAGAAGTGTTATTCAGCAGATAAAAGGAACCTTTCAGGTAGTGACAAGTAACTGTAATAGGGCACAGTAACACGACAGGATGAAATGTAGCACAAAGTCTCCACCTCAACTGCCAAAGAGTTAAATATAAAGGATAATGAGGGCACAAAGTCATCCCAAGGTCCTTTACACAAAAATAAAATACGAAGGATAATGAGGGCACAACGATGTCCCAAGATTCTTTACATTGGAATAGAAAGAAAACACACTAGAGGCAATTATGGGGGCATAAAGTCTCTCCATAGCTGTCTTTAGGACACCTTCTTGATCACTTTCACTAATTCTACTTATTTAATCAAATGGACAAAAAATGTATTAAGGAAACAAACATAAGAACAATTTCCCCAACAACCAAGCTATTCCAGCACAAAGTCTGTAAAGTCACTTGTTTTCTTATTCAAATAACTAATTATGATCAACAATCTAAGCTCAAAGTCTCAATAATGCCTTTCAATTTGGGTACAGTTTTGTTTCTGATAACATAGAGAGATCCCTTTAAAATAATAAGAGAGAGTTCAATATATAGTGCTCCACGAAAGACTTGGATGTTTTATTTCACAAAAATGGCCTATAATGCCTTTAATGCATTTTAAATTTTGTCCATGGGCTCTACTGGAATCAAGCATTGATCTATAATATGGGCCCCCTAATGTGTTTCCTGATGTGCGCGCAGTTGTTTGCTTTACTTGATGCAAAAAAATGGACCACGCCATTGAATGTTCATGCTCTTTTGATGTCCACCTTGTGGGCTGCTTTACCTTCTAGAAACATATACTATGCATAGATATTTCTGATCCTTCTTCATCGTTCCCCCTTTCCTGGTTGTATTTTGCTCTTATCTATGCGATCTGAGCTCTCGGGTTATCTCTTTGGCCGGTCGCTAAATTTATTAATAGGGGCTATTCTTTAAGCCTAAAGGATCAATAGTTATTTCATTACCACAAATTTGACATGTTCAGCTCCATCATTGTTTGAAAGCCAACAGCTAGTTAGTTGCCCTAATTTTGATGTGTGTGGGCCCATCATCCTCCTTACCAATTCCCGTGTCTTCTCGTTTGCTCTGGTCACTTTTTGCTAATCTCAACAAGTGACACGTGGCATGTTTCACTGTGAAATAGGCAGAGTCACGTGTCAACATCCATTTAACTAATATAGGCTTTGGGTGCCATTCGATAATCTTGCGAAAGATGACATGTGGCGGCTTCCACCGAGTTTAGCCATTCACCCGGGACCCACCACAGTCTTTACTCAATAAAAGGAAGAAGCTATGGATGTTGCCACTTGTCAACCTCCATCAAGCTTTGTAGATGACACGTGGCATGTTTTGCTTTGAATTTATAAGGGACACATGGTGGCTTCTACTGTAATTTTATGAGGGAGACATGGCGCGTTCCATTGTAATTTGAGGTTTGATCTTTCTCGGAGGGAAGTTGTCCTCTGGGGTCTTTGAGAAATGGTCCACTTTCCCTGGTGAGAGCTTCCCACAAGGGCACCTACCCTTTGGGATATTTTGGGTGGTCTTCAAGCTTTTATTTCCTCAGCAGGTTTTTCCTTTTTCGGTGGTCTTTACCTTCGGACAAAAAGTCTGAAGGAATTCTTTCAAACAATTTGTCCGAAGGAAATCTTCCTTCGCTTTGCCTCTGCTTTCCATCAGGATTTATTTCAGTGGGCTTTTGTCTTTGCTTCAGGTTTATTTCTTTAGACAAAATCCCAAAGGAAATGCCTTAATCATTTTGCCCTAGTCAATTTTCCGTGTTCTTTTCCCGAAAGAGAATTGTGCCCTCTACAAGGACTGTTCAAGTCCAGAAATATCCTTTAGACTTTTGCAATGATCCATCCACTCCTCACCTGCCCTTCGTAAGGGCTATTTGTCCTTGGTTCACTTTTTCAAAGGAATTATCTTTGTCTGCTTTTGTTCATTGCCCTCTATAAGGGCAATTGGCATTGGTTCACTGCCCTCCGCAACGGTACTCAGTTTGGTTCACTACCCTCTGCAAGGGAAATTTTTCTTTTGGCTTTGGGGTAGCTCCTTGAACCTGCCAATTGAACCGACCGATTGAACCAACTTTGGTTTAATGGTTCAATCTTGTGTTTGAAGCCATCTTTTTGTCTAAGTATTTTGATCGCTTTAAATCGATTGAACCCATTGAACAGTTGAACCTGTTGAACTTGGTTGGTTCAAGGTTCAATGGTTCAATGGTTCAATTGCTTTCTTGTGTTCCACTCATTAACTTGACCGCTTGAACCAAATGCTTTGAACCAAACTGCGTTGAACCATACACTTTGAACCTTTTGAACCTTTGACCCTGTTGAACCTGAACCAAAGTGGTTCAACGGTTCAATGGTTCAAGCCTTCTTCTCTTTGATAAGTTTTTTGAAGCCATTGAACCTTGAAGCGGTTGAACTTTGAACCTTGACGAATGAGCTTAACTCTTGATGATGACGTTGAACCTTTAAACCCTTGAACCTTTTTGGTTCAAGGTTCAATGTTTCAATGGTTTAATGATTCAAACAATGCATAGAATCTTGCTGATGAACTCTTTTGGTTCAACCAAGGCATTGAACCAATCCTAAAAATGACTAAGTGTTGGAAACTTGTTCTTTTGATTGAAATCACTTGTAGAAGCCTTTAAACCTATTGAACTTACTGATTTCAAGCATGTTGAGTTCGTAGAAACATATCTACAGAGTTCATAAATTTAAGCTTGCAGAGTCTATAGAACTGAGTTCGTAGAAATGAGTCCTTTAGAACTTAGCCTGCAGAGTCCGTAGATTCAAGCCTGCAAAGTCTATAGATTCAAGCCTGTAGAGTCTATAGAAATGAGTCTGTAGAACTAAGTCTGTAGAACTTGAAAAAGCTTGAAAATGGAGAATTTGAATGCTTAGAACAATTTTTGAGAAGGGGAGAGAGGATTTTGGTCTGTTGGACCAAAATAGCTCAAAATAGTTTAAATGTTGTCCCAAAAATGAGTGATATTTTTGGGGAACAATAGTACATATACATTATATATATGTCAAGTCACGACATAGAGATAAACGCATATCATAGTCTAAGGAAAGAGTAGGGGATTTCTTAGTTTGTTGAAATCCTTGACTGAAATGAAATGTGTTTTCACTTGGGTCAAATTAGCTGAGATAAAAAGAATGATGGCATCTCATGTTTTGGCTGATTTAACCTTTATGAGAAAAAGTGGCACAATTCTTGTTGGGTAAATAAAGAAAATAATATAACTTGATATGGCAACAACATTATTGCTGAGGGACAAAAGGGTTATTTTAAGAAGTTTGAACCATGGACGTGTTAACAATTTTGACCCCACAAGTCAAATTGCCACCCTTGCCATTCAAAACTTTGCAATGCCATTTTGTCTTTAGAGCTCAATAATTGGTCTTGAAAAATCCTTGAAAATCCATGGTTAACAGTCCTTGAGATTATCTAGGTGATTAAGGGGGTTTTCTTTCACTTGTCTTGTTCTTTGCAGGAAAGACCAGATGTTGATTAGAGCAGTTGGAAGGAGCAAATTCTAAAGAGAACTTTGAGCTTTACAAGAAGAAAGGTTCTTATCAAAAGGGCAAAGATCATTTCAAATATCCGAGAGGGTTTATTACTTTCGAAATATTTCATTTTACAAAATCCTGAAGTCCTTTTCAAAAATTATGAAGCTCTCTACAACTTTTTTGAAGACTATTTCATAGAGGAAAATTGGGCTCTTTTCCTTTCAGGTCATCCATTGTAAAGTTTCCAAAAGAATTGTCCAAAGTAAATGATCTATTGAACAAAGTTGAAGGGACACTTTGGAAATATGAAGTGCATTGTCAAACTTTTTTGAAAGACCATTTTTTTGAAAGGTTCCATTTCATAAATCTTGAAGGACTTTTCAAGGGTAAGTGGACTATTTTTATTTTTTCTAAAATGCAGGTTTAAAAGGCCAAGAGGTCCATTACAAAAAACCTGAAGGTCACTTTCCCTTCGAGAAAGTCCATTGTCAAAAGTCCAAAAGGTGCATTTTATTTTGGCAAAGGATCATTCGAAAGGTTTCGAAGGGTACCTTCAATTTGTCTGAAGGGATCGTTTCAAAAGCCTGAAGGGCTATTTCATATGTTGAGGGATCACTTTCCCTTTCGGAAAGTCATTTATCATAATTCTGAGGGACACTTTCAAGACTCCAAAGGGTACTTTCCCTTCGGAGAGTTCATTTGTAAAATCTGAGACAAATCCTTTAAACTTTTTGTTCGAAGGAAAAATGCATAAAAGAAGAGATTCAAACATTTTGTTCAAGAGGCAAAAGGCAAAAAGAAAGAGTCCTTTACAAAAGCCGAAGGGGTCACTTTAATTTTCCTGAGGGATAATTTCAAGGAGTCTTCAAGGGATCTGAGTGGACTGATTCATTTTTTTTGAAGGGTAAGTGGATGCACAAAGAGTTCTGAAAAGATCATTATAACAATCCTGAAGGGCTTGTCAAAAAGCCTAAAGGGCAATTTCAAAATACCAAGGGTTAACTTGCATAACACCCAAAGGGAATGTCCATTGAAAGGGAAATGAAGATAGACTTCCTTCAGACTTATTTTACGAAGGAGATAAATTTCAAAGAGATAGAAAGAGTTCAAAAGAATTCTTTCAAAAGATTTAACAGAGGAAAGGAAACGCTCAAAAGGATAAGCTTGAGAGAAAAAGACACAAAATGAAGGACTTGTCAAAAAGTCCAAAGGAATTCCTTCAGACAAATTATCTGAAAGAATTCATTTGGAAGACTTTCCAAGGAAAATAAACCAATCAACAAAATTTGAAGGAAAAGACAAGCCAAAAGAGCTTGCCATAGGAAAATGCATAAAGAAGAGAGCCATGGATAATTTATCCGAAGAGATCAAGGAACAAACAGAGCCAAAAATCTATAGATAAATAAATAATGCCGAAGCAATACATACACAAGAGCAAGAGACCATTCTCAATCCAAGGATTTGACATAGGTTTCATGCATGCTTCTCAATCTTCAAGAGATTTTCATGCAAAAGGGGAGTAAATTGGAGTTGACTAAACCTTGTACTTTGGTTGACTAGCTAACAAGTCATGCTTCTCCTTAGTTTTCATGCAATCTAAGCCATTCAGACACTTCCAATTCATCTTCAAATGGATTTCTCAGTCCAAGATGTGGCATAGCTTTTCATGCAAGTGGAGACCAATGGAGGTTGACTAGTCTTGCACTTTATTTACTTGACAATTCATGCATGTGCTCTTGTTTATCTTGTTGAAGGATTTCAACGTTTCCAGTAGTTTAAGTGGAGTTCTAAATTTAGATTTGGCATTGATTTCATGTAAATGGAATTGTTCTCTTATTTTAGGCAGTTTAGGTGGAGTCCTCATTTGGAGATGTGTGTAGCATCATGCATGATGAAGGTTTTGACTAAAACTTGAGCTCATCATTCTTTTCAAATGCTAAAGATATTTCCATGCAAAGCATAAGACAAAGGGATTTATTTTTAGATCTTTGGACAACACAAGTTGAACTTGAGTTGATCTTTTCTTCTATTTTTAGTGTCAATCTCTTGGTTGTTATATGTTTTTCTATATAAGTTGGCTTTTTAACCTTGAATCATATCCTCTTTTTGGCAAGACCATATTCTACCAAAATTTGTGTTGTGTAACCTTTTCAAATTAATATAAGGATAATTTTCAAACTCCAAAGTGTTGTTTTAGTGTATTTATGTCATTGATTTATATATGTGATAGAATTTTCTTCCTTATCAAGTCTTGATTCTTACCTAGTTACTAGTTGATCAAATTATGTAGGTCATGTTCTATGTTTAACATTTCTTGGCTGAAGTTATAGTGGATATAAGTGGTTGTTTAATGCATTGAATCAGGCCTATTCCTTCATTTCCCTCAAGTTTTGATCACAAGATAGAAGCTTTTCATGAAATATTGATGCCTAGGGGTCATTTGGAGTAAAAGATTCAGTCTTTTTATTGTCTGATCAGTGTTTTTAGAAGCTCAAATTGAGTGGATCAATCAAAATTTAGGTGTATCACCATCATTAGGTAGGATTTCCCTTAAAGTTTATTTCTTCCCTTTTCCCCAGTAGTTCATAGCATAGAGTAGAGATCCTAATTGATACACCAAAGGGAGCTAGCCCTTATAATCTAGAGATTCAATCTGTTGATTAGGCCACCCATAGCCTAGGATTGTTTCCATTTTTTAGCAAATAGTGAAGCCCTGAAACTACATTCACAAGGGTGTGAGTCTGATTGACAATAGTTTTTGGTATGCTTGGTGGGACCCATTAGAGTTGGTCTTGATGAAATTATAATTTTTGGCATGCCTAGTGGGACCCATTAGAGCTAGTCTTGATGAAATTATAGTTGTAGCAGTGTTCTTCAAGAAGTATTTGGTGATTCTAAGCTCAAGTAGTTGCTTCTAATAATCCAATCACAGTTTCCATGTAAGTCTATTTTTATTGCATTATCATGAATGAGTTTTGATGGTTGTGTATGAAGAGAATTCTTATGCTATGTTTACTTATCAATCTAATGATGAATCATACCAACGTTATTATGATACCTATGAGTCTCTTTATGAGCCTAATCAACCTTATCAAGAGTATTATAAAAACTATGTTGAGCCTTATCAAGTTTTTCATGATCTTTATTATCAAGAGCATGACTCTTATCTTCCTTGTGAGCCATATCAGTCTCAGGACCAGATTTCACCTTTCCCATATGGATATTATATTGCATATGAGCAGATTTTCCTTCATGAAAGAATGAATGAAATAGAGTTCAGAATACTAGCACATGCAGAAAAATTTATTCTAACTCTCAGTATGAAAAAGTGAATGGTCTATTTCAAAATGTGTCCAATGATCCAGAAGAGATAAATGGGTCGTATATTCTTGTATTGGAGAAGATGGAGGATTGGGAGAGGAAGAAAATTGAGTTGAACAACTTGTCTACAAAGGTTTCTTGTTTTCCTTATTCTCATGAAGTTCTTAATCATGTCCAGTGTGTGCCAAGGGAACTTCCTAGTTGTATTCAAGAGCCTATTCATGAGGTTAATCCTTCTTATATTCCCCTTTCTCCACCACTAATCTCTCAAGCACAAGTTGTTCATGAGGACAAGGAGATTTAAGACTTTGATGAGGTAATGGCCAAGTGGAAGGAATAGAATACAAAGGTCTTTAAGAGTTTCTCTTTCCCTCCTCTCCAAAAATCCCTAGATAATTCCATTGTTCTCCAAATTCTAAAATTTGATCATGGTCAACCTCCCATGCTTCATTCTCCATCTCAAAAAACTGAATTTCATCACCCTCCCACTATCTCCCTTCTTCAGAAGGAGCCTATTCTTTGGAGGATTGAGAAAGGGGTTGAAACTACAAGTTAGGTTCTTATAGAGTGTGAAGAGGATGCTTCAGGTGTGTATGAGGAATAGTTTCTCATTGATACTTCACTTGAGGTTGTCGTTAAAAATGCAATTTTAGTTTAAAATGGGAAGGTTGATCTTTATGTGAATGAACTCCAAGAGGAGTTGGTACAAATTGAAGACATAAATGAGTTAGAGATATCTCCTATTGAGAAGGGTCTAGATAGCTTTCAAGCTGCTTCTATTTAAATAGATCAAAATGAGGAACAAAAAGATGATTGGTAGTTGTACCTTTAATCTCTACAAGATATCAAAGAGCTCTGTAGGCATATGTTGCCTATTAAAGAGCATGTTTATGAGAAATTTGATCAAGAATCAGCTATCCAAGATCATAATATAGATTGGTTTGCCTATTCAAAGCTCCTTGAAGAGCTGGATGAACTTGCAGCAGTTGATAAGAAGGATGTGGTCACTCAAGAACAATGCATAGATGAGATATTATTTGACAAGGTGGTAGATGACAAGCAGTATGAAAAAGATCAAGAAGTACTTGATGAGTGTATCTTTGTTGGTGACTAGTTTGTTTTTGATTACTCATTTGAGAAGATGTTAATACAAGTGGTAGACAATAAAAATGCATTATTAAAGGTTATGGTTAATAAACATCTTGCCTTGAAACTTGTACCATCTCTTGGAGTCACTGAGTCTATGAATTTCCCTTTTGATCTAGGTGGATCATGCTTTGTCATGGTTAACTATGTTCCTTTTTATTTTATTTTCCTCAAAGTGATGTTCAAGCACATTAGTTTAGTTTATTTTATCATAAATAAGTGCCTTGGTTGCATAGTTGCATTGTTTAATTAGTTTTCATATTTTTGTGTGTTTCCCTTCTTTTTTTGAATGATCAAGGCTACCTCATATCAGGTCAAAAAATATTTGCAATTATGGACCATATTTACTATTCTTTTAGGAGTTATATTTCATGTTTATGGTCTGAGTTGTCAAGCATAGTAGGTATACTTCCCAACTGAGTCACCAAAATGTTGACAATTTTAACACCATAGGTCAAATTGCCACCCTTACCATTCAAAACTCTGCAATGCCATTTTGTCTTCAGAGCTAAATAATTGGTCCTGAGAAATCCTTGAAAATCCATGGTTAATAGGCCTTGAGGTTGTCTAGGTGATTTAGGGGGTTTTATTTCACTTGTCTTGTTCTTTGTAGGAAAGAATAGATGTTGATTAGAGCAGTTTAAAGGAGCAAATTCTAAAGAGGACTTCGAGTTTTACAAGAAGAAAGGTTCTTCTCAAAAGGAAAAAGATCATTTCAAAGTTTTGGGAGGGTTTATTACTTTTAGAAAATTTCATTTTACAAAATTTTGAAGGTCTCTACAATTTTATTGAAGACTATTTCATAGAGGAAAATTGAGCTCTTTTCCTTTCAGGTCGTCCATTGCAAAGTTTCCAAAGGAATTGTCCAAAGAAAATGGTCTATTGAACAAAGCCGAAGGGACACTTTGGAAATCTGAAGGGCATTGTCAAACTTTTTTGAAAGACCATTTTTTTGAAAGGTTCTATTTCATAAATCCCAAAGGAATTTTCAAGGGCAAGTGGACCGTTTTAATTTTTTTTGAAAGGCTGAGAGGTCCATTATTGAAAATCCAAAGGGCACTTTCCATTCAAGAAAGTCCATTGTCAAGAGTTTGAAAGGTGCATTTCATTTTGATGAAGGATCATTAGAAAGGCTCCAAAGGGTACCTTCAATTTGTTCGAAGGGATCATTTCAAAAGCCCGAAGGGCTATTTCATATGCCCAGGGATCACTTTCACTTTGAGAAAGTCACTTATCAAAATTATGAGGGATACTTTCAAGACTTTGAAGGGTACTTTCCCTTTGGAGATTTCATTTTCAAAATCTGAGATAATTCCTTTAAAATTTATCTTTGAAGGAAAAATGCATAAAAGAAGAACTTCAAACATTTTTTTCGAGAGGCAAAAGGCCAAAAGAAAGAGTCCTTTACAAAAGTTGAAGGGGTCACTTTAACTTTCTTGAGGGACAATTTCAAGGAGGACTTTTCAAGGGATCTGAGTGGACCATTTCATTTTTTTTTGAAGGGTAAGTGGATGCACAAAAAGTTCTAAAAAGATCATTACAACAATTCTGAAGGGCTTGTCAAAAAGACCGAAGGGAAATTTCAAAAGACTGAGGGGTAACTTGCATAAGGCCCGAAGGGAATTTCCATTGAAAGGGAAACGAAGATAGATTTCCTTTAGACTTTTTGTCTAAAAGAGATAACTTGCAAAGAGATAGACACAGTCTAAAAGAATTCTTTCAGAAAAATTATTCAAAAGAATTCTTTTGAAAGATTTACCCCAGGAAAGGAAAGGCTCAAAAGGATAATCTCGAGATAAAAAGACACAAAATGAAGGACTTTTCAAAAAAATTGAAGGAATTTCCTCAAAAAAGTTGTCTGAAAGAATTCCTTCGAAAGACTTTCCAAGGGAAATGAACCAATCATAAAATTTTGAAGGGAAAGATAAGCCAAAAGAGCTTGCCATAGGAAAACGTATAAAGAAGAGAGCCACAGACAATTTGTCTGAAGAGATCAAGGACCAAACAGAGATAAAAAGTTGAAGATAAATAAAGAATGTTAAAGTAATACATGCACAAGAGCAAGAGGCCAATCTCAGTCCAAGGAGTTGACATAGGTTTCATGCATGCTTCTCAATCTTTCTGAGCTTTTCATGAAAAAGGGGAGTAAATTAGAGTTGACTAAACCTTGCACTTTGATTAACTAGTTGAAAAGTGATGCTTCTCCTTAGTTTTCATGCAATCTGAGCCTTTTAAACACTTATAATTTAGATTCAAATGGATTTCTTAGTCCAAGATGTGGCGTAGATTTTCATGCAATTGGAGACCATTAGAGGTTGACTAGTCTTGCACTTTGTTTAGTTGACAAGTCATGCATGTGCTCTTATTTATCTTGTTGAAGGATTTCAACATTTCTATCAGTTCAAGTGGAGTTCTAAATTCAGCTTGGGCATTGATTTCATGGAAAGGGAATTGTTCTCTTGTTTCAGGCAATTTGGGTGAGCCTATATTTGGAGATAGGCATAGCATCATGCATGATGAAGGTTTTGACTCAAACTTGAGCCCATCATTATTGTCAAATGACAAAGATATTTCCATGCAAAGCATAAGACAAATGGATTTAATTTTAGATCTTTGGATAGCACAATTTGAACTTGAGTTGATCTCTTCTTCTATTTTTAGTGCCAATCTCTTGGTTGTTGTATGTTTTTCTATATAAGTTGGTTTTTCAACCTTGAATCATATCCTCTTTTTGGAAAGACCATATTCTATCACAATTTATGCTTTATAACCTTTTAAATTAATATAAAGATAATTTTCAAACTTCAAAGTGTTGGTATAGTGTATTTATGTCATTGATTTGCATATGTGATAGAATTTTCTTCCTTATCAAGACTTGATTCTTACCTAGTTACTAGCTGATCAGAGTATGCAGGTCATGTTCTATTTTTAACATCTCTTGATAAAAGTTATAGTGGATATAAGTGGTTGTTTAGTGCCTTGAATCAAGCCTACTCCTTCATTTCCCTCAAGGTTTGATCACAAGATAGAACCTTTTCATGAAATACTGATGTGTAGGGGTCATTTAGAGTTAAAAGATTCAGTCTTTTTATTATCTGATCAGTGTTTTTAGGAGCTCAAATTGAGTGTATCAATAAAAATTTAGGTGTATCACCATCATTAGGTAGGATTTCCTTTCAAATTTATTTTTTCCTTTTTCCCCAGTAGTTCATAGCATAGAGTAGAGATCCTAATTCATACACCAAAGGGAGCTAGCCCTTATAGTCTAGAGATTCAATCCACTGATTAGGCCACCCATAGCCTAAGATTATTTTCATGTTTCAGTAGACTGTGAAGGCCTAAAACTACCTTCACAAGGGTTTGAGTCTAATTGACAACAGTTTTGGCACACTCAGTAGGACCCATTGGAGCTAGTCTTGATGAAATTACAATTTTTGGCATACCCAGTGGGACCTATTGGAGTTGGTCTTGATGAAATTGTAGTTGCATCATTGTTTTTCAAGAATTATTTGGTGATTCTAAGATTAAGTAGTTACTTTTAATGATCCAGTCACAATTTCCATGTAAGTCTATTTTTATTGCATTATCATGAATGAGTTTTGACGACTATCTATAAAGAGAATTCCTATTATATGTTTCCTTATCATCCAAATGATGAATCATACCAGACTTATTATGATACCTATGAGTCTCTTTATGAGCCTAATCAGCCTTATCAAGAGTATTATCAAAGCTATGATGAGCCTTATCAAGTTTCTCATGATCCTTATTATCAAGAGCATGACTCTTATCTTCTTTGTGAGCCATATCAGTCTCAGGACCATATTTCACCTTTCCCATATGGATATGATGTTTCATATGAGCAGCCTTGCCTTCATGAAAGAATGAATGAAATAGAGCTCAGAATATTAGCATATGCAAGAAACATTTACTCTAACTCTCAATATGAGGAAGTGAATGGTCTATTTCAAAATGTGTCCAATGATCCAAAAGAGATAAATGGGTTGTGTATTTTTTTATTGGAGAAGATGGAGTCTTGGGATAAGTAAAAAATTGAGTTGAACCACTTGTCTACAAAGGGTTCTTGTGTTTCTTATTTTCATGAAGTTCTTAATCATGCCCAGTGTGTGCCAAGGGAGCTTCCTAGTTGTATTCAAGAGCCTATTCATGAGGTTAAGCCTTATTATAGTCTCCTTTCTTCACCACTCATCTCTCAAGCACAAGTTTTCTATGAGGGCAAGGAGATTTCTGACATTGATGAGGTAATGGCCAAGTAGAAGGAATAGAATACAAAGGTCTTTAAGAGTTTCTCTTTCCCTCCTCTCCAAAACTCCTTAGATAATTCCATTGTTCTCTAGATTAAAAAATATGATCATGATCAACCTCCCATGCTTCATTCTCCCTCTCAAACAAATGAATTTCATCACCCTCCCACCATCTCCCTTCTTCAAGAGGAGCCTATTCTTTGGAGGATTGAGAAAGGGGTTACAGCTACAAGTCAGGTTCTTGTAGATTGTGAATAAGATGCTTCAAGTGTGTATGAGGAAGAGTTTCTCACTGATACTTAACCTAAGGTTGTCATTGACAATGCAATTGTAATTTAGAATGGGAAGGTTGATCTTGATGTGAAGGAACTCTAAGAGGAGTTGGTACAAATTGAAGACATAAAATATTTAGAGATATGTCCTATTGAGAGGGATCCAGATAGCTTTCAAGATGATTCTATTCAAATAGATCAAAATGAAGAACAAAAAGATGATTGGTAGTTGTACCTTGAATCTCTACAAGAGATCGAAGAGCTTTATAGGGATATGTTGCCTATTAAAGAGCATGTTTATGATAAATTTGATCAAGAATCACCTATCCAAGGTCATAATATAGATTGATTTGCCTATTCAAATCTCCTTGAAGAGCTGGATGAACTTGCATTAAGCAATAAGAAGGATGTGGTCACTAAAGAACAAAACACAGATGAGATATCACTTGACAAGGTGGTAGATGAAAAGCAGTATGAAAAAGATCAAGTAGTACTTGATGAGTTTGTCTTTATTGGTGACTATTTTGTTATTGATGACTCATTTGAGAAGATGTTAATACAGTTGGTAGCCAAGAAAAATGCCTTATCAAAGGTTACGATTAATAAACATCCTACCTTGCAACTTGTACCATCTCTTGGAGTGACTGAGTCTATGAATTTCCCTTTTGATTTAGGTGGATCATGCTTTGTCATGGTTAGCTAGGTTCCTTTTTAGTTTTTTTTCCTCCAAGTTTTGTTCAAGAACATTAGTTTAGTCTGTTTTATCCTAAATAAGTGCCTTGTTTGTATATTTTCTTTGTTTAGTTAGTTTTCCTATTTTTGTGTGTTTCCCTTCTTTTTTTGAAGGATGAAGGTTATTTCATACTAGGTCAAAAGATATTTTTAATCATGGACCATATTTACTATTATTTTAGTAGTTTTATATCATATTTATGGTCTGACTTCTCAAGCATAGCAGTTATGCTTCCCAGCTGAGTCGCCAAAATGTTGACAATTTTGAAACCACAGGTCAAATTGCCACCCTTGCCATTTGAAACTTTGCAATGTCATTTTTTATTCAGAGATCAATAATTGGTCCTGAGAAATCCTTGAAAATCCATAGTTAACAGTGCTTGAGGTTATCTAGGTGATTTAGGGGGTTTTCTTTCACTTGTATTACTTTTTGTAAGAAAGAACAAATGTTGATAAAAGGATTAAATTCTAAAGAGGACTTTGAGCTTTACAAGAACAAAGGTTATTCTCAAAAGGGTAAAGATCATTTCAAAGTTTTGAGAGGGTTTATTACATTCAAAAAAGTTTATTTTACAAAATCCTTAAGTCCTTTTCAAAAAAATTGAAGGTCTATAATTTTTTCGAAGACTATTTCATAGAGGAAAATTGGGATCCTTTCCTTTCAAGTCATCCATTATAAAGTTTATGAAGGAATTGTCCAAATAAAATGACCTATTAAATAAATCCGAAGGTTGTCAAACTTTTTTGAAAGACCATTTTTTTGAAAGTTTCTATTTTACAAATCCCAAAGGACTTTTCAAGGTTAAGTGGACCATTTTTTTTTTGAAAGGTAGATTTGAAAGGATGAGAGTTCCATTATAGAAAACCTGAACGGCACTTTCCCTTTGGAAAAGTCCATTATCAAGAGTCTTATAGGTGTATTTCATTTTGACGAAGGATCATTGGAAAGGTTCTGAAGGTTACCTTCAATTCATTTGAAGGGATCATTTCAAAAGCCTGAAGGGCTATTTCATATGCCGAGGGATCTCTTTCCCTTTGGGAAAGTCACTTATCAAAATTTTGAGGTACACTTTCAAGACTTCGAAGGGTACTTTCCCTTCAGAGAGTTCATTTATAAAATCTGAGACAATTCCTTCAAACTTTTTATCCAAAGGAAAAATGCATAAAAGAAGAGCTTCAGACATTTTATCTAAGAGGCAAAAGGCCAAGAGAAAGAGTCCTTTACATACACTGAAGGGGTCACTTTAACTTTTTTGAGGGACAATTTTGAGGACTTTTTAATGGATCTGAGTGGACTGTTTCATTTTTTTCAAAGGGTAAGTGGATGCATAAAAAGTTCTGAATAGATCATTACAATAATCTCAAAGGTATTGTCAAAAAGATCGAAGGGGAATTTTGAAATATCAAGGGGTAAATTGCATAAGGCCTGAAGGGAATGTCCATTGAAAGGGAAATGAAGATAGATTTCTTTCAAAAAATTTATCCGGAGGAGATAACTTGCAAAGAGATAGATAGAGTCCAAAATAATTCTTTTGAAAGATTTACCCAAGGAAAGGAAAGGCTAAGAAGGATAAGCTCGAGAGAAAAAGACACAAACTGAAGGACTTTTCAAAAAGTCTGAAGGAATTCCTTAGGATAAATTGTTTGAAATAATTCCTTCAGAAGACTTTCCACAGGAAATGATCTAATCATAAAATTTTGAAGGGAAAGACAAGCCAAAAGAGCTTGCCACAGGAAAATGCATAAAGAAGAGAGCCATGGATAATTTGTTTGAAGAGATCAAGGAAAAAACAAAGATAAAAATCCATAGATAAATAAATAATGCTGAAGCAATACATGCATAAGAGAAAGAGACCATTCTCAGTCCAAAGAGTTGACATAAATTTCATGTACGCTTCTCAATCTTCAAGATATTTTCATACAAAATGGGAGTAAATTAGAGTTGACTAAACCTTGCACTTTGGTTGATTAGTTGACAAGTCATGCTTCTCCTTAGTTTTCATGCAATCTGAGCCTTTCAGACACGTCCAATTCAGCTTCAAATAGAGTTCTCAATCCAAGATGTGGCATAGATTTTCATGCAAGTAGAGACCATTGGAGTTTGACTAGTCTTGCACTTTGTTTAGTTGACAAGTCATGCATATGCTCTTGTTTATCTTGTTGAAGGATTTCAACGTTTCCAATAGTTCAAGTGGAGTTCTAAATTTAGCTTTGATGTTGATTTCATGCAAAGGGAATTATTCTCTTATTTTAGGTAGTTTAGGTGGAGTCTATATTTGGAGATGGGTGTAGCATCATACATGATAAAGGTTTTGACTTAAATTTGAGCTCATCATTCTTGTCAAACACCAAAGATATTTCTATGCAAATCATAAGACAAAGGGATTTATTTTTATATCTTTATATAGCACAAGTTGAACTTGAGTTGATCTCTTCTTCTATTTTTAGCACTAATCTCTTGATTGTTGTATATTTTTCTATATAAGTTTTCCTTTTAGCCTTGAATCATATCCTCTTTTTGGCAAGACCATATTCTACCAAAATTTGTACTATATAACCTTTTTAGATTAATAGAAAGACAATTTTCAGACTCTAAAGTGTTGGTATAGTGTATTTATGTCATTGATTTGCATATGTGATAGAATTTTCTTCCTTATCAAGTCTTGATTCTTACCTAGTTACTAGTTGATTAGATTATGCAGGTCATGTTCTATGTTTAACATATCTTGGCTGAAGTTATAGTGGATATAAGTGGCTGGTTAGTGCCGTGAATCAGACCTATTCCTTCATTTCCCTCAAGCTTTGATCACAAGATAGAACCTTTTCATGAAATACTGATGTGTAGGGGTCATTTAGAGTTAAAGAATCAATCTTTTTATTGTCTGGTCAGTGTTTTTGAAGCTCAAATTGAGTGGATCAATCAAAATTTAGGTGTATCACCATCATTAGGTAGGATTTCCTTTCAAGTTTCTTTCTTCCCTTTTCTCTAATAGTTTGTAGCATAGAGTAGAGATCCTAATTGATACACCAAAGGGAGCTAGCTCTTATTATCTAAAGATTCAATCTACCGATTAAGCCACCCACAACCTAAGATTGTTTCCATGTTTTAGCAGACTATGAAGGCCTGAAACTTCTTTCACAAGGGTACGAGTCCGATTGACAATAAGACGTGGTTTAAACCAATGATAAAAAAGATATTGACTCAAAACATGGAAATGAAACATATTGTAGTCTTGGGAAAAACACAGAGGTTGGAATAATTTTGTTAAAATCTTTGATTAGAGTGGAATGTGTTTTATTAGAATTGAAACAACTAGTATAATAGAAATGAACAAATTCTTGGTAAAGGAATGAAAATATTTATTATTTACAGATCACTACCGCTTCCAACAAAATATTTTGGGTAATACAAATAGAATCCCAGTTTCTAAAGAGAGATAAAAAAATATTATGTAAATCTTTAGTCCTTGAATCTTTCATTTGGGTTGATAAAATTTGTGTTATTTGGATAGAATTTCATTTTTCTTAAAGGGATTATGAAAAATCTATTTCCTTGAAGCTTTTTATGGATTCAATAGTGTTTCCCCTAAATTTTTAATATACATTATAAAAATAATTATAGTACCCACCTAGTACGCTTTTCATTTGTTGATGATAAAATTTCCCTTCTTACTTTTGAAGCTTTCTTTTTTCTTTCAACTTCCCACTTCCTTTTCTATAAATTTTCCATCT
Organism: Torreya grandis; assembly: GCA_037957365.1. Classification (NCBI taxonomy): domain Eukaryota; kingdom Viridiplantae; phylum Streptophyta; class Pinopsida; order Cupressales; family Taxaceae; genus Torreya; species Torreya grandis. The sequence continues at coordinate 1,182,303 of JARHVA010000100.1, read as the reverse complement.
CCCTCTTCTTTTTTATCCCCTTAATATCATTTTTTTCTCTCTCTACAATGCATTTGGAAAACCAAAGCTGTAGCCTTTGTTCCCCATAATTAATTGGGAGTTCCACTAGTAATCATCGAATAAATTTCTAATTTATCTCCCTTAATTTCTCAAGTTAACAATAAGGTAACTTAACTTCCCTTTTTCCAAGTAAAATCATCAACAGATTTCATAAATTACTCACAATCAATTCTAAATAAGCCTTTTAAAGTATGAGTACATGTTAGTGTTTTAATTAGGATTTATTCCCATATTAATTACCAAATTTAATAAGTTAAATATCATAATTTAATTAAATTGTTTAATATAATTAAATAATTTAAGATTGCCATAAATCTTTATTATAAAAAATTAAATATAGCATTATTATTATTATTATTATTATTTTCAATTCTTTATTGAAATATGCATTAATGACATAATTATAAAACACAATATAAAGCATCTCATAGCATAGTATTCACTATAACCAATTTCAGAATAAGAACTCATTTCTTCCTAAGGCACATCCGAAATATGATTAATGCAACTATTCTAGCATTACCAAGTATAATACTTAGCAAACCATATTAATGCAAATATTTTAACAAGACAAACTATTGTGGTGTGTGAATTTGGGCCACTAGCATTTCTATTATAGCATACTGCAATCATCCCAGTTGCACTACCCTCTTGGATGATACTCTCCCTCATCATGCTCTACGGATGAGACCAATCATGCATCCACCTCATACCAATTATGTAGTTAGTCTGAGTTATCGTATATAAAATCAATGATACAAAACTAACAAGTAAACATCTATACTACATAAAATAATCAAATAAAAATTTGTAACATCACATAAACAAATCATAAATATCATTGTTACCTACTACATTTGTCATAGTACTTAAATTAAAGCATTAAAAAATTAGTTATTAAGCATTTCAAATCCATGGATTTAAAGGTAAAATCATAGGTTAAACTTAGGATGTAACATCCTCCCCCTTAAAATTGGTCATCATCTCGATGACACTTATTCAAAGAATAGTTTTAAAATATTTAAAATAGTTTAACCGAAATAACAACATAGTATCAAGTATCAGTCATGCAAACAAATGTAAAAATAGCCGGAAAAATTCATCAAAGTCTTCCCAAGTAGCACTATTCTCAAAGTATTAGTCCTATAAGACCTTACACTATGGCACTTCTCTGTTATGCAAATAAAGTTTGCAAGTGTTAGTTACCCTGATGGGTTCTACTATGACCACCTCAAGGTCCAGAACTTGCAAAGCATTCTAATCTAAAACATGCAAAGGATCAACTTTATACTTCTTGAGATATGATACATGGAAAACATTATGTAAAAGAGCTAATGTTGGTGGTAATGTAAGCCTATACGCAATAGGATTGACCACTTCTAACACTTTGAAAGGTCCTACATATTTGGGTGATAGTTTTGCTAAATTCTTGAACTTAATCGAGCTTTTTTGTGGCTTAATTCACAAAAACACTTTGTCACCAATAGAAAACCACCCTATCGATCATCTTCAATCAGCATAACTCTTTTGTCTATCATTTGCCTCGACCAATCTCTATATGATTAACTTAACTTTCTCTTCTATTTTAGAAAGCATTTCAGGCCTAAAGACTACCTTGTCCTCTAACATGTCCCAACTAATTGGTGTCCTACACCTCCTCCCGTATAATGATTTAAAAAGTGCCATCTTCAAAGTAGATTGGTATGAGTTTTTATAAGCAAACTCAACCAATGAAAGATAATCTTCCTATTTTTATTGTTGATCCATGCAATACATACGTAAAAGATCCTCTAAAACCTGATTTACTCACTTAGTCTAACTATCAGTCTTTGGATGATATGTAGTGCTAAAATTAAGTTGCGTACCTAAAGCTGAGTTTAGAGTAATCCAGAACTTGAAATTTATTTTTAGATCATGTTCTAAAATGATATTTTCTATAAATCCATGCAATCTATACACCTCCTTTATGAATCTCTTTGCAAGGGTAGGTGCATCATTTGTCAAGTTGCCTAGTATAAAATAAGCCACCTTGGTTAGTTTATCGACAACTACCAAGATCATATGATGCTTACTCCATGACATTGATAAACCTTGGACAAATTCCATATTGATCACATGCACTTTCACTCTGGTATATCATGCGGATATATCAATCCAGCTAGGTGAACATGTTTAGCTCTCACTCGTTGACATTCTAGACATTGTGACACAAAATCAACCACATCTTTCTTGATTCCCTTTCATAAATATAGAGGCCTAATCTCTACCATAAGTTTTGTTACTCTTGGATATCTCAAATATGGGGCATTATATAACTCTTTCAACATTGTACTATTTAGATTCTCTTGATTTAGCATATGCATCCTCTTATTAAAATGTAAGAGACCATCACTCTCAAAACTGAATCCTTTATACCAAGGATCTTGGGCTATATTAGATAATGCTTCGTTGACCTATTAATAGTAATCATCTCCTGGTGAGAACTTAACCACTTGATCTCTGAAAGTACTCTTAATAGTAGCTATAAATATTATGTAACTTTTATGACTCAAAGCGTCAACTACTCTATTCTCTTTCCCCTTGATGTAATTGATATCAAATTCATAGTCTGAAAGGAACTCTAACCAACATCTCTAACAAGTATTTAGATTTGGTTGGGTGAAGATATATTTGAGTCTCAAGTTGTCAGTCTTGAGCTCAAATGGTTTTCTCAGCAAATAATGTTGCCAAATTTAAAAAGCATGAATAATCATTGCAAGTTCAAGGTCATGAAGATCATAATTCACCTCATAAGTTTTCAACTTCCTCGATTCAAAAGCTACTACTACTTCATCCTGCATGAGAACTCCACCCAAATCTTCACCTGAAGCATCTATGATCACTAAAAACTATCCATTGGGATCTATAAAATCTTAGCACTGGTGTTGATGTAAGTCTTTTTTTCAACTCTTGAAAAACTAATTCACGTTTCTCATACCAGTCAAACTTTTGATTCTTTCATTGCAAAGAGGTGATTGGATTAGATATCTTGGAAAATTTTGGAATGAGCTTCCTATAGTAGCTTCTTAACCCCATGAAACTCCTTACCTCATGCACATTTATAGGTGTTGACCACTTCATAATAGCCCTTATCTTAGATGGATCTACAGAAATACTATCTAAAAAAATAATATGACCTAGATATTGCACTATTTTTTGAAAGAATATGTATTTAGACAATTTCCCATACAATTTGTACTTTCACAAACATTACAAAACTAGTTTCAAATGTTGCAAATGTTCCTCTTCATTCTTAGAATAGATCATAATGTCATCCAAAAATATTAAAACAAAGTGATCTAAGTAATCTATGAATATACTATTCATGAGATTCATGAATGTTGTTGGTGCGTTGGTTAATCCAAAAGCTAACATAGTAAACTCATAAAGCCCATAGCGAGTCTTCAAAGCTATTTTTAGAATATCTTCATCTCGAATCTTCAACTGATGATATCTTGATCTAAGATCTATCTAAGAAAATAACATTATAACAGACATTTGATCAAAAAGATCATCTATACAAGGCAACAAATCCCTGTTCTTAATAGTTTCCTTATTTAGCATTCTATAATCAATGCAAAGTCGAAGGGTAGCATCCTTCTTTACAAAAATAAATGGTTCACCTCATGGAGATACGCTAAGCCTGATCAATCCTTATCCAAAAGCTCTTATATTTGTGCCTTTAATTTAACCAATTAAGTGGTCCTCATCCTATACGGTACCTTAGATTGAGGTTCTGATCCATGTCTAATATTAATAGAGAAACTAAACTCATGTTTAGGAGGTATACCTAGTAATTTCTCAGGGAACACATCATGGAAATATCTATAAAAATAAAGTCTTAAAGAGTGGGTTCCTTAAATTCCTCCATTTCATTTATCTTGACAATAAACGCTTTGCATCTTTTTGCTTTAGCCCTTTTGAGTTGCATTGCAAAAAATTGTCTAAGATACAACTCCCTCTTTTCACCTTATAGTTAGGTTGGATTCCCAAAATCATCTAGACACTCAACCTTCTTCAAGTGATATTGAACTTTGGCTTTGTGATTAGCAAGCTAGCTTACTACTAAAATCATGTCATATGATCCTAGAGGAGCTACATATAAAATCACTACAATTGTGAATTCAGGGAACTCAATCATTGCTTCGAAAAGACACTTATCAACCATGACTTTAGAGTCATTCTCATATTATATTGGCCATGCATTTACCATATATCTAAAATTTTTAGGAAACTTGCTAAGCATTTTAGGAGCTATAAAACATTCAGTAGCCCCTGTATCTATCAAAATATAAATTAGATGTTCAAACAAAATGCCTAATAACTCTATGGGTGATGCTTGAAATTTAGCTTATTGGTTATCAATTGCTGCATGAATACATTGTTGAAAATTTTCATGTTGAGGGTTAAGATCTTTATTCTTAGACTTGTCATGAGGACATTCACGAGCATAGTGATCTCCTCTGTAATTGAAACAACCACCTGGTGGTCATTTCCTATCAGTTTGAGAGTTTCTCTTAAAACCACCATTGGAGCCATTACCTGGTTTCCTGCTACTAGATCCACTATTGAATTTTGGATTTTGATTCTTGAACTTCCCCTTAGAGTCTCCACTCCTTTGATTCAGATTCCTCTTTTTGAAAATTGGCTTGTAAAAGCCAAACTTCTTCTTGAACAGCTCCCTAACTTGAGCTAGAGACTTCAATTTTTGTTCTTATTTTACTATCTTCACAAAAACCTAATCCATAGTAGAAGGCACATGAAGATCTACCTCACCTCCAATCTGGGGTTTCAATCCCATAATAAATTTCTTAATTTTGAACCATTCATTAGCTTGATATTGAGGCATGTATTTTATAAGTTTGGTAAACTGCTCCTAGTATTCATTTATCGATAACTCTCCTTGCTTCAGATTCTAAAAATTCATAAGCTTCTGATCAAAGTAAAGCTGTGACAACCATCATGACTTGAAAAACATCATGAACTACCCCCAAGTTGTGGTGTTTGAGTTAAGGTTCATCTCTATTTTCTTGTTAGCCCACCAAGTGTGAACTAAAAATTTGACTAAGAAGAGGAGAATAGTATGGTGTTAGTGAATGAAACCAAATCAAAAACACACTAAGCTAATATATTTATGCCTAGTTACTAGGGTGAGCTTAGTAACAAAAAAAAATGATAAACACAACTAAAAAGTAATAAAAAATAATAAAAATTCCTTCACCTTCCTTGGATGTTCCAAATGCCTTTGTAGTAGTGGCTTGTTCGGTTTGTGCTCATGAAGTCCTTGGCAATGGAAGCTTGGCTACCTTCATCTCTCCTTAGCACCTTTGTCTTTGGGTTGGCTTAGAATCAATTTGGCATGGTAACACTAGTTTGCATTGGCTTCTTGAATATATTTTTGCATTATAACTTTGCACCAAAATAGCTTAGAAATGATGTGGTAAAGCCTCCTATTTATAAATTTTTGCAAATGGCTAGAATCAATCTAAACCATCCATCTCAAGATTGGGATATGTGGCTAAGGATTAATCCAATTATGCAATTAAAATTGATAAATAGGCTCATCAATATTTCAGATAGAGGAGCAATTAAGAGGCATAGAGGGCTTTGATGAGGCATGGGAGGCATGAATCCTGATATTATGGTATTTATGGCCTAGGGATGTCTTTCCAAGAAATGAGGTGCCCTAATGATGCAGATATTCAATATTCATATTCAAAATAAATTATTCAAAAATTTGACATGGATTTATTGATTAGGATCTAATTTGGTTTAATTAGCTCTTAAACATGTTTAAGCAATTTATGCACAAATTACTCAAATTGATCAGAATGCCTTGTTATTGGTCCAAAATTTGATTGAATTGGAATTAGAATACAATTTTAAATGTGTTGGATCTAGTATCCCATTTAGGATGTTGTCAACACAAAATAATAAAGACACGTGTCTTATGCAAGAGATTTGATAGGAAAGATCAATCCAGAGCACCCAGGTACAAAATTGGCATTTTGACTCGAAAAGAATTGATCAAAGTTAGATGGCCCATAAATTACATTGCCCTATTTAATAATACTCTAACCAAAATTGGCACTTGAATATGTCATTTTTACATCATTTAGCGTGTTTTAGTGTTTTTAAGTCAAATTATGCATTTTAAGTAGAAATTGGTCAAAACCCTGGTTGAAGGTCATTGGTGGCAAGATTTAGGTGTCTACACCAAGTAGATGCTTCACCAGCTAACTGGTATGCTCCCCGAAATACCTTAGTGATCTTAGAGTAATTTCAAATCTCAAAGTACTTCTCTATCTCAATCAATCATGATTCAGCTTCATCACCTAAAATAGTTCCATCAAACTTGGGTGGACTCACCTTCTTCATATCTCTAGATAGTTCTGCAACTACCTAAGCTCTCGTATCCTAATGATTTTGTTGTTCAATAAGGTTCTTAATAGGTACTTCTTGATGTTATTCCTCACCATGACCATGAACCTCTTATTCCAGGGTTGTAATTCGATCCCTGGTATCACTCATGACTGCGAGCAACTGATCCAACTTTGCTGACTGATCAACAACAACCTGATTAAGATTCATGGGTGAGTTATTGTTATTTGATGGACCCTCCACTGATGCTCTTGTTTGTACTATTCTTCCTTCTCACTTAAAAGAAGAATGCAAAAATGTTAGTTGACTCATTAAGTCCTAAAGTTTGAGCCTAAGCTTTGATACCACATGAAGAAACCTTACAAAATGAATTAAAATAAAAATCAATAAATTTTTTTATTTAACTTACTACCACAAGCATTTTATTTACAATTATAGAACTACAATTTATATAAATAACAGATAAATATCAAATTTTTAGCTTTAATTTTCAATGTAAGATAGAGGGTTACAATTTAGAAAAGAAAATACATAATGACATAGTTACAAATGGTCTCACTATACAGCAATAGTTATTCAAGTAAATAATATTATATTTATAATTTCAATAGGCAATTAGCCTTATAAGATATTTATAATCTTGACGGAAATAGAAATAGTGATAGTCATAATAATCTATTAAAAACAAGAAAATGTGGAGTGGCTGGCCCTAGAGAGACACATAGCCATAGTACATATACATTATATAAATGTCAAGTCCAGACATGGAGATAAACGCATAGTGTAGTCTAAGGAAAGCATAGGGGCTTTCTTAGTCCGTTGAAATCCTTGACTGAAATGAAATGCATTTTCACTTGGGTCGAATCAGTTGAGATAAAAAAAAATGATGGCGTCTCATGTTTTCGCTGATTTAACCTTTATGAGAAAAAGTGGCACAATTCTTGCTGGGTTAAAGAAAGAAAAGAACAAAACTTGATATGGAAACAACATTATCAATGAGGGACAAAAGGGATGTTTTGAGAAGTTTGAACCATAGACGTAGTGTAAACCAATGGCAAAAGAGATATTGACTCAAAACTTGGAAATAAAACATATTGCAATCTTGGGAAAAACACATAAGCTGGAATAATTTGTTTAAAATCCTTGATTAGAGTGGAATGTGGTTCTGTTAGAACTGAAATAGCTAGTATAAGAGAAATGAACAAATTCTTGGTAAAAGAATTAAATGATATCTATTGTTTACAGATCACTACTGCTTCCAAAAAAATATTTTGGGCAATACAGATAGAAACCTGATTTCTAAAGAAAGAGATTAAAATTTTTTTGTAAATCTTTAATCCTCGATTCTTTCATTTGGGTTAATAAAATTTGGGTTATTCGAATAGATTTCCATTTTTTTAAAGGGATTACCCAAAATCTATTTCCCTGAAACTTTCTACAGATTCAACAGTATTTCCTCTAAATTTTTAATATACATTATAAAAATAATTACAGTATCCACCTGGTACGTTTTTCTTTTGTTGATGATAAAATTTCTCTTTCTACTTCTGAAACTTTCTTTTTCTTCCAACTTTCCACTTCTTTTTTCATAAATTTTACGTCTCCCTCTTTTTTTTTTATCCCCTTAATACCATTTCCCCCTCCCCTCTGCATGCCATTTGAAAAACTAAAGCTGTAAGCTTTGTTTCCCATAATTAACTGGGAGTTTCATCAGTAATCATCAGATAAATTTCTAATTTATCACCCTTGATTTCTCAAGTTAGCAATAAAGTAACTTAACTTCTCTTATTTCAAGTAAAATCATTGACATATTTCATATATTACTTGCAATCAATTCCAGAAAAGTCTTTTTAAATTATGAGTCCACCCTAGTGTTTTAATTAGGATTTATTACTATATTAATTAGCATAATTAATAAGTTGAATATCATAATTTAATTAAATTGTCTAATATAATTAAATAATTTAATATTACCATAAATTTTTATTTTAACAAATTAAATATAGCATTATTATTATTTTTTTCAATTCTCTATTGAAAACTGTATTAATTACACAATTATAAAACACAATATAAAGCATCTCACAGCATAGTATTCACTATAACCAATTTCAGAATAAGAACTCATTTCTTTGTAAAGCATATCTGAAATATGATTAATGCAACTATTCTAGCATTACCGAGCATAATACTTAGCAAACCATATTAATGCAAAGAATTTAACAAGACAAACTACTATGGTGTGTGAATTTGGGCCACTAGCATTTCCATTCTGTCAAACTGCAATCATCCCATCTACACTACCCTCTTGGATGATACTCTCTCTCGTCATGCTCTAAGAGTTAAACCAATCCTACATCCACGTCATACCAATTATGTAGTTAGTCCAAGTCATCGTATATAAAATCAATGGTACAAAACTAACAAATATACATCTATACTAAATAAAATAATCAAATGCAATTTATAATATCACGTAAACAAATCAAAAATAGCATTGTTCCCTATTACTTTTGTCATAATACTTAAATCAAAACATTAAAAAATAAGTTATTAACTATTTCAAATCCACAGATTTAAAGGTCCAGAGATATTGACTTACAATAAATATCCAAAGTAACAAGGTAAAAAAATTTATTGCCTTCAACTTTAACCCATAAAATCTCCCTCAAAATTTTTTCAAATTCAATATAAGCGAACTTTTAAAAGAGAAAAAATAATAATAGATATACGTGGCAACCAACACTTTAAAATAAATTTAAAATTTTCCTACTAAAAATTTGATTGAAAAATCTAATATCCAACACCGTCAACAAATTTTAAATTGACAGGGTTAATTAATTTGAAAGTCCAAATCTAATAATGGGATAAGCACAGTTGTTTTATTTTCTTAAATATATCTAAAAATAATTTAGTTAAAATATATTTAAAAATAACTTTGTTAAAATCAACAAAATAAGGACGATTTTGAGCCACTATTAACAATTAATTTTTATTTTGTAATAATTATTAACCTATAAAATCTTACCAAGAATAATTACATATTGAAAAGTATCGTTTTCCATTGAATTTATGGAAGACTACAAAATTATAGTCATACTCTTCATTATAATGTTTATCTTTTTATACATAATTAGAAAAATAGAAAAAGGAAGAAAACATGCCTTAAAAGTTCCTAGATAACATTTCCGTATACAAGGGCTTACTAACTTAATTTTGGTAGGTGTTTTTTTAATTTATTCACAAATTTGTGCATGGTATGTTGTTTGTGTTTTTTATTTTTTTATAATATATAGAGTTTCAATTTTATGAAGTATTGTACATATTTATTTTTAAGATATATTTTAATTATTGAAAAGGTTGTAATTTAATTGGTAGGAATGATAATTGTTTATATTTATTTATTAATAAATATTTAATATGAGAAATAAATAGTTTAATTGGTGAGGATGATAATTGCTTATATCTATTTATTAAAGTGTAAATCTTTTTAGATATCTGATACAGAGAGACAAATGATTGAAATCAGGGTCATGCCCTAGATGATTTTGACAATGTAAATACCCCTTAATCATCACTACTTAATCAAAAAACTTACTAATTTAAACATATATTATTCAACATTATAATATCCTATATATTTATTCCCGAAATATGAATAAAAATATAGACATTCTTTATAAATTAATAATTCCCTATCATATGTAAATATTATATATATATATATATATATATATATATATATATATATATATATATATATATATATATAAATTGAAAATCTTTTCATTTTTTAATAAATTTTATATCAATTTTCAATTAAATTGAAACTCTATTCATTTTCTAATTAATTTTATATCAATTCTCAATTGAATTGAAAGTTTTCATTTTTTAGTTAATTTCCCTGTATATACATGATGATGGTGAAACACCTAGTGGCTGCGGTGGTAGTCGAAACGGTGGTTGTGGTTATGATGGCGATGGTGACTAAAGTTTGTAACATCTTTTTGATGTAATTGGTTGGTAGGCTCTATCAAAATACATTATTCAAATTTGCATAATAGTAAATCCAAAATAAATCATTCAAATTGTTATATTTTTTCTATTAAAAATAAATCATTAAAATGTTCTATTTTTTTATTCAAAATAAATGATTTAATTTATTTATTTTTTTAAATTTACATTCCTTTTTATATTTTATGTCTTTTAATTCTTTCAAAGTGTTACTTTATGAAGTGTCATATTGGAATCTATGTTGATGTAATCATTATTCTCTTTTTCAATTGGTCTTCCAACCTTCCCAATGTATGAAATATTTAAAACAAATAGAGAAATAAAATAGTGGTCTATCACAATCCTAAAAATTCGAACCCAAAAAAAAAACCAGTTTTTTTTTAGGTTATGAACTATCTTATAGTTGATGATTCTCATTTTTACTTCAAGAAATGTGTATAGGCTTTCAAATTTAATCACATTTATTTATTATCATTTTAGAAATAAAACTTGAAGACATGTGAACCTTATACATACAATGTTGATTGGTAGATTTAGGTTTTGATTTAAAATTGGATATTCATAAATTATTTTAATCACAAAATTAAATTCTATTAATTTAAAAAATATATATAATGTTTGATTATTAAAAAATTCATAAAAGATCTACGTATATAAGTTATCATTTTTTTTAGAACTATTTTGTGATAAATCATTTTTAGATAAGATGATTTTCATCATTAATAATATATTGTACATTCTATCATAAAATCATTCACTCTTTAGATTTCGTTATAGATCCTTGATTTTGAAGTATCGCAAATTATCTTCATACATATAACAATTCTTTATTGTTGCCTAATCTTTTAAAAAAATTTAAAGTATAAAAATAATACTAAACCTTTTTCCATTTTACTCAATATCATATTTTATTTTATTTTATTTTTAAAATTAAAATCTTATCTACTATCAAAAAAATATATATCTTAAATTATAATTTAAACCTTTTAACTATCAAAATATATATATATCTTAAATTATAATTTAAACCTTTTAACTATCTAAATCTTTGTTAAATCTAAGTATAGATAATTTTTAACAAACCTATATAATCACATCTAAATGTCAAATAATTTAAAACCAATTTGACAAACTCAAGCATCCCTTAAGATTTAATAAACATCTTAATATTACTTATTACATTCAATCATATAATGTTTTTTTTTTTCAAAGTTGACATTTTAATGTTAAAAGGAAACTATTATCTATAAAAAAAAATTAAATTATTTATAAGCTTTTTCATTAATTCAAATTTGATATGTTCATTATTGTTGGCAAACAACTTTTCCGACAGCAAAAGCCCAAATATTATTTCAATTAATACATTACCATCAAGAGTATAGGAAAGGGTTAGTTGAATCATTGTTAAGTCCACTTGGAGTAATAAATATTAACTATAAGCACATGAATACAATTGAGACACTCATCACTCAAACAATAATATTCTTTTCAAGATGTTATTACACTAGGTTCGTAGTTTAGTAAACTTACGTAGCATAGGTTAGTTAAGTAAACAAACATAATTAGGTTGTGTTAATCCATTAGTATCCAAATTTTATTTAAAAGAGCAAGAATTTCATAATAAACTTTTAGCTCTATCTAGTTATCTAATGATAACTTATAAAATGTGTACTTGGATGATTTATAGGATTAAATTTCTCTATTAATAAGAATAAAATAAGTTAATCAAGTTTACTTATCATTTCATAATTATATTTGAAATATAGATTAAAAAATTTAAAGAAAATATTAATCGAATCTAAAGAAATGCACAAAACAATTAATCGATTTTAAAAATCTATTTGGTATTAAAAATTTAATTACTAATCAAACTAAGTCGTATAAAATTTATATATAATTTTCTTATTTATTCTTAAAAGATCAATATTTATATTATCAATGAAAATAATTTGATAACAAAATTCATATATCCATTTAAATTTTCACAAATAAATTTATGTTATACACATACATATATTTCACACAATAATCATAAACAATGACACAACTTACCTCAACCCTGTTAATATCAAACTCATAACATAAGTTAACAAAAAAAGCACCTAGAGTAAACAAAGTCAAAGAACCTCCCTAGTTCATAGCTAATCGGAATATGCATACCTTAATAGATAATAAAAGAATTAAAACAATCGTAATACATAGTGAAGTTGAATAGTGAAGTTATGTAATATCATTTATTCATTAGTATATTCATTTCCAACAATACTACAGCGACTACTGTGTCAATGTTTATTATTTTCTAAAACAATTCCATCAAACAAATAAATTAAAAATGTGAAACAAAAACTTATCTTGAATGTTCATGGTATTTAAGAGCAGAACTATATAGATATAAACATTAAGTGTTTAAGGTAATATCAAGCTTATGCCAAGTTTGAATATTATTGCATCTTTATAACTGATATTGTTTTATATTATATAGAAAATACAAAATGAAATCTTATGTCAACAATCATTCTTTTGTTCATTATTATGTTCCATCAAATATTGTGTTATCATCAGAATAATGATCATATAACTACTTATACAAGTAACTAACATAATACATTATACCATAACACTATATGCTATACATTATTCAATAAAGATTCAAATTAGATTAATTTGATTATGTACAACAATTGTTCGGTTTTATTCAACCATGTGAATTCATAAAATAATTCTTCTAGATATAGATGAATAAGTACTTATAAAATTGGAAAATCAGTTAAACTTTGAAAGTGCTTCTACCATAATTGATTCCATATAAATTATAAATGAATAATCAGAATTATATTTATTCAAACAATTAAAATACTTCATAAAACTATAACTGATAATATTCATACACATAATACTTGGTTACCAATTACAAAGAATAATTCACATAATATAAATTACTAATTTTTATTCAGTCAATTAGTTATCATTGTGGGATTCTCCCAAGATTTTTTACAGTTCTTGATTAAAATAAATTTGAGCCTAAACTCTGAAAGTTTTAGTGACTATATTTGTATAAGATATAATAAAACTTAAGGCTATAAATACACAGTGAATTAATGCCTCCAAATTTACTCGCATTCCACTTACATAACCACATAAAATCCTGAACGTACATTTGTCAATATAGAATCTTTCACAAGCATTAAAACATGCAAGAACTTCAAATGTTTATTTGTCAATTTTTAAAAAAAAAAATAAGTCCAACTATCGATGGCCCATTCCAACCCATCCATCGGCAACAAAGTAGTGAGAGTTCTACAGAGAAAGATATCAATAAAATAAAAGTGTAAATGAGAAGATTATAAATAAAGATGTGGTTCTACCAACAAAAGCCAAGGTGGTCACCACAAACCAAACAAGGTCAAACAAGAATTAGGCTTAACAATAAAATAAGGATCCAAGTAAAAACATTTGGAACCTTTTTAATATAAACCCATCAAACTGACCACATTTTAATAATAGTGATGCGAGAATAAAACAATTTAAAATTTCAGGGTTTAAACCAACAGAGATTTTAGTTAAAATAACAACATCAAGGTCACAGTAAACATATTTTTACTCATACGCCTTTAATAGAAAAACAATGTTACTCAAAATCCTATTGTTAATTTCATACTCAATACACTAAAGAGAAGTTTCATAAATAAAAACCCGTTAAACAAAGTTCACTCAAAATATAATTTTACTTTTGCTTTTAACAAAATTACAAGAGTAAAACCCTATTATTCCAATTTAATCAATAAACTAAGAATTACGAATAAAAGTCATACAAAACCATTCCAACTTAATAAATAAATTAAGTATTATAAATAAAGGTCATGCAAAATCAAAATTTTACATAACCCTTATTTTACTTCAAATAAAATCTACTATACTAAAAAGAAAAAAATAAAAATAAAGAATACACAGATAATCGTTATTTAACTTTCCAAGTAACGAGAGTTAAAAACCGAAGACTAGTTCTCTTATTCTTTCTCTATTCACTCATATTGTTCTTCCTTCTTTCTATACTTCCAAAGTTTCCTTTCTTTATGTGTCCTTTTTCAGAGAAAACCTCCTTGAAACCATAGAAAAATGGCTTCAATAAAACACTTGTTTAATGTTGACGTCATAGATGGGCAGAAGTAAGAAGTCATAATGTTTTTTAATGAAACGTGCGAATAATTATAATTCTATTTCCACAATTTCTTTATCCACTTCTTCCATGACGCTAACCATTCAATGTTTGGTAAACTAATCATCCAAGTCTAACCTCCCTCAAGTATTTTAGGGGAAGCGCTAAAGGTTTGATAGGTGTTTCCTAAACTAATTATTTAGGCCCACCTTTTTTGAAATAAATTAATTATTTGATTCTAACTTCTTTTAAATATTTTATTAAATGTAGTAATGAATGTATTCTTGAAATTTTATATTAATACATAAAATAATGTTTAAATTTAATTTGTAATATATTATTATTTATTAATTATATAAATTTTATATTATAAATATGTTATGTGACACTTAAATATATAGAATTCAATTCATTTTATTTTAGTTATACAAGTATTTTTAATAATAAACATATAAGAAGTTTATTGTGTATGATGATTTTAACTTATATTTATATGTATGAAATATAAACAAGTAGTGGATTTATATATATTTTTTATTAATCTTTCCTTTGGTATAAATATATAATAATTCAATAGATATAAATACATTTCAAATAACAGATGAAGGATGTACGCAATGTATTGGTGGTAGTTATTGATGGTGTCTCTTGTTTGCCCTCTTTTTTTCGAGTTCCTTTTTACGTTGAAGTAGTGGCAGCCTCTCCTTCTAACGCCCCTGGTGGCCTTGTGTTTGATTTCCATTGGGTTTTCGTTGGTTGTAGAATGTTTGTAACCCTTTTCATTTATGCTCCACCTTCTATTTGGCCCATCTTCCCCCTTCTACTTCACCCTCTTTGGTCTGCTTGCCCTGTTCAACTTCTTCTCTCTTGGCCGCTCTACCATGTGAGGATAACCTTCCCACTGTTTCCCCTCTTCTACATGTCGACTCTCCCTCTTCCCTCCAGTTGGGGGATGTCCCGACCCTCTTTTCTAGCATTTCCCCTGAGTTGGCCATCCCCGACTCCTTCATCTTAGACCTGGAAGTTGATGTTGGTTACAAAGCTCTTTTCCTCAAGTGTGTCGATTCCCATCCCTCTTCTAAAGAGCTTTCCCTGTGGACACTCTCTGCTTGGAAGGGTTTGGCTGCCCCTTCCTTCTCCCCAATCAGGTTTGGTTTCTTCTTGGTTTCCTTCTTGAGTTCTTTGGATAGAGAGTATGCCTGGTCTTTTGGGTCATGGTTCTTCCATATTCTAGTCTCTCCTTGTTCCTGTGGTCTCCTTTCTTCGATCTGATTGTAGCGAGGATATCCTCAGTGCCCCTCTAGATTAGATTATACCACTTGCCACCTATCATGCAGAAGGAGGAGTTGCTCATGCAACTGATCAACAAAGTGGGATCATTCGTTAAATTAGATGGGAGTTAGTTGAATAGTAAATTTGTGAGAGTTTGTGCTCATGTGGACATTTCCAAGCCCATTTTCCATTGGTTCATGTTGTCTTCATCCAGGGGCAAGTGGACTCAGTTTCTTAATTATGAAGGCTTTCCTTTTCAATACTTCCAATGCAATCTTTTGGACCACAAGGCGGTTGGGTGTCCTTTAGCAGTTCGTCCACCACCTTACCACCCCTCACAACAAGTGTGGAAGAAAAAAGAGGGACCTCCTAGCCAAGATTTCAGGTGGCATAATCATGTGATTTTTTACTAGGTTTCGCTCCCCTTCCTTAACCCACCTGTCACCTAAGGACACCCCTTGTTTTTCCTCCCCTATTGCAGCGTGATCCTTCTCCTTTGTCACCCCATCCCTCCATCTGAACCTAATTCGTTAGCTGCTTCCCCCCTCTACAGCCTGGTAAATCTAAATCTAATGTAGGCACCACTGCTAAGAAGGAAGATGTTCTAAGGCAGAATTGTTAAGAATGGAAGCTGAAGAATTGGTGCGCAATGGATCCCAATGGACGATGAAAGATCTTCTCTCAAGGCGTGAGACAAACCAAGCTCTAGCTTGTAGTTGAGGCTATTGACTTTGATTTAGACCTAGGATATCCTTTTCCTATTCCTTTGGTGGGCTTTGCTCTTGTTTTGGGTTCTCTTTGACATTTTGGCTGAAGATTCATGGAAGGGGTGGGGTCCTTTTTGGCTCTTTAGCTGACTCTTGGTTGAAGTATGACATTATGAAGTTTTTTGGTAACTCTTGTCGAGTTGAGACCCCTTGTTGGAGGGGTCATATTTATCTTAGCGGTTGTTGTCTCATTTTTGTCGCTTTAGTGATTTTGCTTACCTCGAGGATTGTGCCCTTGGTTGTGTCTTAGAACCAGTTAATAGTTTCGATCAAAAGCATTATCCAATAAAAAAAGTATAAGAAATCTTTAGAAATAATATCTAAATGTGATCCTTGTAATTGTGTGAGTGTACAATATATTAAATGTATTAAGGTATTTGTGTATATATAAACTTCTCAAATTCAAATTAAAGTCTTATTGACATACAAACGAATCATATGAGATAGAAAATCTAATAATTAAAACATAATAAAACATGATGAAATTAGGAGAAAAGGTCTAAAAGACTCACCACTAACACAACCACCATTAAATTAATTTTATTAATCTAAAATATATCAGAATATTATAATACTAATTAAAATATCAAAACCTTAAAAAAAAAAAAAAAAAAATTATAAAAATATCTTAAAACAACTTAAAATAAATAATAGATAAAATGTTCAAAATTAAATAATAATAATAATAAAGTAAAAAACTATACAAAACTTAACACAAAAATTATACCAATAAAATCTTAATCTAAATCGATAATTTAGAAGACGCCCAAGAATTAGGTGTGGTGTTCCTTTCCTCTTATTCAGACTTTGAACTCGTGCAAAAGCCGATTCCTCCTCACATCAATTCAATTTACACTCTTTAAATATTCGTTCAACCTATAACTAAATGTTAACCATTTTGTACGGTTTCAAGATATGTATTCCATTTTAGACATACCAATATAGTCCATGTTATAGACGATAATGAACTTGTGCACCATGGTCCTCGTGGGATTTTGTTGATGGGCACCATGGTCTTTGTGGGCCTTTTTAGTTTTTTCCATCTAACATGGGATAGGAGTAGGAGACCTTGGATAGCATATGTTTTTTCAAAAAAGCGCGTACGTTCATGTGCACCGAAGGGCTGCTTCTTTTTCATTAAAAGAATTGTAGTCCTCCATTGATTTGATAGACAAATAGCCAAGCAGTGAGAGTATAATTTTATAATTTAGATTGCACCATTTGATGTTAATGTTGGTTTTCAGTTGAGTTGAAAGATAGGATTATAATAATACTTAGATTCTCATTCATTCACAAGTCAATATGCCTCTTAAGAAAATGGTTGGTAGAGGCTACTCTATGTGATACAAAGATTATTGATTTTTAGATTTTTATCAAATAGTTTGTAATGAAATATTATCACAAAAATTTTGTGATGTTATTTTATTCTTTTTAAGTAGATTGTTGTTAGATTTTTTTATTTATTTTTTGGTTATTGGTCTTTTTTACATTTTTTTTTAAATAGTTATGAGATATGTTTCCAATTTTGATTTTGATTGGAATTATGTTAGGTTTTCATTTTTATTTCAATTTTTATATGAATTATAAGGTTTCGATTTTGTTGGTTTTTTTAATGGATATATGCATCTTTTGATTAAACGTGCTTTTTGAATATGTTGAAAGAAGTAACCCAAATACAAACTCTAAATGATTTTGGCGAAAGAAATACTTTTATCTCTTTGAATCTTTATTTAAATATAACATTTTTCCAAAAATATTTTCTACAAAACAAAACAAAACAAAAATTACCAAAAAAAATTATAAATAAACTATTCAATTCACACTTTTTAGTATTCATTTAATTTTAAATCAAAATATTAATCAGTTTTTAAGGTTTTAAGATCTAAATTTCATGTTGGACATGATAACAATGATGTGTATTCTATTTAAAAATTAATGATCATTAAGCGGTTAGTTTTTCTCATATTATTAAGATTGTTTGTGGGATAGTTTTGTTGGTTTGGAAGAATTAAGGAGTAATGTATAATGTTTAAGTTATTTGGGAGAAGATTTCACACTTTCTTTTTTGAGGTTGTTGGTTTTCTCTTTACTAATTTGATATTGTGTCTTTGATTAATAGAATTATTAATTTGGATTAATAATTCTCAATTCTTTCTCACGCCCTCTTCTTAATTAATTTAGAAATAAAAATTGTAATAATTTTAATTTTGTTTAATTTTTAATATTTTTAATTAAAAAGAGTTATAATCTAATATAATATTATCTTATTTATTGTGATTGACTCAACTTTTTATATAAAATAAAATAATTATTAAAAATATATATACTCTTTCATAAGTATCCTTTGTCATTATCAAAAATGTAAATATTTAAAAATAATATTAAAATGTAGCTTTATTAATTATTTGATGGAAGCTAAGTCAATTCCTGAGCTTGTTATCTTTGATTCTCCTTTGTTAGAAATGGAAGTTGATGTAGGTAGCAAATACTTGATTGGTAAATGTGTGGGGTCGTTTACTTCTCTTTTGGCTCTTTCATCTTGGGCCTCAAAAGAATGGTGTTCTATCAATCCTCCCTCCTTCTCTTTGTTATGTGTTGGTTTTTTTATAGTGGAGTTTCAGAGCCCGGTTGATCACAATTTCATGTAGAATTCTAGTACATGGTTCTTCAACCACTCCAGCATATTTTTTTGCCCTTGGGACCCTTTCTTCTCATTGGTTTTGACTCATCTCAATGTCATTTCGATGTGACTTAAACTTCACTCTCTCCCTTCGGTGATAAGGAAGGGGTGCTTCATTAAACCCCTGGTGGATAAAGTTGGTTCTTTCGTAAAGATTGATGCTGCCTCTTGAAGCCTCAACTCGGTCTGTGTTTGCACCTATATTGACCTTTCCAAGTTGCTCTCTTTTTCTGTTCAGTTGCTCTCTTCACATGGCTCATAGACGCAACATATCAATTATGAAGGCCTTCCTTTCCATTGCTTTCACTGTCACCTACCTAGTCACTGCATCATTGGATGCCCCTCCAAGCCCCAACAACATCCTCAGCTCGTATGGAAGAGGAAAAAGGGGGAGATTGATCTGAGTTTCAAATAGCATAATCACGACAAATTCTACCACCCCCTTTATCTCACATGATGGCGCTGATGGCCATTGGGCCTGGATCTACTCTCCTTGTTGCCCCCTCCCCTCTCCCCTTAGACTCCTGATGATCCCCTTCCCCGTCACAGACCTTCTCCTTTGCGAAAGTCCCTTTATAGGTAAACCTGGCCTCCCAACCAATTCCTCCTCAAGGTGACTCTCCTTGGATTCTCCCTTCCAGGCCTTCTAAGTATCATGTGGATGTTGGTGTCTATTCTATGAAGAAAGGTCGTAGATCGGAAGAAGAACTTCTAAGGGCAAAAACACACTCTCTCATCAACAATGGTTCTCAATGGATCTTGGAAGACCTTATGTCTAGAAGGAGGTAGGCAGTACCGACTTGCAAATAAGCCCTTCTAGTGAACGATTAGCGAGTTTTGGTTCGGTGTTATTTTTTCTATCCCATCTTTGAAGTGTTTTTTTAATTTCTCCATTGTCTTCCCATACTTGTGGCTTTCATTGCATTTTGATTTGAGTTTAGTGGATCTAGCTTTTCCTTTCTCTTTGGTGCTCTCTATTTTAGATGATGGTGTCTTTCATGTTTTTGTCCTTTGTCTTTCCTCCATTTGTTGTAGAGAATGGGCCCCTAAATATATTTCATGTTGGTTCATAACTCCGATCAAAAACATTTTACCCTATTAAATAAAAAAATTATTTGATTAAACTAATGTATAGAAGAAATTCCCCCTTAAATTTTTTATTAACTTTACATAATAAATGTGAGCATGCTTTCTCCTACTAAATAGAAGCATTATTTTTAAAATGACTTTTATAATAAAAATGTGTATATTATAGAAGAACCTTTTATTTTATTTTAAATATTTTATTAAAAAAATTAATTAATCAAATTCTCAATTTGCAAATTTTAAAAATTAATAATAATAGTTGAATTAAAAATAATAATCGAAAAAAAATTATAAAAATTAATATTCATTGAAATAACTATTAAAAACACATTTTAGGGACATTCAAAGTAATTAATAATTTGAATATTTTTCTCTTGTTAATTTCTGGTGAAGGATGTGCGCACATGTCCCACAAAGAAAAAAGAAAATCCATTTCCATTGAATGAGTGTAGATAATGAAGATGTGTTTCATAAGGGAAAACGCGTTCGTTTGAACGTCTACTATGCATGTGCACTCTTTTTGGACCTTTTCCACCTTTTTCCTTTCACATCAACAAGGAAAATTTATTACAGATTGGGGACTTGTATTACAAAAAGGGCGAGCATTCCCAAAAAAAAAAAATGAAGAGCATATGTGCATTGGTGACCCTTGACCCTTTTCTATAGGAAAAATTATGCTAGATTTTAGCCCTTTTATCATGGATGAGTATATTTTTTAAATAGATCGAAAAAGGTGAGGAAAATTCAAAGATGTTATCATTACTAATGCGCTTTCCTTATGTTTACACTAAAGTTTATTCTATATCTTTATCAGGGAGTTGCAAAGCAACTCTACAACAATGAAAAGTAGGGTTATTTTCTTCTTTCACACTCATTCTATATGTATAATGAAGGTTGTATGAATTTTAGATTTTTCAATCAAATTTTTTCCTTTTAAATATTTGGGCATCCCCATTTTTCATGGTAAAGTAGGTCTATTTATTTGTGGGAAAATATCGTCAACAAATTATTTTCTATGTTATCATTATGGAAAGGAGAATAGTTTTAATGGGTAGGGAAATTACAACTTCTTCAACTTATCCTTCAAGTTATTTTTGTGTATCATCTCTCTATTTTTAAGGCTCTGAAGTGTATATAAAACAAAGTTAATATTATAAAGAGAAACTTTTTTATAGAATGGTGTTAAAGGTGTTAAAATGCTCTCTATTATGAAATGCATTGAAGTTTGTAAACTTAAATCTAAAAGAGGAAGCAGGATTAGAGATATTTCAAGAATTAACATAACGTTGGAGAGCTTTTAATAAAGAAGACAGTGTATGGAGAAAAATGCTTAGCAGAAATTACTCTAATTCTCTTCACCCTTTAGAATTATTATCTATATAATTTTAAATCAAGGGATCCCATGTATGGAATTTTTCAACAAAATGCAAACATTTTATTACCAACTCCTTGTATTGGGATATTAAAAATGGAAAATTGGAAATTTTTTAGTGTGATCCCTAGTAAATTAGTGGACCCTTTATATAATAATCTTACCTTCAAGAATATGGAAGAATTGTTTGCTTTTCACTAGGCTCGCAAGGTTCAAAACTATTGAAATATCTCTTTTGAATCCTAGGGAGTAAACAGGAACTGGAAGGACCCAAGATTGATCCAAGTTTCCTTTAATTTGGATGATTTAACTTCTTTCCACAATTTTATTTCATCCCATTTTATCAGCAAATCTATGAAAGATGTCAAACTTATTTGGAATGGCCACCCTTCTGGTGAGTACAAAGTCAAAGAAAGTTACAACAAACTCTACAAAAATATAAGTAATGTTCAATGTCCTATTCACAAGGTTTGGAACCCTTTCAATATTCATAGAGCTAACCCCTTCTTTTGGATGGCACTTAAATTAAAAACTCCAACTTGGGATAGTCTTCAAATCATTGGCTTTGAAGGCCCTTCCATTTGTGTGTTGAGACTAAATGCTAATGAGGACAAAAATCATATCTTCCTACACTACTCCTTTGCATGGTCAATCTGGAATTGGTTCTTGAATAGGATGGAAGTATTTTGTGTATGCCGAAATACTTTAAAGTTTCTTATTCGAAGTTGGCACAAGGACAAAAGAGATCAGGTAGGGAAAATCTAGCAAATATTCTCTACTATGGCAATCTAACATCTATGGAAATAAAGAAGCAATCATATTTTCATAGATGTTTCTTACTCCGAATAAGATTTCAATGGTAAGATTGAATCATCTTGCCAAGAATGATTTAAATCTAAGGTTGTCAATCCTAAATAAAATATTGTATGTGAAGAGCAACACATCCTCATCAAATGGAACATTTAAAGGATCCAACCATAAAAAGATAAGCAATGCTCATTGGGTTGCCTAGTCGCTTGACTAGGGTAAAGTAAAATTTGATGAGGCATCCAAAGGTAATTTTGTTTTTTCATGAGTAGGAAGGACCATCCATAACCACAAAGGTGTTTTTATTGCAAGCTTCACCATGAACACCCATTCAACTATCAATAACATAGTTGAAGCAAGGGCCTGGGTCTTTGGACTCAATTTCGCAATTGATCAGAATAATAGTTTTTTAAAAGTGGAAGGTGGTTCTCTTCTTATCATTAATGTTGTCAGCAACTCAAATACCATCAACTCAAAATTAAGAGTTTGGTGGATGAAAGTCATGGTCTATTGGGCCTCTTCACTTCTTGCTCCTTCTAACACTGCTATAGAGAATTGAATCATCCTATTGATTATTTGGCTAATTTTTAAGGTCCACCCTAAAAAAGGGATTGCATCAATCTTAATCATTTAAACTTGTGGCATGAACTTGAAAAGTTCATTGATAGCAATGCTAGTAGTCATAATTGATCCAAATCATTGCCCTTCCCTTGCCCGTCATTCTACTTTTAGGGAAGATATCTTAATACTTAAACTTATCATTATGGGAAGTCCTTGGGATTTGTTTCTGCTTACAAGTTTTCTTTGTTTGATGATGGTGATTATTACTAGCATCATGCCATCCTATAGACACTATTTATGATTTATATAGCACCTTGGTCTTATACACTTAACAAATACATATAATGGATGTACCTTCAGCTTCTAGACCTTTTAGTTGCCAAAATACTTGCATACACTATCTCTCTGTGCCAAATTACTTATTTTTTAGTCTGATCAATTTATTCTGATGACTCAGACCTTATATCATGCTCAAAATGTTATAAGCATGCTTATCATCTATCTCTACAAGTTCTAGACCTACACATGTTTTTCAATTGCATAGACACTTGCATCCTAGTCAAACACATATGTTGACGCAAGTGTCCTCTCCCAACACAAGTGTTCAGTTCCCTAAAGTCATCAAATTTACAAATAAAATGTATACCTATGGTCGGCCTAAGTGCTTTAATGTGATATATTCTCTAGAGGGATTGATATATATATAAGATCAACCATCATTCATTTTTCACCTAGCATAGACCTAACAACTTCTTATCTACTCACAAGGTAACTTACCAAAAGCATTCAATCAAGCACTCAAGTGAGAAAAACTTCCTTAGATCCTACTATTTCTATATCAGTCATAAGAACAACACATATACTAGTATAAAGTACTGAAGGACTGTTACATGAGCCACATTTTCTAAGTTACAAGCTAGATCATTGTTGTACTTGCTTATCACACATTACATGATTCACACACAAGCCTACATGTAGGGAAAAACTACATAAGTTTGAGGGCCTCTTCAAAGTATTGGCTATGTAAGAAATACTAAATGATTGAAAAGTATTTGGGGCAGCTCAACATTATGTGCCCAGTAACCCATTTTTATATAGCTAATATGAAGATGAAGAACTAGGATTTTATTATTTGACAAGGAGTGACAGTCCATGACCCAAATCTAAATACAATAGAGTGAAGGTGACACAGAACCCAGAAGCATACATGTGGACACATCTAATTTTATTAAGTATTCTATACTAGACACCTGTATTTAATCCAGTCATAAGTGTCAATGTAATTATCCCAATTCAATGCAAGTGTCTATGGCTATAGACGTACAATTTATAGAATCAAATGACTGATCCAAAATCAAGAACCAATATACTTTCTACCTATTCTAGATCTAGATATGTATTAGCATCAAACTGGCTAAGTAGATCTTGTTTTCATTATCATTGTAATATATAACATAGTTATACTTTTTATTTTTTATCATATCTCAACATAGTAAATTCAGTATATGTTTATTTAAGTTTTGTAATCAATTGGCCTACTTTAGAGATAGTATGTTGGGTTATTTCAGTTAGTTCCACTACAACAGTGAAGCTTTCTTTTAACAAGCTAGCACACTGGCCCTATCACATGAGAGGTAAGTCTCATGTGCTCATTCGAAGCAAGCAGTGAAAGACTAGTTCTTGAAGGCTTTGAAGCACAATGTTGTATGTTTGTTCATCTTTTGTAACACAAATCTTAAGTTATTCAATACCATAAATATACCACTATTATCTTTATTATTCCAGATTTAACTACTACAATAACTAGGATCACCTTTACTATTCAACAATAGCAATAAAATAAAAAGATACTCATGACTTAGAAATAAAACAAATTCATTATTCAACACTTAGAATGTTTACGACTCATCAAATGATATAGAAAACACTAGCTTTTCATTGATTGCTTAACAAATTATAAGATAGAATGTTGTATCTATTCTCCAAAATACCATCACGTAAATGTTTACAATAGGGTTTTTATATGTGTTTTGCCCTGACCAAGTGTCAAGATCTATCTATCATGGACAAATGACACACAGACTCCCAACAGGCTGAGAGATGTAGCTCTTACAACTAGTTGTTCCTATAGACTCAGGTTTCTACACCCCTAGATACATGATCTATGTTATATTCTATCAGCCAAATACTATGTTCCTTGTGAGATGGTATAAAACCTCTGATCAATGGGGTCGAAGTGTCCTACTTGAGTTGCTCTTCTAGCTATTCTCACGTCCCTCATACTCCCCTAGTCTTCTATTTCATGTTTTGAGTCCTCTATTTATGGGTCCCTCATGACACATTCTTCCTTGACTAGGTCCTCTCACACTGGGTCTCTTATGCCATTGTCCTTCCACACCCAACACCTTCTGTCTTATCAGCTATGTGCCATGGTCCTCCCGTGCCATGGTATTTTTGTGTCGTGTCATTACTTTCATCAAAATAGACAATGGTCCTTTCACACTACGTGCCAAGATGGAATAATACTTGTATAAAATTTAGTGGTCAACATCACCCCTCACTAAGCCCTTAGTCCATCCTAGATTAAGCTGCACTAGTGTCCTCCAAAAATGTTTGCCCCTTCTACTTGAGTTCCTTCTTTAGCCCATCCCAGTGGGATAATGCATCGAGGACTTTAGTAGTTATTCATTCAATGGCCTCCTTTAATTTTCTCAGCTCCTCGATCTAAGTTGGAGTCTTGGTATTTTCCACTTGATCATCTAGGGCTGCACTAGCTTCCTTTTGGATGTCTTCTAAGTTGGAGACCTCTTTGTCAACTTATCATTACAATATGGTAAAACTTGTGTTTATTTCTTGACAATGGTTATTTATGGTTTCTTCCATCATTTCAATGTCCTTAACTCCTTTTGTGCATTCGACACAATCTTTTATTAAAAGGGTAACATCTACCGCTTGCTACCTCAAAACCTCCTCATCATGGAAATGGGCTTTTAATATTTTATTCGATCATGTTAAGCATGCAAAAATGTCATCCAAAATTGAGATAAATTCTCTAACTCTCTCCAAAGTACTTTTGTAAATATCTACCACTGTGGTGAATTGTTTAAGTATTTCCTTGGCCTCATCTCTGGTTACGAGGTGCTCCTTATTTTTATTGAGCAATAGCTCAACCAATGTTTCTAATTTTTAGATGGCATCCCCATCTAATGGTACACCATCTGTAAGTACCAGCTCCTCTTTCAAAATGGTCTTGCAAAGGTTTAAAACCCTTACCTTACCCTTAGTGGCCTCTTGAATTTGTTCCTTCAAGGAAGCCAATTCCTTAGCTAGCACTTGCTTTTCTAGATATGCTTTGTTATACATCTCTACAACATTATCATGTTTCCTTTCCACCGTGTGTGCATTCAATTTTAATAAGATGTTTTGGCATGTCATCTCCATGACTAGTTTCAAAAATACAAAATTGTCATTATTGGAGAGAGCCACTGTGGATCAATCTTCATAAGTTCTAGCATACATGGAGCATTTGGGCCAAAAAAAATGTAATCCAAAGGAATATCAAACTGGGGCTCTTCGATATACATTTTCAAAAGGAAGGACAACTGCTTCCTTGCTTTTGGGGTTGCATCCTTGGGGTGGAAGTGCTTCTAAAGATAAAGGTTCTTGTCTTATACATTGAATTGGTATCATTTGCATAGAGTGGATAGCCCTCTCTATTCCTATTCCCCCTCAGCTAGCCCCTTTTCCCTTCTAGGTCTCACTCAAGTTTACCCTCTTGATGGATTTTTGAGGCCATCTCATCTACTCACATTCCATCAATATCAACTTGATCACCAAATGAGGCCTCTTGCACTGGGGATGGAGTCTTATCTGAGTCCAATCCCAAATTATAAATATGCTCTTGAGAGGGGTCCCTTTGGGGCACTTGACTTGGAGGTTGTTGTGGTGTTAATCCGGTGGTAGTCTTTGGAGAAGGTGGAGGTGAAGGTGGTCATGGAGGTGGAGAAAGTGGGAAAGTTGGATGAGGAGATGAAGCGTTCAAGGTAGGTGAGTGGGAAAGAGTGGAATGAGAAGGTGAAGATGAAGCAGATGGTGATGAAGTGTGAGATGGAGATTGATGATCTGGTGAAGGTGAAGGATGAGGTAGATAAGGTGAAAGGTCAGATAGAGGTGGATGTGGTATAGGAGAGTAAGAAGTAGTCAGTTTAGAGGGTTGAACCTCTGCCATACTCTATCATTTTTGAGGGGCCTATTGCTCACTTGTACTGCCACTTGGCTCTAGTTGTTTCCTTCATACTTGTAGTGCCTGGGGGAGCCTCTCCTTGGGGTCTCCATTTTGAGGGTATTATCAAGGGTGTAACATATAAAACAACTTGTAGACCTATTCCCTGACTAGGATATTCTTTAATATCAATTAAGACCATATCTCCCCTCTCTGTAAAGGCCTTTTTGCCTGAATATACAAACATTTTCTAGAGGGTGTGGCACTTTGCATTGATCCATTCTACATGTAGACTGATTGGTTATGCATCATAACTATGGTTGACATAATCAATGAAGTAACATGCAAAAAAGGCATATGGTAGTTTAATCCATGTTAAAAGCTCTCCTTAAGGGTTCATTCAAATGTGCACTACGAAGTAGTGTTGCTTCACAATGAATTCTGCTTAATTTATAGTTAGGGGGTAAATCTTTTGAAATTCACCATTCATTTCCAAAATCCACCTTCATCCCATCAAACTAGTACCTCATTTTCAACTTCTATGTTGGGGTGATGTGTTGGGGGCAAGTGAAAGCTTTGAAGCGCTCGATGGGGGAATTGTGAGTAGGGGGTACACCCATTTCAATGATCTTAAGTTATAGTTAGGCACCCAAATATCATCAAAAACCATCAATAAGAGGATTGATCCCCGAGGAAACCTCTACTTAGGAATTTTTTGTGCCTTCTCTACATCTTGAGCTATCTTCTAGGCAAAATACAGTGCCCAATTATACTGTGTACCCTAAACAACTTTGTGAGAAATGTGTAGGTGAGCCATGTCCACCTCCTTCCATTTTTCAGTCCCTTTGACCTTGGTGGAAATGATCTATGCTGCAACTCTAAGGGTAGGATCCTATAGGTTCCTTATATGCATTGCATGCCCTTATTTTTGATACATTAATGCAATGGTGGTCTACTGAATCTCCTCCATATCCACCAAGTCATCCAACACATTCACCCCCAAGCATTTAATTCCCATGACTTTGTTTATCCTTTCCATGTTGATATTCATGTTACATCCCACAAAGTGGATGTAGTCCTTATGGAAGCATGAGAGGAGGAACTGAACTGCCTTAGTAGGCTTGCCAAAATAGGGAAACTCAAAAATTTGGAAGAGGCTTGCCTTATCTAGTTGGTTCTTGATGGATAAGTCATAGACCACTTGATTCTTAGTGTTGGTGGTCTAGACTTGATAGTCATTTTGAAACTCTACTTTTTTGCCCAGCTAATGGTGGTTGTAGTAAAAAATTGTGGTAGTTGACACCTTGGAGACCCAGTTCTCCACATGCAAGACCAAATCTGGGTATTGCATTTCTTCTATTAATAAAGACAGAAGTGGGGATGCTAGGGTGTTTTGTGATGAAGAGGCATGTGCCTATTTTCCTTTCTTCACCATATTTGCTTCTTTTATGCTCTCTCACTTCTCCTTCCATGGTTTCTCTCAAGAATCCCACATGTTATACTTGTTCTGGTCTCTCTTCTACATTTTCTGAAGCCTCTTCTTTTATAAAGAACCAAGCTTTTTTGATTACATCTTCTTCTTTGGGTATAGTTGGAAGCTTTTCAAGTCT
The DNA here is from genome assembly GCA_037957365.1 of Torreya grandis. Lineage (NCBI taxonomy): Eukaryota > Viridiplantae > Streptophyta > Pinopsida > Cupressales > Taxaceae > Torreya > Torreya grandis. The sequence goes on along the minus strand of JARHVA010000100.1, from coordinate 1,153,276 downwards.
CTTAGCCTTTTTATTCGACACATTACCCTTCATCATGTTAGGAGGAGGAGAAAGTCCAAGAACAAACACACCTGTTCTTATTCCTCTTGTTGGATCTTGCTCCTCAGAAAGAGCAGAATATGATTACCAAATATAAGCAATTAAATATGTGGAAATAACCAGAAACACAAGTAACCAGAATTCACCAATAACACAGAATATGAGAGACAATACACTATCTTGTATTAACACTTTACAAAAAAGAATACAACAAAGAGCTGCCACACTCTTTCACCTTACAGAGGTTTCCCACACCTCAAGTGTACAATAATTCTTCTCACACACACTCTCCTACACAAAAAATGGTCCCAACAACCAACTCACACACAGAATTGGTGTTCACCTCTCCAACTGGTCAGTAATAACCCTGCCAGTACATCAAGCACTCTATAGCACTTCAAGTTGATCTCCCATGAACCTGCAACCTACAATTCAACAGACCAAACTCACATGTAGATCTCCTATGAGCTTGCAACAACCTGCAACTCAAATGACCTTACAACAGAAGGAGCTTCCTTGCCTTCTCATTCTTAAACAATACATGCCAATGGGTCTATAAATAGATCCCTAACTTAAACAATAACTTAGACTCTTAATATGGAATGCATATCCACGTAACTCAAGACTCTAACTGGTCTTTTCATGCAAACTCCTTCATTCACTCAACTAACTATTCGTGCAACGAACAGTTCTGGAACACGCAGGCGACCGACGCCGGTCCCTGCTAGTCTGGTTCTATCGACGTCGGCCGACTTCCTGCCATCCCCAGTGGCCTTCTGCACTGGTCACGACCGACGTCGGTCATGCTGCCGATGCCGGTGCTCCTGGATCTCAGCAATCTTCTGTTCCTTCTTGTTTGCAAAGGATTGAAGCTTTTAGCTCCACAACCTAACAATCTCCCACTTGGAGATAAAATGCTGCAACCTGTACCTGTACTTGTACATAGTCTAGTTTGTTCCCTTGGCTCCGTATTGCTCCTCAAGATTACTCTTGAAGACCAACCACTACAAAAAACCTGTAGTGCAAAACCTGTCATCCAAATTACCTACCACATCCGCATCTACAACCATGTAGAAAAGAACTTGACCCTACATAGCATGTGCACCTGCTGTTGGTCCCACTGAACTGCCCTTCAGTACTTATCTCCCGGATTGACTCCAAACTTGTGACAACCCCCACTGCTTGGAAAAACTCAGGTTTAGTACTCATGTACTCAACCTCATTATGCGAATCAAGACACCTGTTCTTTGAACTGTCTAACCATCAGCGTGCAAACCGGTCTCACACAATCATCCTGAGACAAAGTCAACTCATGACCGTCCATGTCTCTAGAACACACTCATGCCAAAGAATCTTGCTGCTCCCAGATTCTCCATGACACACCCCTGAACTAACTTTACCTTTAGTTCAACAAAACCTGTATATGTAACCCTGCGACAAGCACATCATACAGAAATAGGATAATGTAGCTAATATTATCCAACCTAGTAAAGAGAAACACAATGATCAAACCTCCATTGTCCTGTAGCTTACACAAGATCATATACCCTGATCTTCCATCTCACGTATCCATTTTCGCTCTTCTTCATCCTGAACATCCATTCGTCTCTCAGTGCTTTCTTCCAGCTAACAACTCTACCCAAAACACCTGTTTGGTTCTCCTCCAAGGAATCACATCCTCATCCATGCCAAGCTCCCACTGTTTCCTGGATCTACCTGTTCTGCTTCTTTAACAACTTCCTGGTCCTATACCATAAGTGAGCAGCAAGTAGTGTAAAGAAGGGAAATGACAAATTTAAGAACTTACTTACGCCTTCGGTCCTCCATATGGGTGCTTGAGACTCCATGACAGCTTGCTGTCCACCCAAAATTCGTCTCAGTGACCGATGCCGGTCACATCTCAGCCTGCAGCCTGTCGGTTCCCTGCGACTGCCTCCCTGCCGACGTCAGTTCCCCTGGCCGACGCCGGTTGATCTCTACCCTGAGTCACCAACATCGGGCTGCACATAGCCGACGTCGGTCCCTGTCTGGACACCGACGTCGGTCTTCCTACCGACGTCAGTCTCTGTGTTTTTCTAGTGAGACCTGACTTTTTCTCTGAGAGCTCCTTTTAGATCAAACCCTTGTCCAAATCACCCTTGCTCTGCTCAGAATTCCTCTGCACCTTGTGTTGAACTCTATCCGTCACCTTCTCCTTGAAAACCAAGGCTTTCCTATTCTTGTCACTAACATCGGATTCCTCAAGAAACGTCACCTTCTTCTTCTGCATACAAAAATCATGATCCATGCCTTCCAAATTCGGAAGCATACCCTTTGACTCAAGACCATGCATCTCTTTCTTATTCATGTGACCAAGCCTATTAAGCCACATCTTCAAATCTACAGCTGAAGTAGATAACTCAGAAAGAGAATTAGTAATACAAGTAGATAAATAAAGCGTACCTACTTTCTTACCTCTAGCTACAACAAGTGTACCCTTGATAACCTTCCAAGAGTCTGCTGTGAGAGTTACTGTGCAACCCTCATCACCCAAACTTCTTACAGAAATCAAATTTCGCTCAAGAACTGGGACATGCATGACCTCCTTTAACACCCATGTGTCACCTGTCTGCAATTTCAGCTTCACTTTGCCTTTGCCAACAATCTGACAAGGCCTACCATCCCCTACATATATTTCTCCAAAGTCTCCCTGGACATACTCATGAAAAAATTCCCTATGTGGGGATGCATGAAAAGATGCACCAGAATCTAAAGCCCAAGATTCTACTTTATCCAAAGAACATACCAGAGCATCCTGTGCAAAGTAATCCGCAACATCTGCTTCTTCTCCATGTCCTTCATGCTGATCTTCACCCGATCTGCAATCTCTCTTTACGTGCCCTCTCTTTCCAGATTTCCAGCAGGTTATTCTGCCATACCTGGACTTGGATCTACTGCCTATCTTCGACCTTGATCTCCCATGCTCTATCTTCTCTCTTTGCCTTCCTCTGCCTTCAACACTCAAAGCATCTCCAGATAATTCACCTGTGCTTTTCCTGTGTATCTCCTCATTCAAGATCACGCTCACAACATCATCCACTTTTAAGACTTTTGAAGCAGACACAGTATTAGAAACTGCCATTACCAAACCTTCTCAACTTTCAGGTAATGAACACAAGATTAAGAGAGCTCTAATTTCATCATCAAATACAATATTGACTGAACTTAACTGGTTTACCAAACCATGGAAATCACTAAGATGGCTATGAACAGATCCACCTTCCAACATTTGCAAATTAAATAAATGCTTCATAAGAAATACCTTATTAGAAGCTGAGGGTTTTTCATACAAATTTGCCAAAGATTTCATCAACTCCACTGTTGTCTTACACTGTGATAAGTTGGAAATCACAGATGATGCAAGACTCGATCTTATAGATCCCAGAGTCTTCCGATCAAGAACCTCCCATTCTTCATCTTTCATATTCTGGGGTTTGCAACCAACCCCACCCAACGGTAAGTACAAATATTTCTGATACAGATAGTCCTCAATTTGCATCCTCCATAATTGGTAGTTCTTGCCATTAAACTTTTCCATTCGTAGCTTACTGTCTTCTGCCATTGCTCAACTCCCACTCAAACAGAAACCCTGTGAGTAACGTGTAATCAAAACACACTAACCAGATCTAAACCAATATGTTAGTATCCCAACCAAAAGCTCTGATACCACTTGTTAGTATCAGCTTTTGAACCTACAACCAAGGCTCTGATACCACTTGTTAGGAGGAGGAGGAAGTCCAAGAACAAACACACCTATTCTTATTCCTCTTGTTGGATCTTGCTCCTCAGAAAGAGCAGAATATGATTACCAAATATAAGCAATTAAATATGCGGAAATAACCAAAAACACAAGTAACTAGAATTCACCAATAACACATAATATGAGAGACAATACACTATCTTGTATTAACACTTTACAGAAAAGAATACAACAAAGAGCCGCCACACTCTTTCACCTTACAGAGGTTTCCCACACCTCAAGTGTACAGTAATTCTTCTCACACACACTCTCCTACACAAAAAATGGTCCCAATAACCAACTCACACACAGAATTGGTGTTCACCTCTCCAACCGGTCAGTAATAACCCTGCCAGTACATCAAGCACTCTATAGCACTTCAAGTTGATCTCCCATGAACCTGCAACCTGCAATTCAACAGACCATACTCACATGTAGATCTCCTATGAGCTTGCAACAACCTGCAACTCAAATGACCTTACAACAGAAGGAATTTCCTTGCCTTCTCATTCATAAACAATACATGCCAATGGGTCTATAAATAGATCCCTAACTTAAACAATAACTTAGACTCTTAATATGGAATGCATATCCACGCAGCTCAAGACTCTAACTGGTCTAAACATGCAAACTCCTTGTTCACTGAACTAACTGTTCGTGCAACGAACAGTTCTGGAACACGCAGGCGACCGACGCCGGTCCCTGCTGGTCTGGTTCTGCCGACGTCGACCGACTCCCTGCCGTCGCCAGTGGCCTTCTGCACTGGTCACGACCGACGTCGGTCATGCTACCGACGTCGGTGCTCCTGGATCTCAGCAACCTTATGTTCCTTTTTTGTAAAGAGGTTGAAGCTTTTAGCTCCACAACCTAACACATCATGCTTGAAAGTTAATCCACAACTATCCCACATTTCCAAATGATTATGCGGTGGCAATCTAACTTGCTTAAGCTCTCAAGCTTCATTCTTCAACAATGGTGGAACCTATAACCTCTAACTTCAACAATCTCTATGCCTACACACAAGTCTGAACTTAGCAACCTCTCTTCTTCACCTAGGAATAACCTATGTTGCTTTTCTAACTCTATATATGCTTTACTTTACAAGAAATTTGGTTTCATCAATCTTTGGTTCTCTAGTTCAATGTTCACACTTAATACTCTAAGATTTAAATAAAGTAAAGTTTAAAATGACCTCGACAAGTTTATTTATAGGCCCTTCAAGGGGGTTAACCTCCATTAATTTCTTCCTTCCCCTTATCACTTCTAGCCATACATGCATATCTTTTATTGGCCTTCATACTTTGAATCTTATATCTAGCATTTAGTACCTTAATAAATTCATCCCATCATTCCACTCATATGATTCAAGTCATAACTAACCTTATCACATTAACAGTCCATCCCTTCCCATGACTTTCTTAGGATTAGATGACAATGGTGTCCCACCTTTCCAGTGAAGTGGAAGACAACTATCACCCAAATGGTGGGAACCTTCCAAAATGCTTTCAAAGTGCATTGAATGACTCACGTGCCCTTAATCACCTGCATGCCATAGATTACTCTCGTGCCTTATGGTCCTTGCATGCCCACTTGTCTTATGTCTTGGATTCATATGCATGATGCCTTATCCCACTCTAAAAGGGTTCTTGGTCCTCCACAAAAATAATCTAAGTAAAGGAACTCATAATTACATTAAAGAGGCACGCACCTCAAGGGTAGCACTTTTTATTAAAAGCAGTAAATTATAACCTAATGGCCTTAAACCTTATTGTTTATAAAATTTGAGATAAATAGAATCATAATATGACTGAAGCTAACTACCGTTATAGTGCCTCGAGAGGAACTAACCATCCATTCATTTTAATCGACAAGCTCTGGTAAGTCGAATACTATGTATTACGAAGGGACCATCCCAATGGATCCAAAGCTTCTCAGGGTGGCATGCAAACTTAGAGTTATATAACATAACTTCCATGTCCAGGGAAAAGACTTTGTTCTTTAGATGATGATCATGTCATGCTTTTTGTTTGCATTTCTCAACATCTTGACTCTAGTGGGTGAGGAACCACGTCTCATCTAGTTTCATGAAATCATTGATCTAAAATTCTAAAGAGGATTCATCATCCAGGTTTCCCACATGCACTATCTAGAGATATGGAAACAAGAACTCAACTGGGATGACCGCTTCCTTTCCATATACTAGGTTGAATGGTGTACTTTTATTGAGGCACTTGTATGTAGTTAGGTATGCCCAAAGTACTATAGATACTCTATCATCCCAATCAGTATGGCCAACATTATAATTTTTTGTAAAATTGGTACTGAAGATCTTATTGAAGGCTATTCCATTGGCCTGTGGGTGGTATGGTGTTGTCTTGTGGTTTCATGATCATGAACTCGACCAATAAGAAGTGAATCATCTCATTCAAGAAGTGAGTTATATGATCATTGGTGAGGCTTAGAGAACATCTGAATCATGTTATAATTTTATCCCAAAGGAATCATGTGGTAGTTACTGCAGTACATTATTTTGTTGGCACTACTTTAGCCCAACACATGAGGTAGTCAATTGTTTCAATGATGTATCGGGAGCTCATTCCTCATCTTATTGGAGTGATAGGACCCATAAAGTCAATATCCCATTTTTTGAATTATTATTGAAAAGGAATAGGGCGTAATGGCATGGCATCTATTCTATTTAGTTCTCCCATGTGCTGGTAGACATCACATTATCTAACATGATCCTTTGCATCTTTAATTAAAATTGGACTAATGTCCAATAAGTAACACCTTGCATGTGGTAGCCTCTACAGCATAATGTCCTTTGGTAATACCTTCATGGACTTCTTAAAGCACTTCAAGGCTCTCATGTTGCATTACATAGTGGTGAATCACCTCGTCATGATCTATCTTATAAAGATCTCCTACTATGAGATAATAAGGAATGGCATGGAATGCAATTTGTTTTTTCTCCTGTGAAGTGAGGGGGTTAGGCACACAGCTAGTGTTGGGAAATGCTACAATATCCTTTAGTTATTTAAGTACCTAAGTAAATTAAAAGATTTATACGTCAAGAATCATCTTCTATTGCATGTGGGGGTTCTCCATTTTCAATTTGGGATAAATGATTAGGTCAACAGTTGGTCTTCCCCAGCTTTACTACTACAAAAAACTAGAATTCATGGGAGAGAACAATCTAGTGGTAAATCCTTCCATGTGGTACTAGCTTGTTGACAAGATACTTCAAAGCCTCATGGTCTATATAGAATATAAATGGAGTGGCTAGAAGGTATTCCTTGAAATTTTATAGAGTGTAAACCATAGATAAAGTTTCACACTTGATTGTGGTGTAGTTCCTTTCAGCCACTATCAGCTTCTTACTTACAAAATGAATTAGGTGATCTAACTTTCCTTTACCTGGTTGTGCAAGTATCGCACTGACTGCCATCCCAGATGCTTCAACATGGACATGAGAAGGCTTTGTCCAATCAGGGAACTACAAGATAGGAATGGTAATTAACCTTTCCTTGAGTGTTTCAAAGGTTATTTTACAATAATTAGTCCATATAAACTATTCATTGTACTTTAGGAGCTCTTTCAGGGGTGTGATGATCTTCGCATAACCTGAATGAACTTTTTATAGTAGCCCATGTGTCTTAGGAAGGCACACACCTCACACTAAGTCTTGGGCACTGGTAGACAAAGAATAATAAAGACCTTTATTGGATCCACCACGGGTCCTTCCTTACAAATGATATGCCCAAAAAGTATACCAAATAGTGTCACAAATAGGCACTTCTTTAAATTTAAGGAAATTTTCAACACTCGACAATGCTCAAGCATGAGTCTCAGGTTGGCACAATGGTCCTTGACCATCCTGTATACCATCCAGTCATCCAAGTAGACTTGGAGGAATTTATGAATAAAATCATTGAAGGCATTAACTAATATATGTGAAAACACTATCGGGGCATTTTTTAACCCAAAAGGCATGATAATATTGCCAAAAGATCCCCATTCAATAGTGAAAGTAGTCTTGGATCACTCTTCCTTAGTTATCTAGACTTGGTGGTACCCCAAAAACTCATCAGTAAAAAAGTATACCTCACAATTGATAACACCCTCTAAGATTTCGTCCATGAAAGGCATTGGGAAAGGATTTGTCACACAAGATGCATTTAAAACATGGTTATCCACATAGATTCAAATACATCCATCCATTTTGATACTGATTACCATGGGACTAACCCATTCAGAGTCATCAATGGGAGTAATTACTCCAATGTAGAGCATGTTATTGATCCCCTCCTTCACGCATGCTTGGAGGTTAGGGTTCATCATTTATAGACATTTCTTCACAGGTGAGCATCATCGATAAACTTTATGTGTATCTTCCCTAGAGAAGGGTGAACTCCTTTCATTTCACTATAATTTCTCAAAAATACATCCTGATACTCTTTTAGCAACTCAAAAATCTATAAGATCTCTATCTCCATCCAATAATTTCCAATTTTAACAATCTTAGGCTCTTACTTTTTGCCAATGTTATGTTGAATAGTTTGATTGGGCCCGTGATAAGGGTTATTCATTAGAGAACTTATGTCCGAAATAGTTCATGAACTAGTACTTGTAGGGACATCTAGGTGGTTTATCAAGGGGTCAAGTGAAGTAGATCCTTCATCTTCGTCTATATGGAATATGAGTTTTTTCTTGCCCATGTGGATCTCTTTTCATCATTATTTATTGTGAACTAGAGTAGGTGTAGAAACTAATTGAGTGGGAAGCTCAGTGAATAAGTGTAAGGGTTCTTCAGGTTCTTGATGAATATGCCATAGGTGATCTTTGATAGGATTAGGATCCCCAATAATTTCTTCCTACATTGTTTAAAGAGTTAGGTGCAAGTTCATACTTGTTGAGGATTAAGATAACACCAACTTCATGTTTTCATTTAGCAATTGCCAGAACCTTGGTCCCAGTGCCTTTCTTCATGAATTTACCAAATTCATTCCCATATGCACAAAGTCCCATAAAATGCATGGACCTAGAGATACTCTGGTAAGAATGTTTCCTCAGCTTGCCATATTGTCTCACAAGCCTCAATGTGAGGTTCAGGTGATTTCATGACACTATAACTAAGTGTGCCTTTGATCTTATTATCATGATTAAATCTATGATGTCGAGCAACTTGCACTTGATCCCAATACAAAAGGTACTCTTTATGAGTATGCCACCATTTGGTAGTAGTACCATAAAAAATGTGATCTAATGACCTCATCCAATCACTCTCAGTATCTTAGAACTCTTCGAGGCACTCGACAAAGTCTCATACCTCCCTTGGTACGAGAACTTCCATCAAATCCTTCCATTGGTGGCCCCACTAGTGGTCCTCTTATTGCTAAATCCATGAGATGCATAAACTTGTGACATTTAGGAAGCTGGTGCGGGATGCTTTCTCCTTTATTTATGATACTACACAATATTTTGGTGAGACCGTAGTTACTATGGGCCCAATAGTTGCAAGAATTACTTGTAGTATCTTAGATAGACTAATTTTTCATCCATCAAAGAATATCATCTGGCATTGGACCATGTTGTTCATCATTTTGAGTAGTCACATTATACAAGTTGTTGATGTCTTCATCAGCACTCATGGGCTCAATATAGAGAGGTCCTTGTGTTTGGTCTAAAGGTATGACTACATGTTGGTTGGTATTCTCAAAGCTTATGTATAGATTTTTAAAGCTAAAATTTGCTTGGTTCATGTAGCACCAAGGCCTTCCTAGTAGGGCTAGATAGTCATCAGCTTTTGCCGACTCCAAGACCTCAAAATATGCTTTGAAGGGAATGCCAAGTATGTCAATTATGGCATTATTGAGGACCCTAATGAGCTACACTTGAGTCTTATTTTCCATAAATAACACCTGCTGAGATGGCTATAGGGTTGGACTAGACATTTTTTTCCAAGCATATTTATTAAGAACATTAACTTCTGCACCACTGTCTACTATAATATCTTAGATTACCCAGCCATTAATAGCAACACTAACTAATATCTCTCCATATTTTGGGGAAGAGGTATTAGAACATTCCTAACATCGAGCATGATTTAAATAGGGATATTTCCGTTACTGACTGAGGTGGGGGTGGACTTCATTTGGTAAGCAAGATTGACCTTTAAGCCAAGCACTAAGCTGGGGAATAATGTCCTTATCTAGCATATGTTTTCATAGTTCCTAAAAATTATCCCTCACTACTAGTTAAAATTTAAATTCTCTTTGTACTTTGGCATGTTATGTCACATCCTTATCCTTTAGGTATTGAATCTCACCTTGGATCTCTCATACCAACACCATTGTATCCTAAAGGACATCATTTTGTTATTTTGCATTATGGTACTTTTTTGCCCATGGTTATTCCTTATGTACCTTCTCAACTGGGTTGGCTGTGGATTGAGCCTGTCCCCCACTACGAGTGGTGATATTCACTTGTTTCACTGTCAAGATGGTCAGTCATGCATGCCATTATGATTTATCTATCTGAATCATGTTGATACCTTTTTCATTTTGGTCCTTAGTGATGGCCACATATAAATCAAGACACTCTTCTAGTCGATGGTCCTTCTAACAAAATATGCAAGTTGGGTAGTTTGGGCAATCCCTTTGATAGTGGGTTGATGGCCCATATTTTTAGTACATCATTGTTGGAAATTGGCCACCACCTCATCCTCATCCTCTTTCTCACCCATGGTATCTACCATTGTCTTGGGTATTAACGACTGAGGTTTGGCACGTTCATGTGCTCGAGCTTCATGAATATCACTAATCAATCAAAAATCATTGGTGTAAAGGGTGTAGGCATCAAAAATATTATAATACTCAGACACCTTAGTGTTTGTATCTCATTACAAAAGTGGAAGAGAATAGACATCATGTTCTTCATGACAAATCTCACAAGTTTTTTCGGTACTATGTGAATGTTCTTGTGCGACAAGTTGTTCTTTATATGCCCTTAAGTCTCATAGTTAGTACACTAGACACCATTGTGTGTCTCATGTGCATTTTTTGTTGTCAACCTTTCAAGTTATGATGCCATGGAGGTTATATGTGCCTCCATAAAGGGACTAGTCCATGTATCCATGCTTACAACTACTTCAGTGTGGAGGGCAGCTTATAGTACCTCACACACACATTGGTGAAGGTTCTTTGTGATAGATTTTGATGGAAAGGTAACAATAAACCTCCCATAATTCATTGTGCATGTTGAGCAGGGTTTATTTCAAATGACAATTTAGAAAGTAGGGTTTTGAATTATGCATCATATTCATGCATGCTCTCTGTAAGTCCTTGCTTTATATCCTTCAACACCACTATACTTTGTTGCTCAAACTTAGGAATGTCAAATTCTTATAAGAAGGCTACTTTGAGTTGGTCATAGTTGACCACTGCTTGTTGAGGGTCAAACTTGCAATACCACTTATACGTGTACTCTAAAATCATGGTTATAAACTATGTAGCCTTTTGTTTAAAAGATGTGATGTCACACGCTCTCCAAATCAATTCATACTTCTGGATATGTTCAGCTATGTTCTCTACCCCTCTATATTCAGGCAAATGTAAGGTCATCTCATAGTAGACCATAGTAGGTTGTTGAGTGGGTGATTGTTAGGAAGGTCTAGCTCTAGTTTCATGAGGGTGTTCACCTCCTCCAATGCCTCCTCCTGATCATCCTCCAATTCCTCCAGTAGTAGTGCCCATGGAAAGAGGTGTGATAGAGGGTTGGTTACCTAAGTTTAGTCCTACATTTTGGCCTTAAGGGCTAGATCCACTAGGCATACAAATCTTTACCATGGAATTCCCTTGAAGAGGGAAAGATAATATAAATTCTAGATGATCACCTAATGGCCTAGTTTCAGTCTCCCTTACCTATTTAGTTTCTGACTCTATACTATTTGTATCCCAATTTTGCATCTATTTTCTATCTGACTCAAAGACATGAACATGCACTATGGTGGAGGAGCCTGGTTGATTCATACTTGGTTCTTCATCTCCTGTAGTCTAGCTCATTTCTCCTTTGAAGGATAAAAGTAGCAACATTCATGGCTTAAAAGTGATGGGTTCCTCACACACGTCTATCTCCTTATTTCTCTTTATATCACTCCTTGAGGTTTCTTGATCTATTCTCACACCACTAACTCCCATGATCCTGTATCGAGCTTCATCATTCTTCTATTTCCATAATACTCACTAGCTTATTAACACGTCAAACCCATAATCTTCAATCAACTTGTAGTCTCCCCTTCCAAATGTGTGGCTCATGCACATGAGATTTTACCCTTCCATGGGTAGAGTCTCCAAACTATGGTGAATAATTAACTTCTCGATATCAAAGTCAAATGATGAAAGATATTATCCCCTCGAATCTCATAGAAATTGGAACTTTCTCTCCTTAGGACATGAATAGGTGGTCACAACATACTCCAAAATATAGCTATTCTGAACACCTCTCAACTAATAATTAACTACACACATCCAAAAAACTCCAAGTTATGCTAAACTCCTTTTCCATTCAAGTGTCCAAGATTTATAGATCATCTTCAACCATATGCTATTATCTAAGAATGCAAGAGAACTGAGACCTTGAAAAATAAAGTCTCATACAGAGAGCTATAGAGATTCTGCTCTACCCACTATCATGCAAAAATTACTGATTCAAGATACAAAATTGCAAAGTTATCTTCAACACTGTTAACCCATTCTTCAATATTCTCTAATTTAATGCACTCAAACATTTCTCATGTTCATGTTCCAATTGCTTTAGGTCTTGACAATAGAACCAAAATGTTGGGTTCTTTTAATTAGTTCCACTAGGGCGCTGAAGCTTTCTCCCAATAAGCTAGCACACTGGCCCTATCATGCGAGAGGTAAGTTTGGCGCACTCACTTGAAGTGTATAATGAAAGACCAGTTCTTGAAATATTTGAAACATAATGTTGTATGTTTGTTCATATTTTGTAACACAAATCTTAAGTTATTCAATACCATAAATATACCACTATTATCCTTATTGTTCTAGATATAACTACTGCTATAACTAGGATCACCATTACTATTCAATAGTAGCAATAAAAGAAAAAGATACATATGACTTAGAAATAAAACATATTCACTATTCAACACTTAGAATGTTCAAAACTCATCACATGATATGGCAAACACTAGTTTTTCATTGATTTCTTAACAAATTACAAGATAAAATGTTGTATCTATTCTCCAAGAGACCATCTTGCAAATGTTTAAAATAGGGTTTTTATACTTGTTTTGCCTTGACCAAGTGTCAAGATTCTAACTACCATGGACAAATGGCACATGGCTACCAACAGGTTGAGATTCATGGATCTTACAACTTGTTGTCCTATAGACTCGGGCTTCTGTGCCCCTAGATACTTATTCTATGTTATATTCTGTCAGCCAAGTACTTTGTTCCTTATGCACTGATACAAAACCTTCAATTGATGGGTTTGAACTATCCTACTTGAGTTTTTATTCTAACTTATCCCACATCCCTCACGCTCCCCTAGTTTTTAAAATCTTGTTCTAATTCCTCTATTCTTGGGTCCCTCATGAAATGTTCTTCTTTGACTGGGTCCTCTCACATTGGGTCTCCTACATCATTGTCCTTCAACACCCATCACCTTTCACATCTATTAGCTACGTGTCATGGTTCTCCCGCACCATGGTCCTTATGTGTCATGTCAATACTTACATCAAAATGGAAAATGGTCCTTCCATGTCATGTACCAAGATGGAATAATACTTGTATAAAATTTAGGGGTCAACATAGTCTATCATCATTATGTCCTTGGCTATCTCTATCCCTTTAAATCGATTCCCCCAATCTAAATTTTAGGGTTAAACATTTGGTGAACCCGACCTATGGCGAATTGATACAAAAAAATTATGATCTAGGTTTCCAACCTCCTAGGGTTTTAGCTTGTTATGATGGATTTTTAAATCTAAAACTTTACCCTAGGGTTTTACCCTCCCTTGGTTACAAGGGCTTTGTATGCATATGCTTTTAAGTTGCTTATTCTTTGATTGGCGTATTTCATCTTCCAAACATATCCATTTTAAATTTACTTAGATGTATTTTCTACACTAGCTGGTATACTCAAAAATGTCTTTTTGTTCATCTAAACTTGTACAGATTTTTTAATTTTTACAATTTACTATTTTTTTTTAAAATATTGGCATACAATGAGAATGGTGTACTTATTTTCTAATTAATATCTAGGTTTCATCAAAAATAATATGTTACTCAAAAACTTCTCTCATATCTCTAAAATAAATTATTGTTTTGTCAAAATTGTTGTTTCTTTATTTGAAATATTCTAGGGTTTTGCTTATGAAGTATTCCACATTATTTGGCATATTCCTAATTCATGATAGATCAAATTTAAAATTCCTCAATGGTTTTTTATAATTATGTTCATATAGCCAAAAACCTCGTTCTATTTACTAAAATATAATGTGGATTTTATGAATTTGGCATTTTAATATTTTTAATAAATTTAGACCTATAAGCTGTACACTATACTTTTGTTTCCCTATTTTTTGGATTCATCTCATTTCCTACTCTTTACAAACAAGCCTATCTTAGTTTTTTTTAAAAATTGAGTCAATAGTCTTAAAATTATTATATCCTTATTGTATCATATTAGAATGCAAGCATTTGTATGTCTCTTCTTTCTTATTCTCATATCAATTTTCAAAACATTTAAAATGGATAAAAATGAACTTATTCTTCATTCTAACCCTAAGGAGGGTGATAGCTACCATCCCTCTAACAAGGTCCATGTTATCATTCCTTCAAGGGGTAAGGTAGATGGTATATGTAAGCATGTTCAATCTAAATCATCTAGGGTTTGTGCTTGTGAATTTTTAAAAGAAAAAATCATCCTCATGAGCAACTTAATAGAGGAGTTACAAAATCAAAATCAATATTTCAATTCAAGATCACATTATTGGAAAATCAGATTCCTTATGCCCAAAATCCAAAACATGCTAGTGTTAATCATCTATTTGCATATTCATCTAGCAATGTTGTATTTAACAAGGTTTCACACACAAATGAAAAACTGTAACAAAATACATCTAAAATAAGTGATTCAAAAAGTGATCAAAATGCTACTAAGAGTCCAATTGAAATTATAAAATAAATGGTGTGAATTAAAGTGATCGAATTACCTTGTCCACATCCTATAAGGTGATCCAAATACTATTGTACATATCATAGAATGCATGGACATCATACAGATTGTTATTTTACATTAAAGAACAAAATACAAACTCACAAAGGGAGTGGGGATAATATCATTGGTACATCAAATAAGAACATCACTCACATTATGACTACCTCCCCTAAAGCACAACTACCAAAACAAAAAATGTCGTTACCAAAGAAAAATTCAAAGCAAACACAGTTACAAATATCAAACATAGAGCAAAAAAAATATTCAAAAAAAAAATCAGATCAAGAAAATAATATAAATTTACCTCTCAATAATGATACTCATTTTTCCGAACAGTATGGTTTTGGAAATAAATATTTACAAAACTTTGGTTATAATGGTCAAGGGTTGGGAAAACATTCCCAAGGCATCACTCATCCTATTTCCACATCTAATTAGAATTATTGTCAAGGCTTGGGATATATTAGAAATACTAATGCAAATCATTCAAAGGTGCATATCACTTTTGTTAAACCAAAAGAGCAAGAACCTACAAATGAAAATGAGGGACACAAAGAACAATTCCACAAAAAATAAGAAATGCATTCAAAGGGTAATATAAAATGTGTGCCTTCATATGAAGCAATTAGTAATCATTCCTAAAACCATAAAATCATTAAACCTTTCATAAATAGTAAACAAGGTCAAAATATCATAGTTGACCCAACTTGTGAATTCAATACATGTACTCGAGAATTCTTTACATTTTAGGGATATAGCATAGAACACGTGAATAAAGATATTATGTTTGATTTGTGTGTTGGATTTATCTGATGTAATGTCACATTTGGATAGGGATCATTCTTTGTTGTACTACATATTAGTACATTTTTTTATCAAATATGAATACGACACCGTGTAGCTCTTCATGATAGTAGCTAAGTAGTTTGAAAATTGTTAAAACATAATTTCTAGCATAAGCCAAACAAAGAGAAAATAAAAATTGAAAATCAATTTATATTTTTTAATCAATGGAAATAAACATGAAGTCAACTTGAAATTAAATGTTTGATTAAATTACTAAAAACAAAAGTTAATTCACTTTGTTTACATTGAAAATGAAAGAACACAACTATATCGATACATTTCGATGTAGTTGTCTAGACAATACATATAGAGTAAAATAGATTGTCTAGGGTTGATATAGTTTGTTGGGAATAAATGCAAACATAAAATTATATTGACTAGGGTTGATATTATTTGACAGGGAAGAAAATAGATTCCTAACTATATCAGACTCGATTGATATAGTTGTCTGTGTAAAATTAATTTTAACATAATGTAAGAGTTGATATAAAATTTGCTTAATAGAATTATTTGTAAACAAAAACTATATTAGACTAGTCGATATAGTATGGAAAATCATTACCTAGAATATAGAACTAGGTCGGCCTTGGTTGATGTCGTTGGTTAATTAAAAATAATGCAAACATGAGTCTAAAAACTAGATTATCCTGCATCAGAGTAGCTTGCTAGAAAAACATAGAATTAACATTGTATCGAACTACATCGATGTAGTTTTATTTGAAAATACATAGAGTTAATATTGTATCAACTTGAATCGATTTAGTCTGGTGAAAAATATAGAAAAATAAAATTGTGTCGACTTGCAATGTATAATCTATTAAAGGAGAAAAAACAATGGTTAGTTCATGTAGGGTTCACTAGAATGTATACAACGAACTAGGATTACCCTGTAACTTATCTTATCTAAGAGATTTAGACTTAGAGAAGGTAAATCAAATAGAGCCCATTTGGACTTAGTTATATTGGGGCATGACCAAATAGATGTGCTAAACCTAGCTAGAAGAGCATTTATAACATAACATCAATGGAGAGGGTTTCAAAGCCTCTAGATAATCAATGTAATGGAATAACCCTAACTAGGCCTTTTAATATTAATATGATCTAGTATTGTCATGCTAGAAACACAAATAAGGGGGATGATTAAAATAAAAGGGTAAGGAACCATACTTGGAAAATGGAGGCCTAGGTTACCTAAAGTGGAAAATGGCAAGTTCTAAAACCTCTGTAGCCATTCTAAGTATAAGCGTAGAGAAGATTTAAACAAGGAGTTATACATCTATTCAATCTATTAATTATGAAATAACTATATATCAAATCAAATACCTATGGTTATAAATACTTACCTTGAGTAAACCTATCAAGCTACAATTTCTCCCTTGGCTAATGGTTTTTTTCAAGATATTGTTGTGGTTGTAAAGATCATAATGGTTGAATCAATCTCTACAATAAAAATGACTCCTCTTGTTGTATCCAAAGACTCCACAAGATAAGTTTTTACCTCTAATACAAAATCTAAAAAATGGCTTCTCCAAATGTAGACTTATGCAAAATTATGATCAATAATAGTGTGAAAATAAATGTTCCTCTATATTAGATTAAAATATGGTTTGCATTTTTAGTGACAGATGTTCTTAACCCTTCCCAATTTTAGCCAATGCCATCAACCAACCTCAGTGTAGTTCAAAGATTACAATTTAACCTCAAACTAAGTCACCCAGGGTTGACTTAGTTGTAAAGAGTATCTTGTAACTTTCAGACTATGTCTATATGGGCTAACATGGTTTGAAATTTGGTGAAAGGTAAAAAATAATACATTGATCGGGTCAATATAGTCAGAAAAGATAGGTATTAGTTTAGCTAGAGGCCATTAGGAGGAAAATTACATAGGGGATCAAGTTCTAGGGAAGTGTAGTGTGTAGACATCCAATTCCTAACAACATTTATGTTGAAATTCTCAATTTTACTCGAATTGCACTCAAATGCACATTTTAGGTCAAAATCCATAAAATGTCCTAAATGGTTAAAACTTGTCACTTACAAGTGCCAATTTAGGTCAAATTATCCCTAAATAGGGCAATGCATTTTATGGGCCAACTAACTTTGATCAGATCATTTCAAGTCAAAATGACAATTTTACCATTTAGTGCTCTAGATCACTCTTTTCTTCTAATTCATTGGTACACATCACATACCTTTATTATTTGCTATTAGAAACATCTTAAATAGGAATACAAATCCAACGCATCTAGCATCGCCTTTCAATTCCTCTCCAGTTAAATTATGACCTAGTAATATGACTTTCTAACCATTTTGAATAATTAAGTACCAATTTTCAAATAATTGTACAATTATTGATTAACCTTGTTTAAGGCTAATTAATCCAAATCAAGAGCTTAAGTAGATTTTTCATGAGAGTTGTTGAATATTTATTTATGAAAATTGATTCTTATTATTTGCATCATCAGATGACATCATCTATGGAGTGGCATCCATCAAGCCATAAATGCATAAAATATCAAGATTATGGGTCACCCATACCTAGTTAATGCCTCCCATGCCTCTTTAATTCTTAATTATCTTGAGGATATTTATGGATTTAATTCTAAATATTAGGATTATCCTCAACCACACATCTTCATCTCAAGATGGACGGTTCAAGTTGATCCTGAGCAATCTCAAAAATCTATAAATAGAGAGGCCATGAACATCATTTCTAAGCTATTTTTGGTGCAAGTTTATTATGCTCAAATATCTTCAAAGCTTGAATATTGCAAAGTTATAATTCTAAATTGTTTCCACAAAGCTTCATTGATAGGCTAGTTTAGTAATTTACAATCAAGAGCCTAGGTTTTATGGAGTGTTCATGAGGCATTAGAAGAGCTTACCACCATTGTTGACAAAGACAAGGATGTTTGAACAAGGGAGAACATGATTTTAAGCCACACGGGTATGGTGAATCTATTTGGGAAGGTAATATGGTGTTGCTTTCATTAATTTATTTCTTTCTATCCTTCATAATTCCCATAGGAATATATGGGCTTGGTTAGTTATTTCTTTATGCATGTTTCATTGTTTATGGGCTAATGCTTGACTAACTTGCTTTGTAATCCTCTCTACATCTTGGCATGCCCGGTGGGATAAGATGCATCCTACAAATTAAGGAGATCATTTTGCAACTCTAAAATATTTATTTAAGCCTTTAAAACTCTTGCAAATTGATTTTCTAACTTTATTTTGCCATTTTTGGTTGCCATGATTTTTAAATAGTAACTGATGTCGACAGAAATACTGACATTGGTTACTTGGATTAACTGATGTTAGTCAAAAAAACTAACATTGGTTGGATCTTGGTTGGCCGTAACCGACATCAGTGGTATTAACCGATGTTGATCACTGTGTTTTTTAAAAAACATAGACCCAAGAACTACTTTTCCAAAGATTGTTGTTTCAAACTCAAAAGAGCTTCAAAGCTAAAGGGCATGCTAACAATTTTATTGCAGGACCAAGCTTGATATTTGGTTCAAACATGTTTTAATCACCTTTGCATGCTTTAAAATCGATAAGGAACCTTGTTTTGGTGTTTGACAAAGAATTTTTAGATGTTTTGGTGAATGTTTTCAAAGTTTGCAACTATGACCAAGGGGTCAAAAGAACACCACCAAACATTTCATTTGGGTTTAAAATTGAACACACTTGTCAATTTTTACTTGAAATAGTTGTTTAATTAGATTTTATTTGGCAAAAAGAGAAATGTTGTGTGCATGCTCTCCCATTTGTCCCTTATAAGTAACCCTTGGAATCAAAAGCGCCATTCCTATTGCAAATAGCCTAGTCCAAGGCTTAGAAAGAACATCACCTAAAGCACTCCCCAAAAACTCACCAAAGTTTGGGTGATCTTGAAAATGACCCTAAAGTCTTTTTACTTTCATGCTTTCTTTATTTTTTATGCATCTTGGCTTGCGAGGGGAATGTCATTACCTCTCATAATTTCTTTAGGGAAGCTTTGACCTAGGGTTTCACCTCCTAGCATTAACTTCATTTGACTCCTTTGGAGTTGCACATGGGACATATCTGCATTTGGACATCACACTACACTGAACGAATAGAAGGATGTAGTGCTTGTAAAAAAGACTAGACCTTTTTACAACTAGCCAATCCCACGGTCACACAATTTCTATGCTTATCCTTTGCATCGTTTGACATGAAAGTCATTATGCAATTGATTCCCCTAGAATGATCAAAACCTTTCTAGTTTAGTAGACCCCACTTTTCCATACCTTATTAGTTTAGACTTAAGATGTTTGTTTTTTGTCTTTAGCTTACTTGGTCTTGTTTTGTGTCTAAAATTTATTGTTAACTCAATGAACTTAACTGAAACACATTGTCATCAATTTTATTGAGTAAGGGAGGCGTTACGTTATCTAAGTGGAAAATTCATCTTTTCCTTGTTCAATTTGTTATCAAAAGCTTTATGTCATGTCCCCCACTTTGGCACTGTTATGTTGCCAAATTGAGTCTAGATCTTTTCCCCAATTTATTTAAATCCTTCATTTATAATCCACATTCAAAATTGAACCCTTTTGAGTTCTAAGGGTGGGTGCATCAAAGGGGGTTCGCTATTTGTGCACTAAGCTTATTTTAACTTGGGTTCAATTTTTTATTTAGATTGAAGGTTGTTTATTAAGACTCAAAATCACATTGTCATCTTGGTGGACTCAAGTCATCTTGTGTATCGCTCATGCTTTGGGTCTTAGAACATATTTTATCCTACTAGAATCACGTGGTGATGTTGTCTTGCCTATTTGGTCCTAGCTTTATACTTAGTGATTCGTGTATGTCTTTACATCTTGAGTTGCTTAGTTTATTTTGTCTTCTTCGTAATCCAGAGAGATTTCCTCTAAACTTCTAGGGTCAACTTGTCAAGGTTGGATCTAGCTTTTGTAGTTGGGTGTATCACAAAGATCTAGGCTTTGGTGTACTAGTTTTCACCTTGGGTCTTTGAGTTACCTTACTCTCTTCTGATCTATATGATTTTGAATTTACCAAAGGTTGAGTAAACTCGTGAAATGAATCTTCTAAAATTGTGTGTGGTTTCAAATCACCCTCCCTTATAGTCTCATTGGTACCTTGGTTATTTGTTTAAAAAAGCGTTGAAGCATACTTTGATTGATTGCTGAACATTATTCCAAAGTTAGTCAAACACACAGAACAAATCTTTTTAGACATGAATCAAAGGTTCACTCGTAATGGGGCCTCTTATGGCCTTAGTTATGAGGATGAGCAATTTTATGATGGTCAAGATAACCTTGTTATTTTTGATGATATCTCCATAACAATAAGATTCAAAAAGGATTACAATGAATATCAACCCCAAGAAGATCAAGATGAAGCCCTTGTTAGATTGATAAAATCAAGTGATAGACTACCTTCTAACTTTCCTAGAGAATAATTGCATACCTTAGTTAGAGAAAGAGAACAATGATGGCAAGAGCAAGCTTTTGCACAAATAGACATACCTTCTTCCTCTAACAAAGGAAAGAAAATACAAACAGAGTCAAAACCCGCAAATCTAGATATTCTAGCTAAGATCAAGATAATAAGTCAACAATATGTAGATCAAATTATCATAGACTTAATTGACTCCCTATTTTCCACTTCAATTCATAATAATGCTTCGAAAGAACATGAAGATATGGTGGAAAGTACGTAACAAGTATTGGATGAGAACATTACCATAGTGGATCAAGGTAATCTAAATGAATAGTTAAAGTCATAGGAGACCTTACAAGATGTTCCATTTGATATGGAACATACATTCTTCAATCATCAATAACCTCTTGTTACTTTACAAACTTAGGAACCCAAACATTCAATTCAAATTAAGGAAATCCCTCAAACAAACAAAATATTGGTAAATAAACATAGAAGTTTCCAAAATCAACAAAGTGTGAAACAACTAAATTTAGGGAATGTTTTACAATCTAAGAATCAATGGCCTATGGTCTCAACTCAAGTAGAAAATCAGAACCAAATAATGGATCGAAAGGTATATGTTCCCTATAGATCCACACAAAATCAGGAGCACATTCCACCCCAACAACAACAAAAGTAGGTGTACATTCCACCCCAACATCAACAAAATCAGGGGCACATTCCACTCCAACAACAACAAAATTAGGGGCACATTCCACCCCAATAGAAACAAAATTAGGGGCACATTCCACCCCAATAACAACAAAACTAGGGGCACATTCCACCCCAATAGCATCTTATCCAATCCACAAATGCACCAAATATGCAAGAATGGAATTCTATGAAGGAAACTGCCCAAAGATTGGAGATGAATAATAGAGTCAAAAACTACAAATTTGATGAGATATTCCCATATCCATTTGACTTATCTATTCTCCAAAACCCCTTTCCACCTCATTTTGAGGCACCCAAATTTGATAAATATAAAGAGAAAGGAGATCCATGCGAACACATACAAGCATTCTTTATTTTGTGTCAAGAGATTGCTTATAGTAGTGAGTACTTACTACGACTGTTTCCACAAAGTGTAGCAAGACAAGCTCTTGATTGGTTACTTAAACTACCCAAGGCATCATTTGCGGATTGGAATGACTTATCAAAAAAGTTCATTAACCATTTCTCATATAACATAAAACATGAATTGACCATTTTTAACTTATGCAAAGCCAAGCAGCGTGATGGTGAAGGTTTTGTTGCATATCTACAAAGGTGGAGAGCATTGGCAAGTCACTTTAAAGATAATTTACCAAAAAAATAGTTGATTGATATCTTTGCATAGATTTTGCATCCTAAAGTTATGCATAATCTACGATTAGCTTGTGCTAACTCATTTGAAAAAATTATTAACAAAGGAGTGCAGATTGAGAAGGATCTTATTACTAGGGGCCTTGTTAAGATCTTTACACAAGGACAAATGTCTAATCAGACTAAATCACTAGCTCAAATAGTTACGCATGATAAGCCTAAGGGCTTTAGAAAAAATAAGAACATGGTTGGAAATGGGGTGGTAGAAACAAGACATGTACAAATGGTCCATGCTATGCCTCCTTCAAATGTACAATTATCTCCCTCAAATCCACTACATAATTTGCAAAGACAACCTCCATGAAGGATGTTTCATAACAATTTTAGAGTCTTTAGCAAGTTAGGAGAATTGGTTGAAATAGTGTTACAAAAGCTCATTACAACTAATTTAATTATATGGCCAGTATCAAGACCATTTCCTCAAGATCAGCCAAAACTAGACTGGTACCAAGAGAATGAATGTTGTAACTTTCATCATGTTGCTGGTCATAGTGCATATCATTGCAATCAATTACGACATATTATTAAGGACTTCATTGAAAATAATGACCTAGAAATTAAGTTGGCCCCTAATCAGGACACAAATCAAGATATGGGAATTTACACAGACCCCTTTCCTCGACGTGATCCACCATCAACAAGAAACAATCAAAACGGTCACAATCAAGGATACAGGTAGAATCAAAACCAACAATAAGTTTAGAATTGTAATGAGAATAATTGAGATCATGATCCCCACACTAATAATGTGGCTTATAACAATGTACCTTATTACTACATTAACATTGTGTGATGCATTTTTATAACCCACATTGCCACTATTACTATGATGTCATGTGGCCAATATCGTACTCCTCAAAACATGAGACCCATCATTATAGGGTCAGCATCCTCTCCCCTTAGTAATACCATGTCGAGTTTGCGTCATCATGTTACTACTCTATTTACACAGGTTATTAATCCTGAACAATAGTACCATTCTTCTAAAGGCTCCTCGCTAACCCAAAATTATAGCAATATCATTAATCACCCATAAATCACCATCCAAGGCCCTTTGTCTCACTCTTCTAATTATAATGACTCCTTGTCACATCTAGGTTGTGAAGTTACAACTAGATGCCCATGAGTTACCATCCAGGGTCCTTCACCCACTTCTTTCCATAAACCCAAAGAAAACATTGTGCCAATGGTTCCAAAGCTGAATACTATCCAAACAAAGACTAAACTAGTTCAATCAACAATTCAAAGGCCTTTTAGTATAACAGATCAATTAGATAAAACCCCTACACAAATTTCCATATTAGAAATCTTACAAACATCTGATGTCCATAAAAGTTTCTTCAACAAACTTTTACAAGAGTCTATTATGCCTAATGATATAAACCTTGATCAATTCCAGAACCTAGTTGGACATTTGTCTTCATTTTATCAAATCACATTTGATCAAAAGGACATGTCCACCCTTGTCCTGAACCACAATAACCCACTATACATTGAGATAATAATTGTGAATCACAAGATCAAGCAGGTTCTTATAGATAATGATTCAGGGTTAAACACCATATCTCTTAAATTAGTGTGACAATTGGGTTACATGGACAAAGACATTCAACCAGAGACTATTACAATCAAGGCTTATGACAACACTGAGAGGGAGTCATCTGGTACAATTTGGTTGCCAGTCATGGTTGGAACTATTTCACATCTCACACTATTCCATATTATGGATATTGAGCTTCCTTATAACATACTTCTTGGTCATCCTTAGATCCATGAAGTACAGGTAGTTCCATCTACTCTTCACCAATGCCTTAATTTTCCCCATGATGGGATCAAGTTTACTATTCTCACTAATCAACAACCATACCAATACTTCAAACATCTTGAAGCAGAGTTTCATAATTATAAGTATTGCCCAGGTTCTGAATTCATTGCCAAGAAGAATAAAGCCATCATCTCTCATCCATCTCCATCTAATTATATAGACCCTAGTGATCTAGCTTCCACTTCAACTGATCCATTTCCTACAGCTTTGGCCAAGTAGGTTATTATTAAAGATGTAGGCATTTCCATGTACCATCTAAAGGATGTCCTCCATATTACAAAATTACCAAAATCCCCTAAAATATTTGGTAAGCCTAAAACTTCCTAGACTCCTAACAGACTCGACCATATTTGGTAACCAAAGAAGAACCAACCAAAACCTCATGTGGTTTTTGTACCTACAATTGCATTGAACAAAGATCGAGAGGCTTTTACCAAGGGAGGTTGTTTATATTATGAGGGCCTTACAGATTTTTTTTAGAATCCAAAGTATCCTATCCCTAATAAGATAATGGATCATCTTGATTATACATGAAAAGGCCTTAGCCCATAAGTGTAAGGAGTTTTAGAGCCCTTATCAGCTAGAGTTGTCAATGGGAATCATGGTCTCAAATTTAAACCACCAGAGGATGACCTCATAATATTTGGTAGTGACTCTTCTAAAGTGACTAGTAACAAGACTCTTAGCAGTAATGCAACATCCCATTATAGCCTTTTTGATGAGCTTGTTGACTCAGATTTGTTTGATTCAAATGCCATATTGACCATAACACCTATTTGAGCTTCCCATCCTAAAGCAAAAACCCGTCCTAGTGGTGTTTCCCTTCCTAAAGCAGGACATTATATCATTACCATTGGTGCTTCCCATCCTAAAGTAAACCATCACTATAACTAATGCCTTTGCCATCTTGAACTCATAGATTGGGATCATTAAAATTTGATCATACGCCTCGATGAGTTTCAAAATGAAGAATCGATTGCAGAATACATGGGCCTACGAGATGCATTCCCCATTGGTGATCATAAATAGGGTTTTGATTTTTCATTAAATTATTCTACCTACTTTGGAGGGTAGGCAAACTTTATTGGTCATAATAAAGAACAAACATCAAGATCTTCATGTGACAACCTCTTTGAGGCACTTGTTGATCAGGGAAAAAGTAAAGAAAAAGACAAGCCTTTGAGTGAAAACCTGTATCAGAGGCTCCCATGCGGGAAAGTTTGCTCATCCCCTCAAGACATAGAAAGTCCATCAAACCCAAGTTCCATAGCTATTACAAGCATCTCTTCAAAACATCATCAAATATTTGATCGTCTTGCTCTTGAGTTTCCAGAGGTCTTTGCCAATTGGCCTTTACCTAAGAAGGTAGATTATGATTCTTCATATTATCTAGATCTTTGGGAGGAACAAGAAGAAGATGATCACAACCATACATTGCCTATAATTCTATAAGATGGATCCATGCTCCTTATGGAGAGCACAATAGAAGTGAATTTGGGAACCCATGAGGATCCCAAAAAATTTTATCTTGGAGCTTCCCTTATTGAAGTGAAACATGAACATATTATATCCATTCTTAAGGATTATATAGACATATTTGAATGGGCATATTCTGACATGCTAGGCCTAGATCCAAATTTAGTTGTGCATCATCTAGTTGTTCACCCTGATGCTAAACCAATCAAGTAAAATTTGATAAAGATGCATCCACACATCGCCCTTTTGGTTAAGGCTGAGTTGGAAAAGTTGTTAGGAGCCAATTTTATCAAACCACTAGACTAATCTGAATGGATTTATAACATAGTGTCAGTAAGTAAAAAGACCCCAGGCATACATTTTATACTGATTTTCATGATATCAACAAGGCATGAGCCAAAGATGATTTTCCTCTACCCAACATCGACATGATTGTTGACTCAACTATTGGGTATGAGATGCTATCCTTAATGGATGGATTTTTTGGTTACAATCAAATAAAGATAGCCCCTAAAGATGAATATAAGACCGTGTTCACCAATCTATGGGGGACATTTTATTGATGATATACTAGCAAAATCAAGAATAATAGCAAGACACCCTAGCATTCTACGAAGAATATTTGAGAGGCTTTGTCCATATAAAGTTTGCTTGAATCTTAAAAAATGTGTCTTTAGATTCACATAAAGAAAATTTCTAGGGTTCATTATATCATAATGAGGGATTTAAGTCGACCCTACAACGTCACCGCTATTATGGAAATGCCTTCACCAAACAATCTTAAACAATTGCAAGGTCTACAAGGTAAGATCCAGTCTATATGTAGGTTCATTTCTCAATTGGTAGATAAGTTCCACCCATTTACCCATCTCTTAAATAAGGGGGAAACATTTTAGTGGGATGAAGATTCTCAAATAGCATTTGCAAAGCTTAAAACATACTTAGCCAATCCACCATTTTTACGACCTCTGACACAAGGAAGGCCACTACTTCTTTATATATCAGCCATAGAACATGCACTAGGGGCACTTTTGGCTCAGCATGATGATCATGTTAAGGAACACATGGTTTATTATTTAAGCCACACATTGGTAGCCTATGAACATAATTATATACCTATTGAGAAGGCATGTTTAGCTATGGTGTTTGCCACTCAGAAATTGTGACTTTATATGTTAAATAACAAAACTATTATTATCGCCAAGGTAGATCCTCTCAAGTTCCTCTTATCTAAAGTAGCTCTCCAAGGATGGATGGATAAATGAATTATGCTCCTCAGTGAGTTTGACATTGAATATCAAAATTAGAAGGCAATCAAAAGATAGGTTCTTTTAGACCAACTTGCAGAAGCTCCTATTACAGCCACTGAACCACTCAACTTTGACCTTCCAGATGATTCTATCATGATGATAGAACAAGCATCACAAGAACCTAAACAATGGACACTCTATTTTGATGTCTCCTTCACATCTTGAGGATCTAGAACTAGCATATTGTTGATCACACCACATGGAGATTTTATCCCCAAAGCATTCCATATACAATTTCAATGTATGAACAATATGGTCAAATATGAGGCATTGGTTGCAGGGCTCCATCTTGTCATACAATGGGACATTCAAAGCTTAAAGGTTTATGGAGATTCGTAGCTAATAATAAATCAAACTACTGATCAGTATCAGACAAGAGATGATAAGCTTGTTCCTTACAAGCAAATTGTTGATAACCTTAAAACATATTTTAAATATCTATAGTTTGGGCAAGTTCCATGAGTCAACAATAGATATGTTGATGTTATGGTAAAAATTGGTTCTATGATTCAAATGCATGACAGTGCTAAAGAGTATCAGTTCTTGATTGAAAATCTTCTTCAGTTGACACATATTCTATCAGATTTAGAGAGGATATGCACCATTGTTGATCCTAATCTCTCACCTGAGTTACCATGGTACCAAGATTTTTATAACTATTTCCATAGCCATGTATTTCCTACTAAACTTTCCAATAACCAATAAATTTTTTTCCTTCATCACTTAACACATTATGTCCTCCTTGGAAACACACTTTATCGAAAAGTTTATGATGGAACGCTTCTTCATTGTTTATCTTTGGGAGAATCCAAGATGACACTAAAAGAGGTTCATGAAGGAATGTGTGGGGCCCATACCAATGGTGTATTCCTAGCAAAGAAACTTCTTAGAACAAGCTATTATTGGCCCAAAATGGAGATAGATGCTTGTAATTATGTAAATAAGTGTGTTCTTTGTCAGTAGCATGGCAACTTGATACATGCACCTTCCTTACCATTACAGCCAATTACAACACCATGGTCATTCTCAACATGGGGTCTTGATCTCATTGGGAAAATTAACCCAACGTCTTCAGATGGCCATAACCACATTTTTACTGCAACTGAGTACTTTACCAAGTGGATTGAGGCCATTCCTCTCACTTATATTATCGAGAAATAAATAGCCAAATTCATTCATTACCATATCATTTATCGATATGGCATCCCAACCTGTATTATATCTGATAATGGTGGATCCTTTGTGAACCACGATTTGAGATCTCTTTATGAAAAATTCAAGATTAAGCACAAAAAATCCACTCCATATAACCTGCAAGGCAACATACAAGTTGGGGCATCAAATAAAACCATTCTAGCCATCTTAAAGAAGATTGTCAATGATGTTGGTCGTAATTGGCACTTACAACTCTTTCTTTCCCTCTAGGATTATATAACCAATCATCATACCCCAACTGGAGCTACTCCATACTCCCTTATTTTTAGCATTGAAGCTAGCATCCTAGTCAAGATTGAGATCCCATCATTAAGAATATCACTGGAGCACATTAAAAATGATGAAGACTATAGAGCCTCATGACTGCAAGAGCTAGAACTTCTTGATGGTAAGCATTTGGCTACCCTAGAAAACTTGTAGGCCTATCGAAACAAATTGCAGAGAAGCTACAACAAATGTATTATCCCTAGAGAATTTGAGATTGGTGACTTGGTTTTGAAAGAGAACCAGAAGAACACGAATTTGAACCTAAAAATAAAGGTAAATTTAACCCTAATTGGTTAAGATCGTATATTATCACAGAAAAATATGGATCGGGAGCATACAAACTAGCTAAACCTAATGGTGAAGAATTTTTAGAGCCCATGAACATCATGCACCTTAATAGGTTCTACGGATGAACAGATTTGAACCATTATCTATAAGATCCTTGACTTGGGGGCAACTTATGTTGTCATAATTTTGTCCCACCCTTTTATCTTACCTTGAACACATTTCATACTACCTTGGTCCACTTTTCATGAATCCCAATAGTAAAGGCTTTAAACTCTTGGCACTCTGAACACATTCTTCATCCCATTTTGGATTGCTTTCTTCGAGAGGCATATTATTTATTTTGTCTAGGACACGTTATAAGCTTGAACACTTTTTGTTCTTTGACTAATTATGATCTTGATTATGTCTCATGAGCATTATGAACATCTTTAGCAATAGTTCTACAAAGCAGTTCAGCCAAGACAATCTTATGCAGCTTCAAATAGGTGAACAACTGCATCTTCTCAATACAAGCTTTTGATGCTTTCTTGTTTTATCAAGAAGCTTGCTCTCGCCACTTTGTGAGCATGGGCCATTGCAGTTGGCTTAGCTATTTTATTGGAACCTCTACTCTTAGGACGTGCATCTCCTCGACTAGATGGTCCCTCTTTGTGCATATTTTATCTCAAAAACACCAAAAACATTAGAAATACTTTGAAAATACCAAGAACATCAAAACATGATCCATAAAAGAAAAAAACATTATCTCATGCTTCTGTACATTTGTACATTCTCATTCCACCATCCCACACTCTCATTATTTTGCGAGAAATTATTAAGTTTGAATGCTCTCACCCTTTTGTGAGCAACTATTAAGTTTGAACACTCTCACAGTTTTATGAGCAACTGTTAAGTTTGAATGCTCTCACCATTTTATGAGCAACTGTTAAGTTTGAATGCTCTCACCACTTTATGAGCAACTGTTAAGTTTGAATGCTCTCACTATTTTTTAAGCCACTATTAAGTTTGAACGCTCTCACTATTTTGTAAGCAACTATTAAGTTTGAATGCTCTCACCATTTTGTGAGCAACTATTAAGTTTTAATGCTCTTACCATTTTACAAGGACAAAAACACCAGTTCATTTCATCTTATCCCATGCACTTGCCATTTTGCAAGATCATTCTTTCTCTTCTCATCACCTTCTTTTTTGCCAGACCCTTGTCATTTGTTTGTCATATATTTCATTTTTTCTATAACATTAATCATGTTGGTTTGATCATCATTTTTATTCTATCCCATTTCCTAGGAGAGCTACATTTGACTTGAAGTTCATGTTAGAACATGCATCCATGGAACTATGTAGGTAGCATCCATTTGTCTTATACATCTGGAGTTAGCACGACCAACCCCTTCCTTTTCTTCTCTTCCCCCATTTCTTCTGTCATTATTCCTCTTTAATTAGGGAATAATTGTCATGTCATTATTCTTTATTGTGATGTGGTGGAAATTAATGCCTCTACTGCACATGCATGAACATTTGTTTTTAAACTGCACTAACTTGATTTTTGTTTGTGTGTGTTTATTTGAGTATTCTTGGTGTTTTATTGTGCTTTTGCACCTCTTGTATGATTTCTTCTCCTTTTTTCCTTTTCTCTTTTATTTATTTGATTGTTGTTGGTGTCTTATTTTTTCTGTTTGATTTTGCTTTTCTCTTTTGTGTTCAAGAATGTCTTGATCGTCGACATGGATCTTGATTATTCATATCTTGGTCTCATGTTGTTAAGACGTTCTTTTCTTTTATTTTTAAACATTTTGTTCCTGCTTAAGATAATATATTGATTTAAAGTAAGGTTCATTTATGTTTATCTTTTTCTTTATTTTTTCTTTTTTATTTAAATGTAAATCATTGTAACTCTGGTTTTGGTCATTGTTTTAAGATTATCCTTAGTTATAGATATTCACATTTGAATTGTCTCAGCACAAATGGAATCTTATGTCATTCTAAGTTATTCATACTTATGATGCCTAATTTTTTTGCTATAGCAAGCACTTTGTGCTCAGGTCTCAACGTCGTAACGTCAACATCAGCTTTGATGAGTGATTCTTAAGAACACTTTGTAAAACCTAGGCTCATGATATGGAATTAGGCTTCTAAGTAGCATGCATTTCAGGCTTCTTTGTCTATGCTTAGACATTCTCTCTTTGCATACATTGTAAGTCTAATCAAGTCTTGGTCATTTTTCATCATTCTTCATTCCATTCTCTCCCAAACTTGAGTGAACTACATTGGCCTGAAATTCATGTTAGAACATGAGTCCATGGAACTATGTAGGCAGCACTCAATTTCTATTGAGATCAGTTCAGCTATCTCCATTATTTTTTTCATCTCTCTCATCACTTTGTGCATTCTCATATGCTTTGGTTTTATATGGCTTTCTAAACCATTACACCATCACATGTATGTTTGTGCCCGTTTGCTTTAACCTATCTTTTGGGTTATATCCTTGAGCTATTTTGCTTGCCAATTGCCCATGTTGGGTCCCACCATCTGAATCGCGTTTGAATCAAATCAAATTACAGGGGAAAAATCATTATTTATTATTTATCAATGATTAAGATTTGCCCTATTGGGGTACAACTATTTTATAACGATCAAATCTAATCTACTAAACTACTACTTATTATATTCTCTTTGGAGACCCCATTCTAGTGGTGCTTCCCTTCCTGAAATAGAACGTTCTCTCATTTCCTCTAATTCCAAGCTCTCCACATTAAAGCCCATGATGGAAATATTTTAGTGTGCAACTTGTCTCGAGATTGATCAATGTCATAAGCACGCAGCTTATGCTCTCAAATTAGGTACGTTTATAGTGTGTCCCTTACATTTGTGGATTATATCTTTCCCATTTCCCCCATATCTAGGGCCTATTATACCTCTAATTATATTTTGATCATTGATGGTAATCACGTGTGCAAGCATTAGCTCATCTAGATGTGATCTATTCCATGGGTTAATCTCTCACTTTCTCCCTCTTTTTGAGAGTCCATCATTTTCTTTCATCCTAGTATGTCCTCTCAAGGAGGCATCATGGGTCTGTTCCAATTTCTTCTTGACAACTCTTTTCTTTTAAAAGACATCGCTTCACTTGAATGTCTCGCTACGCCTTCTCAAATAGGGGCAAAATGTAGACATCCAATTCCTAACACGATTTGTGTTGAAATTGTCAATCTTACTCGAATTGCACTCAAATGCACATTTTAGGTCAAAATCCATAACATGCCATAAATGGTTTGAACTTGTCACTTAAAAGTGTTAGTTTAGGTCAAAGTATCCCTAAATAGGGCAATTCATTTTATGGGCCACCTAACTTTGATTAGATCATTTCAAGTCAAAATGACAATTTTGCCATTTAGTACTCTAGATCACTCTTTTCTTTTAATTCATTGGTACACATCACATTCCTTTGTTATTTTCTATTGGAAACATCCTAAATAGGAATACAGATCCAACGCATCTAACATCACCTTCCAATTCCTTTTCAGTCAAATTATGACCCAGTAATATGACTTTCTGACCATTTTGATTAATTAAGGACCAATTTTCAAATAATTGCACAAATATTGATTAACCTTATTTAAGGCTAATTAATCCAAATCAAAAGTTTAAGTGGATTTTCCATGAGAGTTGTCGAATATTTCTTTTTAAAAATTGATTCTTATTATCTACATCATCAGGTGACATCATCTATGGGGTGGCATCCATCAAGCCATAAGTGCATAAAATATCAGGATTATGGGTCACCCATGCCTAGTTAATGCCTTCCATGTCTCTTTAATGCTTATTTATCTTGAGGATATTTATGGATTTAATTCCAAATATTAAGATTATCCTCAACCACACATCTTCATCTCAAGATGGACAGTTTAGGTTGATCTTGACCAATATCAAAAATCTATAACATCATTTCTAAGTTATTTTTGGTGCAAGGTTATTATGCTCAAATATCTTCAAAGCTTGAATATTGCAAAGTTATAATGTTAAATTATTTCCACAAAGCTTCATTGATAGGCTAGTTTAGTGATTTATAATCAAGAGCCTAGGTTTTATGGAGTGTTCTTGAGGCATTGGAGGAGCTTACCACCATTGTTGACAAAGACAAGGATGCTTGATCAAGGGAGAACATGTTTTTGAGCCACATGGGTATGGTGAATCCATTTAGGAAGGTAATATGGTGTTGTTTTCTTTCATTTATTTCTTGTTATCCTTTGTAATTCCCATAGGAATAGATAGGCTTGATTAGTTAGTTCTTTATGCATGTTTCATTGGTTATGGACTAATGCTTGACTAACTTGCTTTCTAATCCTCTCTACATAGTGGATATAACCATGATAGATAAACAACAATATCTCTAGTGAAGCACCATCGATTTGCCCACCCCTTTCCCAATGCACCCCTTAAGGTGTGCACTCAAAGAGATTGAAATTCAATAGGTTATTTCAAGAGAGAGAGCATCAATAAATGATAAAGTTTAAAAATATTATGTGTTTATAGAAAGTTTCTCAACTAAAGGGAAAAGAGAAAATTACAAAAGTGGACTCTTCTAAGAGGAATCAATTTAAGAAGAGAGGCCTAAACATGGAACCAACAAAATCTAACTTCAAAGGACCTTTGATCGATGGTAAGCTGTAAACCATTTTTAACTCTTCACCTATGCTTGCTCATCTATATGCTATAAAAATTATGAGAGAGGATATTTAGAACTCTAATAAATCCTGGAATGCAAAGTCTATTAAATTGTAATTTATAATGAATCTTGTTGAGAGAAATTTCAACGACATGACCAATGCACTCCTCTACTAAGGTTTGCAAAGAATAAGAAAACAAACTCTAAAATTCATCTTAATTTCCATGGTTAATGAGATTAATAATGTTGAATGTTCTCGATTTAGGGAGCCTGTTGTTAATATTCATGTTGTAATGTCAAATATATTTGTATTATGGGATATCCTCTGTGATCCCAAGGACTACCATCTTTCTAAATTAATTCTACTTGATAATCCATTTGGGTTTTTCCACTTGGCAACACATCGGATCTTGTAAATGCAAATAAGTTGCATGCCAGGGTTCTAAGTGGGTAATTCTAAAGCTTTTGGTTATATAAGGGCTATAGGGTTTTCATTTTGATTTTTTTAATAGGTTGCTTGTAGCAACTCGAACAATAAGGAATTGAGAGTGATTGATGTGTTTAATCTTCCAACAGAGTTCCTTCTAATAGGAACCACAATCAATGACTTTTTCAACTTGGATAGTTGAATTACCCTCTCATGTTCTTGATCAACGTCGAAATGACTCTATTTTAGTCTCTTCTACTAAGATCACCTCTTTTTTTTGGAGGGGTTGGGGGACGTGTAGGAGTCTATATGACTCTATTTCAAAGTTAAGAGGAGATATCCTCAAGTTTTTTTTGGACGTTTGTTGCTAATCAATAGAGGGATTTGGGGACTTCAATGAAAAATCTCGTGTTTGAAGGTAATTAGCATTGATTGCATAAACAATCATACGATGGATTGAAGTTAAGTGTAGCCAACAAAGCCCTTTCTTATATTCTATTTTATTTTTATATTATTAACAAAGCCATGTGTCATGTTTTAAAATAGGATTTGTTAAAATGGAAGATGTGGTTTTTTTTAAGAGTTATGCAACTTGATATTATAATAATTTTTACTGCCAGCAAAGTTTATAGTGATTATTGATGACATCATCCATGTGCACTATTAATAACATTTAAGTCATTTATTAATAACATCTAAAGTCATTTCTACCAATCAAGAGGCAGTTAAATATATTTTTTTATAATTTTTGTTAAAAAATGTGCAAGTTAACTATTAAATTTTTTATTACTTAAAAAAAAAAAAAAAATTATTGGTAGAGAAAGAAGAGTTTAATAAAAAGTTAGACAAAATTGATTCCTTTAATTATTCCCTACATGACTAATAACAAAGATACTCTATACAAAATTGAAATAAAAGTTGTCCTATTAAATTTATAAAATAGTCATTCCTTTTTTGATATTAGAACTTCAATTAAAATTATCTTCTGAACAAGATAGCACGATAGGTTTTATTTTGTAATATAAAGCCTTTCACATCTTTAAATATTAATTATACATTTATTTTATAATAAATATAAAAACTTATTTCTTATTTTAATTTTTTTTTATTTTATTTTTTTTCATTTTTTTCTTTTTTTTAAATATTTATTGTATAATAAATAAATAAACTTATTTTTTATTTTTATAAATATTTATTTTATAATAAATATATAAACTTATTTTTTATTTTAATTTTTTAATTTTTTAATTTTTTTCTTTATAAATTTATTTATTTTATAATATATTACATTATTTATTTTTTTAAAAATCTTCTAATTAGTTAGTAAAATTATATTCTCCATTTCTTTTCTAATAAAAAATAAAATTTTATTTATTTACTTTTCTTAATTAAATTATATTCTCCCTTTTTTTTAATAAAAAATAAAACTTTATTTATTTATTTAATTAAGTTTCTTAATTAAATTATATTCTCCATTTCTTTTGTAATAAAAAGTAAAACTTTATTTATGTATTTAAGTTTCTTAATTAAATTATGTTCTCCATTTCTTTTGTAATAAAAAATAAAACTCTATTTATTTATTTATGTTTCTTAATTAAATTAATTTATTTTTATTGCTTAATTAAATTTATTTATTTTTGTTGCTTAATTAAATTTATTGTGACAATTAAAATAGATGTGCTATTTTTTCACCACTTTTACCGTGAAATTATTCCTCCATCTATTTTATAGTAAAAATAAAACTCTATCCATTTTATTTATTTATTTATTTTTATTTTAAACTTTAAATTTTTCAATTAAATTTATTAGAACAATTAAAATGAATATACTATTTTTTCACCACTTTATCTTTCCTTCAAAGTATTTTTCTGTCCTATGCACACTCAAACCTATTTACATATCCTTAAACTACAAAAGAACATTTTTGACATCAGAAATATGACCTACAAGTCATACGCATAGTCCTCAATCTGCTCTACTCATTAACTCATCAATTGTGCACTCTACCTCTCCTCATATACAATCAAACCTGCAAAAGCACTGTTACAACATCAAAAATATGACCTTCATTTGCCTCTCCTTCATGGCATCCCCATCTCTACTGTGTTGTTGAGGTTGGACACTGTGACTCATATCTATCAAACTTGAATTGAACACCTTGAAGAATGCTGCAAAACTCTTAATTGTTCATTTTTACATGATATCCATGCTAGCAGCAAAATTTCTCTTGAAGATAGGATTGAAAATTTGCTTCTTTGCCAATTTATCCTTTATGTTGATCTCTATACCATTAATTTATTTTTTTGCACACATAAAAAGTTTGGCGTTAGGTAAAATTCCATAATATTAGGAGGATGCTAGCAAATGTTGTAGAGTTTGGATTTATACCCGTCATTTTCATTTGCTTAAATGCATCCAATGCCTTTCAATAGAACCCATTTTGTGCATATCCTGTAACCTTGGCACTCCAAGAGATGACATTTTATTGACACATTTCATTCAAAAGCTTTAAAGCCTCATCAGGGAAAACATTTTGTGCATATCCTATATCTTTATTTCAATCATAAAAACTTTGTCTAAAAAATATTGAGTGACACTAACATGGCCATATAAGATTTATCACTAACTCTTTTAAGAGATAATTGTTTTTTTCCAGTGGCTTTAATCTTGGCTAATTTTTTTCATCTTAAAAATAAATAGACAAAAAGCAGTCAGTTTAAACCTTGATCACACTCCAAAAATTGAATATGAGCATCTATGTGATTAAATCTAGTAACTTTTGGAGAATTTCATCCAAGCAATGAACTTGCAGATGAGGAATAAGAGTACAAGAGAATTTTATCTTCAATCTCATGCTTATACTTGTTGTCCCCAATGCTTTTACTACAATTTTCTAAGATCTACATGTATAGGAGAATGAAAAAGATAAATTTTCACTGTCAGGGGTTTCATTGAAAGAAGAGTTGTTTGTTGATTATTCAACAAAAAGAGCTTAGATTAGATTGGTAAATTTGGTGACCTTTTTCCTTTTGAAGGAGTAAGATCGATATGAGGCATCCACATAGTATTAAGTGGTAGGATAGATGTCATAAATAGTGTCAGAGGTACAATCACTGTTAGGGGGGTGAATCAGTGAGCCCAGATATTTCAATTATAACTATAGTCCTTTTAAACTATTTAAACAATTAGCATATATCAACTTGATCAAACAACATTAACAAGAGAGCTTATTAATTTAATGCATACACAAGAGCAAGCACATAACACATAGTTCTTGTGGTAAACCCTCATGAAAAATAAAACCCACTCTCAAGCCTCCAACACAAATGGACTAATGTCCTATAAGAAATTATAAATAAGACATTGATCAACTCTTTTAGACCAACAAACCTTGATCATATCCTCCTGACCAAAGGTACTTAGTGAAACACATGTTTTAAAAGGAGCAACTGCTTCTAAGGAAGACCAAGTCCTTTAGACCCTCCTTTAAACACTTACACCTTAGAAATGATGTATTCAACACCTGGTGATGGATCTCTATTTATCAAACACCTGTAAAAACTCTCTCTATTCATATAGGCCTCTCACATAGGCATGTCATAATCTCTTTCCTTCTTCACTCAAATTATCCTCATATGCACACTCAAACCTATTTACATATCCTTAAACTACAAAAGAACATTTTTGACATCAGAAATATGACCTACAAGTCATACGCATAGTTCTCAATCTGCTCTACTCATTAATTCATCAATTGTGCACTCTCTCCTCATACACAATCAAACCTACAAAAGCACTGTTACAACATCAAAAATATTTTCTTAATTAAATTTATTGTGAAAATTAAAATAAGTGTGCTATTTTTTCATCACTTTTTACCGTGAAATTATTCCTCCATCTATTTTATAGTAAAAATAAAACTTTATCCATTTTATTTATTTATTTTAATTTTTAAATTTAAATTTTTCAATTAAATTTATTAGAACAATTAAAATGGATATACTATTTTTTCACCACTTTATCTTTCCTTCAAAGTATTTTTCAGTCCTTTCGAAAAAAATAAAAAATAAAAATGAAAGGGCTTTTTCTCCCACCCCAAATAAAAATTAAAAGACAAAAAAATAAATGTTTTCTTTTTAATGGAAAGAGTATGACTTTGGTGTTTTCAAAGTATTCAACAACCTCATGAAGGAAAAAAATGTAGGGCCAATTTTAACAATCAACAACAAATCGACATCCACCTAAACATCCCACCATAGTTTTGGGGGATCGATATTTGGTTTTAAAAACTCGGAAGACGGAGGGGTGGGGTCGGTGTTTATAATTTCTTTGTATGAGAAAATAAGGGTATGGGCGTCCCGTGTTTAAACATATTAAATAGGAACTTTGCGTCAGAGGCAACCGTTGTAATCAGAGTACTTTCCTCCCTGAACAAATGCAAACCATGAGGATCGATACGTACTCTAAAGTGTAAGACAGAGTTTGTCCAGACGAAAGAATATCTGGATGAAACAAAACCCTAAATGAAATATCAACGTTAACATGATTAAATAGGATATCAACGTTAACGAATTTCCAAACCTTACTAAGATATAGTTAAAGATATAAAATTAAAATATAGTTCAAGATATAAAATTATGTGAATGATGTAGGAGAAAAACGATTATTTACATTAATATTATATAAAAAATTCAATTTACATTTTAATAAGTTAAAATATATAAAATTATGTGAATACAAATTTTGGTGAATAATGTAAAAGAAAAATAATTATTTACAATAATACTAAATAAAAAATTCAATTTACATTCTGAATACTGTGAAAACGTTGATAAAGGGACTAAAATTAAATGGAAAAGGAAAGATCTCTCTACTTAACTACACTCTCATAGTCTCATACAAGGAAATGAACATCCCCTAAACAAGGAGTGGGATGAAAGAGGTTGTGCTTTATACACCTTTGCTGTCAAAATGGAAAAATATGGCATTCAAACGCAAATATAAAAAAGTTGAAGGAGATATTATATTCAAATTAATAAAAATAAAAAGAGTGACAGTGTTCTAAAAAGCATAACCGACCCACCACTCAAATTGACCCACCAATCTTTTGAATGATTACCAATTTTTGAATTTTGAAGCCTCATAAACCATTTATGAAAATAATTAAAACCGTTTCATTTCAACTTTGGACAACTTGGACCAATCTGGTCCCGTGAAAGTAATTAAAATCATTTTATTTTATTTTCATTTTAAATGAGAGACCGGACAAGGAGGAGGAGAAGCATGAAGGATAAAAGATAAACCCATGGCGTGCTGAAAGGCCGCCCGCAGAACAGAATATCTCATTTAAGCAGATTATTTATCGTCCTTTGGCAGTATTGACAAATCGAATCTCAAAGGGTTTTAAGGTAGAAATTAGGTCCCCTAAGAAAGAGACCAACGCAAAAAATAAATTTCAAGTCAGTTTTCATAATGTTATTTCCCAGATTAGCCATATTTATAACGAAACAGTTAAATGTCAGCAATCCGCACTTCATATCTAAATAAAACAAAACCCCTGCCAATGGAAGGCATCTTTTGAATGAGATCCGTCAAGATATAAAAACCATTTTCCTGCTTCACTGCGAAACATTAAACACAGTTGAAGGCGAAATAGCCTAAAAACACGGGTAAGATTAGCAAACAAAAAAAAATTGGTGAAAGGCCCAGGCATATAACAGGGGGCTAAAAAAAAAAACCTTCATTTAAATGACAAATCCCTTGTTAAGTTTTATTCATGAGAAGCTAAAATATATAAGAAAGCAGATCTGGTGTTCTCTTGCACTTGCCTTCGAAATCACACATTTAAAAAAAATAAAAATGGATTAAGCCATTTATTAATAAAAAGACTCAATCCTCTTTCAATAATAATCAAGTGCAGACACAGGTATACACCATCTCAAACGTCTCCGCCGCTGCAGTCGACACTTGGACGGCGGTGGTGGCTTCGGCTTTGGGGTTGGAATTGCTGCTATGACTGGGAGGATGATAATACAGGCGAGCAGTCTGAGGGCAATGAGACTGGAACCTTGCAGCGATTCTCACGCCCAGATCCAACATCTCCACGTATTTCCCCATTTCTCTATTCTGCAACAAAACTTCTAACAAAGCAAAAGCAGCGCGCGGACTGCTGCTTTTGCCTCAGGCTTGGCAACGAGAGGCTTTCAATCCATAAGAATACAAACGAACGAAGCCCACGACGAAGGAAATTGTCCGCTGCAAATGGGTATTATATAGTCGAAAGGGGCAGAAAAGGAAGGTAACGTGAGTGTGACTTTGTCCGCAGGGCCCCACCGCCATAAAAAAGCCAGCTGGCCAGAGGCGTTTTGTATGCATGTACTCCGCGTGACTGACCGTGTGACGTTGACGTATCCAACGGGACCGTCAAAAGACTGGCCACGTGGAAGTTGCGAGGAACTAGGGCACGCGTCGTGGTCGCACTCTGATCAAATTGCCTCCCCCCCCCGGGGCCCACCACAAACCAGAAGGTGGGAAAAACAAGCTGGCGTTCATTTGCTACGTCCGAATGGAATCTGAGCCGATTTCACACCAACTGCGGGCCCCACAATCGCGTACCCTGCTTGTCAATGACGGTTATCTATTGCTCTTCAAATGTTAATATAATTCATATTGAAAAAAATTATATATTTTTATCATATTCTCGAGGGTTTACCTGATTTTTTGGAAAACGTAAATACGTCCATACGGTCATCAAATTTAGGCCCTAAGGGATCCATTTTTCTCCTGATACGTATGGTATTGGAAATTAGTTAAAAGCCATCGAAAGAAGCATTTCTTTGAAGCCGTGAACAGTGTCACCGACAAAAAGAAGTAATGACTCCAATTTATTAAATTGGCGTGGCCGTTTGGTAGAACATGGCCATCGTTACTTGTCATTATTTAAAGTAGTTATGTTTACTGTCCCTCACAAAATATTCCTTCCATTTTTGTTGGGTAGTGGTTAACTCTTTTGTAAATTTACAATTTTTTCATTTGTTTTTAAGAGTTCACTAAATTTATTTTAAATCATTATATATATATTATAAACGTATTTATATTTCTAATTAGTATATATTTTATAAAATTTTATTGAAAAATGTTAATAAATATCAATTTAATTTTAATTTTTTATTAAAAAAATTATTGATTGTTGATAGGGAAGGAGATTAGGAGATAGGACATTTAACTTTGGGGCTCCATATCTTGTATAAAATACTCCATCATACTAAATTCGATATCTAGTTGGTGGAAGGTTTTCTTAATCTCAAAAGGTGAGTCCAAAAGTGATTGGACTTCATTAAAAGCTACACTGCTAGTAGTTGTTTCCTCAGTTTGTTTTACTAATAGGTTCATAATTTGACTTTGATCGTTATGGTTTGGTACCAATATCTAATCCTAGATAAGTCGACCTCCTCATAACTGTTAGAATCATGACCATGAAAATGGCTCCTTCTTTAATGAGATTATATGAACCCATTTCTACATCAATAGGTCATTTACACATCATTTTTTAAGTATGACCAATTGTTTATAGGAATGGGAATATTAATTGAATATATCTACATTTATTGTTTTAAATGTGATATAGAAATATGTACACAAAGGACATAATAAAAAATCT
Source organism: Torreya grandis (assembly GCA_037957365.1). Classification (NCBI taxonomy): domain Eukaryota; kingdom Viridiplantae; phylum Streptophyta; class Pinopsida; order Cupressales; family Taxaceae; genus Torreya; species Torreya grandis. Next base: position 1,111,395 of record JARHVA010000100.1, on the reverse strand, counting down.
ACATTATATTAATACAAAACAAAAGGACCAATTTAAAAAAGAATTAAACCATTAATTGAATACATTGGTATTTATTATTTTAAATGTGATATGAATATTTGACCAAGCAAGGCCATAATAGAAAACAAAAGGGACCATTAATAAACACTGAAGGGACCATTCCACTACAAGCAAATACAAATAGCTCCTATCCAGGGAACTATCAACAAGAACATAAAACTTTCTCAATACATTTTTACTCTAATCAAGAGTTACAATCAAAACATACATATTATAATTGTCACTTTGCATATCTTGTTTCACACACACACACACACACACACACACACACACACACACACACACACACACACACACACATACATAACAGGTGTTTTATAATAGAGTTGACATTTAATCATAACATGACACTGGATGCAAGAGAGCTTGGAAAAAGGCAATAAGTCAGATAAATCATTTTTGGACATACTGGTCCATGTGAGTGGGCAATCCCCACACATGACATAAATAATTTGCTTGATTGGAGGAAACCACCATGTTAAATTTAGTGTCATTATCACTCCAAATAGTCCCATATGTCTAGTAACAACTAGCTCAGAAAAATGTTTACCACCAAGATGGCTCCAAAGACCCACACAATGATTTTGTTTTTCAACTGAACTTGTAAAAATATTTGAACAAAAAAGAGGAATGCAAGTGCAAAACGCTGAGGAATGATCAAGATTGAAATTGTTCATGTTAATTGAGCAATGTCATATGGGTCTCCTAGGAGCTTCAAGATGGGGCTTGCAAATATATACATTGGTAATGATAAATAAATAACACAAAATGGAAAATATAACAACAAACAAATAACAAAACACAAAATTTTGAGTTACCTTTGAGGCATTTATAACATACATACATACATACATACATACATACATACATACATACATACATACATACATACATATATATATATATATATATATATATATATATATATATAACAGGTGTTTTATAATAGAGTTGACATTTAATCATAACATGACACTGGATGCAAGAAAGAGCTTGGAAAAAGGCAATAAGTCAGATAAATCATTTTTGGACATACTGCTCCATGTGAGTGGGCAATCCCCACACATGACATAAATAATTTGCTTGATTGGAGGAAACCACCATGTTAAATTTAGTGTCATTATCACTCCAAATAGTCCCATATGTCTAGTAACAACTAGCTCAGAAAAATGTTTACCACCAAGCTGGCTCCAAAGACCCACACAATGATCTTGTTTTTCAATTGAACCTGTAAAAATATTTGAACAAAAAAGAGGAATGCAAGTGCAAAATGCTGAGGAATGATCAAGATTGAAATTGTTCGTGTTAATTCAGCAATGTCATATGGGTCTCCCAGGAGCTTCAAGATGGGGCTTGCAAATATATACATTGGTAATGATAAATAAATAACACACTATGGAAAATATAACAACAAACAAATAACAAAACACAAAATTTTGAGTTACCTTTGAGGCATTTATAGCAAGCGTTGCATTGTGAATAACATTGACTCCCTTCTCGACTCTCACATTCATAATATGACCTGCAGATTGGGAAGCCACACTCATTACATGCAGCAAAAAGTTTTCCCTCCGTGGTAAATCCAACATCATCATCACAAATCTAGCATACCCACCCATTCAAGAGCTTTAAAAGATTCCTCTACAAAAAAAAAAGAAAATAAATATTTTGTAATTATTTTCGCAATGTTTTATTATTGGAAGAGTTTGTGGCACCAAAAACTCAATGCAAAAAACCCAAAAACCAAAAATATCTCTAAATATTTGACTTCATTATATCCAAAGATAAAAAAACAAATAAAAAACTCAGAAAAAATCAAGAATACAAAATCTCTCTAAATATCTGAGCTCGTTATATCCAGAGGCCCCAAAAAAAAAACCAACAAAAATAGAGCTTTTACCCAAAAGAGTTATTATCCAATTTAATATGTTATGGTAAAATATATATCAAATCCTTTCCATGGCCCTAAAGCCCCACATTTGTGTGTAGTTTTTGATATTATATCACCTGAATGGCATCCATTAGCATGTGGAGCGATCCACCCACATTAGTTTTCTCCTTCCTCACCTTATTTTCATTGTCTGCATTGGATGTCTTCAATTGAATTGTGTTTTTAATACCAAAACTCTGAGTATTTGCATTAGTAAATTGAACATTTTTATTGGGATGCAAAGATTCTTGAGGGCTCATCCATCCAAAATCAGAGGAATATAAATGTGTGTTGAGAAAGGAATAAACATTGTGGTATGAGTTTAAGAACAAAAATGTGAAGGATCCAAAAGGTTGAAATTTGAATATGGAGCCAAAATGTTTAAATTTAAGTAATTTAGAGACAAAAGTTAAATCCAAAATATTTAAATTTGAAAATATTGGAGCTAAAAGGTTATATTTTCAATAACTTAGAGCTAAATATTGAAATCAAAAGGTTGACATTTGAAACACTATGCACTAGTGAGTGCCCTTTTTTGAAAGAAGAATGTAAATTTTTATAAAATTATTTAAATTTGAATTAGATGTGCACTTTAATGAAATAAGATGTCATATTAAATGTGATGAAGTATATAATATTTTAAATAGAAGATCTTGACTTTTTATCACTTTACTCTAAGACCAAAACTGAAATATATTATTTCTTAGGTGAAAAGTATTTGTACATTTTTGTAAAATAAATAAATATGAATTAATAATATTAGGGAACCTCTTTCACAATAACAATCACAATTATTAGTCTCCTTCCCATAAAAAGTTTCAATTTAGTTACACTATTATATTGGATTCCAAAAAATATTAGTCCAAACTCTATTTTATATACATATGTCATAAGATATCATAATTTTAAGAAAAAATAATTTATAATGATTAAATAGATGTCGCATTTAAGATCATTTATTAATTATTATACTATCATAAACATTACAACACACCACCTCCCCCAAATAGCAATCAACATAACTATTGATATAATAATTCCAAACACTTTAACATTGGATGATTCGAATGGAATTTAAATGGACTATTAAAAATCTAGTTTTTAAATTGCCACCTAATTTGTAAGACATATAAATGCTTCTTTTCTTATGGGGTTTTAATTATTTTACATTTACTCTTCCAAAAGTGTAGAGTAATGGACCTAATTAGTTTGTATTGAACGTTGGTTTTTTAATTAAAAATAAATAATTAAAATTTACACTATTTTAATTATCTAGATGCTTATACGTTGGGTGAAACCATTAGTTCATCTCATATGAGACAAAAAAAAGATGTTGTTTTGCCTATTTAAACACAAACAAATACAAACATGTCTCACCGTGGTTTGGGGATGCTCAGTAGTTTACCGCCCCAATTTTTATGGCCAGCATGTCAGTGGAAAGCTGGTGCAACATCCTATATGTAGTGAGGAATCGATGTCTTCAATAAAAATCATAGATTTCCAAATCCACCTAATTCATTTGCCTCTCCTTCATGGTATCCCCATCTCTACTGTGTTGTAGAGGTTGGACACTGTGACTCATATCTATCAGACTTGAATTGAACACCTTGAAGAATGCTGCAAAACTCTTAATTATTCAATTTTACATGATATCCATGCTAGCAACAAAATTTCTCTTGAAGATAGGATTGAAAATTTGCTTCTTTGCCAATTTATCCTTTATGTTGATCTCTATACCATTAATTTATTTTTTTGCACACATAAAAAGTTTGGCGTTAGGTATACTTCCATAATATTGGGAGGATGCTAGCAAATGTTGTAGAGTTTGGATTTATACCCGTCATTTGCATTTGCTTAAATACATCCAATGCCTTTCAATAGAACCCATTTTGTGCATATATTGTAACCTTGGCACTCCAAGAGATGACATTTTATTAACACATTTCATTCAAAAGCTTTAAAGCCTCATCAGGGAAAACATTTTGTGCATATCCTATATCTTTATTTCAATCATAAAAGCTTTGTCTAAAAAATATTGAGTGACACTAACATGGCCATATAAGATTTCTCATTAACTCTTTTAAGAGATAATTGTTTTTTTCCAGTGGCCTTAATCTTGGCTAATTTTTTTCATCTTGAAAATAAATAGACAAAAAGTAGTCAGTTTAAACCTTGATCACACTCCAAAAATTGAATAGGAGCATCTATGTGATTAAATCTAGTAACTTTTGGAGAATTTCATCCAAGAAATGAACTTGAAGATGAGGAATAAGAGTACAAGAGAATTCTATCCTCAATCTCATGCTTATACTTGTTATCCCCAATGCTTTTACTACAATTTTCCAAGATCTACATGTATAGGAGAATGAAAAAGATAAATGTTCACTCTCAGGGGTTTCATTGAAAGAAGAGTTGTTCGTTGATTATTCAACAAAAAGAGCTTAGATTAGATTGGTAAATGTGGTGACCTTTTTCCTTTTGAAGGAGTAAGATCGATATGAGGCATCCACATAGTATTAAGTGGTAGGATAGATGTCATAAATAGTGTCAGAGGTACAATCATTGTTAGGGGGGGTGAATCAATGAGCCCAGATATTTTAATTATAACTATAGTCCTTTTAAACTATTTAAACAATTAGCATATATCAACTTAATCAAACAACATTAACAAGAGAGATTATTAATTTAATTCATACACAAGATCAAGCACATAACACATAGTTCTTGTGGTAAACCCTCATGAAAAATAAAACCCACTCTCAAGCCTGCAACACAAATGGACTAATGTCCTATAAGAAATTATAAATAGGAGACTGGTCAACTCTTTTAGACCAACAAACCTTGATCATATCCTCCTGACAAAAGGTACTTAATGAAACACATGTTTTAAAAGGAACAACTACCCCTAAAGAAGACCATGTCATTTAGACCCTCCTTTAAACACTTACACCTTAGAAATGATGTATTCAACACCTGGTGATGGATCTCTAATTATCAAACACCTGTAAAAATTCTCTCTAACTCATACAGGCCTCTCACATAGGCATGTCATAATCTCTTTCCTTCTTCACTCAAATTATCCTCATATGCACACTCAAACCTATTTACATATCCTTAAACTAAAAAAGAACCTTTTTTACATCTTAAATATGACCTACAAGTCATACACATAGTCCTCAATCTACTCTACTCATTAACTCATCAACTGTGCACTTTACCTCTCCTCATACACAATCAAACCTGCAAAAGCATTGTTACAACATCAAAAATATGACCTATAGGTCATACACACCATCATCAAACTATTTTTCCCTTCAACCCATTCACTGAGCACACATAACCTTCACCTTGCCTTCACTCACCTTACATACTCTCTCAAAATAACCTCTTGAGCATACTCACTCATTATGCCTCTTTTAGGCCTATTAGGTCTAATGACCTATGTGATCACCTTCATCACCTTACTCCAAAAAGTGTATTTGATTCTCTTCAATATCTAATATTCCTTACTAACCTACAACTTCTCTTTCAAAGGTTATCTCCTTTACTTGGCTCTACATTTGCACAAGCCTTCACTTTCAAACACCTACTCACAAGTCTTCTAAAAAGTATAGAAACCATCTCATTTGGTTCAATAATTTATATATCAATCATGAATTAACAAGTTCATAATATTTCCTTTTTAGCCACAAAACATGCCTTCATCCTTAAGGTATCTCACATGGGTCACACTTAAGCACAATCCACTTTCAAATAGGGCTACGTCACTTTTAGGTCTTATGGAGACCCATTCAACTCTTTGACACTTATATGAAAAAAATAAACAATGCAAATAATTTAAAAAACCATGGACCCATTCTACATGATTTATAGGTCCCTACTAAGTGCCAACAACCATCACAATGCCCTTCTACTTAAGCACAAATCGCTTAAACAATTTTTTGTGCATGTAATCATTATGAATGAACACATAGTCACATTCTAAGCATGTGTTCATACTACATACGATTGTTAAATCCTTCATAAATCATATAGATCATCCTTATGGAGTCTAAAACATGATCCAATATCTAATTCATCAAAAGATATGGAAATAACATCAAAATGAGCTCAATTACCCTTCTCGAGTTACTTGTAGAACACAATCGAACACACATTTAAATTTGGATCTCAATATATTGGTCTATATACACTTCTAGATCTTTAAATAAATATTTTCAGATGTGCCTTAGATTTCTCTACCACTTTATTATTTAATGCATGGTCAAATTTGTTCTAGATCGAAAGATATGACTAAAAAAGCAAACACTGGGTTCTCCCTTGTTACAATTCAAATATCTAAATGTCAACGGTCATAGTTACACTAGTTTTTCCCTTGTTAAAATTCAAATATTTAAATGTCAATAGTCATAGTTAAACTTTAAATAATAAGGTTGCATCTCGTGTCCTCGCCGCTCAGATCAAATATGCATCATTGATCTCTTCTAAACTTTAACACATAGGCACCAATACTAAAACATTAAACATCTGAGAGTTGACCTTATCTCATGCAATCTATAAACTTTGACTCAGCATGATCTATTAATCTCCCATACGTATCTTGGTCTTTAAAAAATCTAAACAACTATCACTTTGACCTCTTGACTTTAATATGCACCATTGATCTCTATCTATACGATCACCTGCTCACTGTTGAGCTTTGAAAGAAGCTCAATATTTATCTCTACTTAGCGTTAAAAATAATGAACTTTTCTTCATCTCATTGATTCCTAACATCTTGAATAAAAATGGTCCATCAATCTTGCTCAAACTTTAACTTGTGTAGAAATGACTATGGGAATCTTACTTATCTGCCTGGAAGGTCAACTTTGCACCTCTATATCTTTTGCTTCGCTCAAGCACATGTTCTCAAAATTAAACCATATGATCTCCTTATATAGTAAAATCCAACTATGTGTCAAAAAAATCATGTAACCCTCACATGTGTGAGATATATTTCCATTAAAATGACTTCTTAAAATCTTTCGTCACAGAGACAACTGTGCTTAGAACTTGCCTGTGTTTTGGCACATGATCTAAAATTTAGTGAAAATTAACTATACACAAAATTAAACAAACCCATATGATCACATTCTCTTGAAATTTCCACACATGTGAGATAATCCATAATAAAAATGCTTTCTTGACTCTTTCTTGCCTCATGTAAATTTGGCTAAGTATGTAAAAACACCATCAAAATGCCTGGGAGACCAACTTTGTACCCTCATATATTTGACTGCACTTCGGTGAATGACCTAAGATTTAGGGCATATAAACTAGGAACTAATGTTATCAGAACCATATGAACAACTCCCCTGACTCATCCATATGTGGTAATGGTGATGTCAGCAAACTACCTACTTAGATTTTCTACCACTAGACCCAAATTGTCTAGATGAAAACTATGGACTACTAGATGAATTTCACTTATGCACACAAGCTCTTAAATTATATAAAACCTCTTATAATACCCATTTCACATGGTCCAATCACCATACTCATCCTTAAAAATCTCTAATCAAGTCAAAAAAAAAGATCAACCAAGCCTCCTTCAAGCATATTGTTGACCATTTTGGTCCTACAGGGCAAAAAATTGCTCTCTTTTCTTTCCCTGTTGTCCTGTACGTCAGTCTTGGATGCATCCACCTTACTGAAAATGCTCCATTTCCCTTGCAATAGCCATGTTCTTATGAAAATTTAAAATATCTAAGGCCTGTAGGTTCTTAGCTTGATATGGCGCTTATTTCGCTTTGAGCAATTGCCTTGGATAAGCCTTTTGGCAAAGGGATGGGCCAGTTCAAAGAATGCAAGTATTTTAAAAAGATCCAAAGATAAAGTGCCCTTACAGAGGAAAGTTAGGTGAAAATGGAACTGTTCAGTAGGCTTTGAAGGGTAATTTTGGACCCAAGGTGCCCTTGCGAAAGGCAGTGAGTACCTTCGAGAAAATCCATGGCAAAAGACAAAGGTCCTTCAACCAAAATGTCTGATGGAAAGTACAAGGAAGGAACAAAGGATAATTCCTATGGACAAAATCCTGAAGGAATTCCTTCAAACTTTTTGTTCAAAAGAATTTTTCAATTGAAAAGATCGAAAGAAAAAGATAGACAGGTTTTCCTTTGGGCAAAATGTCTAAAGGAATTGAGATGCCCAAGGGAGTATGAAGGGCAAGTGCCCCTACGGAGGGATCTCAGTGACCAAAAACGGACCTTTTCCAAGCTCCAAAGGGACACCTTCCCTTTGGGAAGGTTCAATTGCAAAAGGCCTAAGGAATACAAAAGGCCAAAGAAATTACCAAAGGGGTGACGGGCCTGAGAACGTCAACTTCAGCATAGCAAACCAGATGTTGGAGGTTCAAACATCTGGTGACATCCCCACAGATGTCAAATTCAGGAAAATGAAATAGTCATTGATTCTCAAATGTTTAAAGATGGTCTCGCAGATGGAAATGGGTTAGAAGAGAAGTTGAAAGAATTCATAAGTGCGAACCCAAAGGAATTTAAAGGCCTTAAGGCCAAAAGGAAAAGACCACCAAGAAAGGAGCCTGAAGGGCCAAGAAATGACATAAAATATCCTCGAGGGCCAAAGAGCTAGAAAAAGACAAAATCCAAGTGTAGGATCAGACATAACAGTCTAGGTGGCACAAAAAGCATCAACACAAAGAGTTATTGCAATGGATGAAACAGTCTCCACCAAGGGGAGCATGGGCATTCAATAGAATGGCTCTTTTTTCCTTATTTTACACTAATGAGCAGACAGTTGTGTGAAACCCATGCTCTTGCAGTGACATTTAATATGGGTTAAACACCAAAATTCAAGACTTGCAACTGCCATAGCATGGTCCCTTCAGCAATTTCCTCTTTCCAATGTATTCAACGCAACATGGGCTACTTATTCTACAAAGTGCCAAAGTCATTTCCTTCATGCTATATATATTTTAACCTCTCAGTTGAGAAGGATATCTCTCATTTTGTAAGGCGGAGACCTGCCAAATTTCACCTTTGATCAATAAGAATGTGTTTTACCTCTATCTGACTGGTTATGCTTTTGAGTGTGTCTGTGTATCAATTATGTGTTCAATCATTTTATCTTGATGCTTTCACAAGATTGACACCAACATACCTAGTATATCCAAAGCCATTTCTGCAAGTTAACTAGAAGTGCTTCATCTAGAGCACAGAGACATAAGAGTAGCTATTAGATAGTGTGTTTTCTACATCACCTGTGGTAAGTTCCTTTTCCTTCTGTCTCCATTAAGCCCCTTGTTAAAATACCCCTACAGTCTAGTATTTTTGTTAGATAAAGTGTATGTTCACCCTCTTCTAGTTTTAAGTGTGAATAGCTGAGTAGATCAAAATCCTTTGGTGCATCATCACTTAGATTTGTTTTTGTTTTGATTATATCCTTATCCCTTTTCACCCCCCCCATTGTTAGTAGTAGTAGTAAAAGACTTCAGAGATGCATCAAAGGGAGCTAGCCCTTATCTAGAGATTCTCCCCTTAGTTTTTTGAAACCCACAACAAGATGGGAGTCTCCATTGTGTCGTGTGGAAGAGAGAAGCTCAACCTTCTTTCAAGGGTGCAATCCATAGCGTCAACAATTTTTGGCATGCACAGTGAGACAAATTGTCCAAGGAGTTGAAGGATTTTTTGGTGTGTTCTTCAACCAATATGCCTTTGGAGGCATTTCAACCAACACCAATGATGGTTCCAAGTTGAATCAACTAGTTAAGCAGTCATGGTGCCATCAAGAAAACACATTTTTGGTATGTATAATTCCATTGCTCATAAGAATGGGCCTTGTGTTCCTTCATATAAATTTGATCAAGCTCAGGTTGTTCATGGAATCTCCTCAAGTAGCTCTCTTGGTTGCCCTTCACCTAGTGTAAAATAAATAATGTTGGAGTTTGAGAAGCAAGTGATGGAGATAAGCAGATTGGAGAAGCAGAATAGATATCAGCAAGAGCTTATGTACAAAGAGGATTGTTTATTTAGGTAAGCTCAGGCCTTACAATCCATGAAGGAGGAAGTATAAAAATGGGAGAGTCCATTCATTCAATGAAATTAGCCTTGTGTGCCTTCTCCCATTCCAAATTATCCCCCTCTTATTCTAAATAAAGCCCCCTCTTGTGCAGCAAATCCTTTCTACCAAATAACACTTGCTCACTCTAGCTCATTTGATGCATTAACGACTCCTACTCTTAACCCCTTACAACTAGCTTTTCAACACCAAAGGGCATTCGAGTAGCCTCCCATGGAAATGAACCTTCCTAATTCCTTATATTGTGAATCCTCCTTTGAACAAAATCATCTTAGGCCTTTCAAAAAATAACACATCTCTCTTCAATAAATTCTTCCTGTGCATCAACAGTCTCTTCCTAGTCTTCCTCAACCTCCTCAAGTCTTTCAACATGATGTGAAGATTCCATGTTGGAGGAAGGAATACCATGAACCATCTCAAGGATTTGGAAATGATGAAGCTACCCCTGCTCATGGTGATCCTCATGATCTCTAAGAAAGGCTCTTCCAAGAGAATATAGCCAAGAAAGTTGCAGAGTTGGAGTCCAGAATGAGATTCCTCAGCCAGGATGTGATGGACAGTTTAGACCAAATAACCTATTTCATGTCTGAACACACCCCATATACACTCCTTCAAGAGAGATATCAATCCACATCTGATATAGATAAAGTGTTGGCCAAATGGAAGGAAGAGAATCATTCAATTCTAGCTCAAGGACTGCCTCCTCTTCCACATGAGTCTATCCATCAACCCTCCACTCTATTCTTTCTCAAGGAGGAACCTATTTTAAAAAAGGCAAGTGAAGAAGAGAGGATCTATATTTAAGCTACCCAAGAGGCTAACATGAGTCACAATGAGGATGAGATCATCATGGATGCTCCCTTCGAAGACATCATCAACAATGGATAAGACATGGGTCATGCATACATGCGGATGTTCTGGTAATATGAATAAGAGGTTGACAAACTTTCTTTGTCAACAATGGATGATGAGGAAAGTAAGCATGGTGAACTCTCTCCCTCCTTGTTTGATGAACTTCCTCATTGCTTTGATGAAGATAATTACCATGTCATGGGACTTGAGTTGGAGGAGGATCATGAGTAGGTCTTTGAACAACTAGAGACTCTTGTTTTTGAGAAAGAAAAGGAGAGGCCTATCCATTTTGATGAAAGCTTGAAGAAGAGAGCCTTGAAAAAGAAGGTGACATTCTATGGGATAAGCAAGCAATTTTTTATCTCATTTTAGACATCACAATAGACACCTTTGTTCAAGAAAGCCATGATGAAGTAGAAGATCAGTTTGACAGGCTCTTCAATGAGGTAGAAGGGAACAAGTCGATCCATGATTCATGTCAAGAGGGATATGAGCTAAATGAGGCTTATGGTGATAAGCTAACAACCATTGATTTCTTGATGAAATACACCAGCATGAGGGGCTAACATGAATCAAGTTTCAAGGGGTAAAGTGAAAACGTAGATGTTGGAGACATGTTTGACCCTGATCCACTCAGATACAAGCCAATCAAAGTGGCAGGCAAGAATGGCAAGTCACCAAGACTCCATTACATTCAGTCACTTGTCTGGCACCATAAGTTTTCTTTCCATGGAGGCTTTAGAATTTTTCCATTTGATCTAAGAGGGAGGTAAATATACCTAGTTAACTGTACATAGTAGTTTGCTTTTAGTTGTCTTTGTTTTCCCTAAGTGTTGTTTGCACAAGTGTAGTATTTTTTAGCATTATTGTTTGTTATTTTTTCCTTGTTGCTTGAGGTAAAGATTTGTTAGTTCATAGGTCTTTAGAAAGATGTTTCTAAGTTTTTCAAGCTGCATCCTGACTCTATGCCCAATGGAATTTGAGACTACCAATCTTCTAAAGCAGATCAGGTATGCTTCCCCTAGCAATCACCAAATTTGTTGACCATCTTGGTCCTATAAGCCAAAAAATCACTCTCTTTTATTTCCTTTCTATCTTGTGCATTAGTTTTGGATCCATCCACCTTACTACAAATGTTCAATTTCCCTTGCAATAGCCATGTTCTTATGAAAAGTTGAAAGATATAAGCCCTGTAGGTTCTCGGCTTGATATGGTGCTTATTTCACTTTGGGAAATTGCCTTGGACAAGCCTTTTGGCAAAGGGATGGGCCAGTTCAAAGAATGCAAGTCTTTTACAAAGCTCCAAAGACAAAGTACCCTTGTAAAGGGAAGTCAGGTGCAAACGGGACCGTTCAACAGGCTCCAAAGGGTAATTTTGGACCCAAGGTGCCCTTGTGGAAGGTAGTGAGCACCTTCAGGAAAATCCATGGAAAAACGCAAAGGTCCTTTGGACAAAATGTCTGATGCAAAATACAAGGAAGGAACAAGGGCAAATTCCTTCAAACAAAATCTTGAAGGAATTCCTTCAAACTTTTTGTCTGAAGGAATTTGTTAATTGAAAAGACCGAAAGAAAAAGATAGGCAAGTTTTCCTTCAGGCAAAATGTCTGAAGGAATTCCTTCAGACATTTTTTCTAAAGGAATTGAGATGCCCAAGGGAGCCCAAGGGAGCCCGAAGGGCAAGTGCCCTTCCAGAGGGCTCTCAGTGACCAAAAAGGGACCTTTTCCAAGCTCCAAAGGGACACCTTCCCTCTGGGAAGGTTTAATTACAAAACGCTGAAGGAATACAAAAGGTCAAAGAAATTACCAAAGGGGTGATGGGCCCGAGAACGTCAACTTCAACATAGTAAACTAGCAGTTAGAGGTTCAAACATCTAGTGATGTCCAAACGGATGTTAAATTTAGGACAATGAAATAACCATTGATGCTCAAATATTTAAAGATGGGCCCATACATGGAAATGGCTTAGAAGAGAAGCTGAAAGAATTCATAAGTGTGAAATTGAAGGAATTCAAAGGCCTTAAGGCCAAAAGGAAAAGACCACCAAGAAAGGAGCCTGAAGGGCCAAGAAATGATAGAAAATAGCCCTGAGGGCCAAAGAGCCAAAAAAAGACAAAAGCCAATCACAAGAGTAGACAAAACAGTCCAAGTGGCACAAAAAGTGTCAACATAAGGAGTTATTACTATAGATGAAATAGTCTCCACCAAGTGGCCACCAAGGGGAGCATGGGCATTCAATAGAATGGCTCATTTTTTCCTTATTTTACACTAATGAGCAGATAGTGACATGAAACCCATGCTTTTGTAGTGACATTTAATATGAGTTAAGCACTAGAAGTCAAGACTTGCGATTGTCACAACATGGTACCTTCAACAGTTTCCTCTTTCCAATGTATTTAATGCAGCATGGGCCGCTTATTCTAGAAAGTGCCAAAGTCTTTTCCTTCATGCTATATATATTGTAATCTCTTAGTTGAGAAGGATATCTCTCATTTTGTAAGGCAAATCCCTGCCAAATTTTACCTTTGATCAATAATAATGTGTTTTACCTCTATCTGACTGGTTATGCTTTTGAGTGTGTATGTGTATCAATTATGTGTTTAGTCATTTTATCTTGATGCTTTCACAAGATTGACACCAACATACCTAGTATAGCCAAAGCCATTTATACAGGTTAACTAGAAGTGCTTCATCTGGAGTGCAGAGACAAAAGAGTAGCTATCAGACAACATGTTTTCTATAGCACCTGTGGTAAGTTCATTTTCTTTGTGTCTCCATTAAGCCCCCTATTAAAATACCCCTAAAGTCTAGTCTTTTTACCAGATAAAGTGTATGTTTGCCCCCTTCTGGTTTGAAGTGTGAATAGTTGAGTAGATAAAAATTATTTGGTGCATCACCACTTAGATTAGTTTCTATTTTGGTTATATCCTTCTCCCTTTTCACCCCCCCCATTGTTAGCAGCAGTAGTAAAAGACTTCAGAGATGCATCAAAGGGAGCTAGCCCTTATCTAGAGATTATCCCCTTAGTTTTTCCAAACCCATAGCAAGAGGGGAGTCTCCATTGTGCCACGTGGAAGAGAGAAGCTTAGCCTTCTTTCAAGGGTGCAATCCATAGCATCAACACATACTAGGACAAGTACATTGCACACTTTGTCATTGTCACATAGATTATCAAAGCACTTCATCCAATCACCAGGACACCTCCATGACATCACCATGAAATCACCAAAAACTCTCCAACAATCACCCCCTTTGTCATTGATGTCAACAAACATCATTCAGCTCACTTTGTCTCTCTTCAAGCACTCTCATAACAGGAACTTTTCTACCCCTTTGACACAATGACAATGTGGGGACCAACTGATCATAAAGACTTGAAAAGACCATCAATTTGAAAAGACCATCTTAGAAAGATGATACAAACTCCCCCTTACCTTGATCCAACCTCTTCTGGCCTTGAAAACTTCCCTTAGATTTATGTCAACACTTACTTCAACCAAAAATTGCAACCAATGAAGATAAACTACACAAAATATTAACATCTGATATAACTTACCAAGAAACATCTAAAAGGGACTCCCCCTAATATTTTTGAGCCATTACACATCTTGAGCAACTTTAAATCTCCACACACCATGAAGAACCACCACACATACTTACTAGCCTTCTCTCTCAAGCTACCATAAGGACCATCAACAGAACTTCATACCACTCACCAAATAGGAAAAATTATCTCAACCAACCTAAAAACTCTCCATGAAACAAACATACCTTGCTCTTTTGGATAATTTGAGCAAAAAATAGTCTTCTTCATACTAGGCTTGTCTAGACTCCTTGTAGCCCTACCTAGAACTTGTAGAGCCCACAAATTTTGATAGACACAAATTCAAGACCTGAAACTTCATATCTGGAACACACTGATATTCCCCCTAGAGAATACCAATTTGAAATAACTTGATCATCATTTTCAATATTCTTTCACAAACCTATTATCCAATTAGGCCTCTAATTTGACAAAAAACTTGAGAACAAAAAATCTTAAAATCTTTATGAAGATTGATTTGACAACCTATTTGGCCCATTCAACCTGTTAAGAAGCCTCAGACCTCAACTCATAATCAAACCATTTTTCAAGAAGATCCCAAAATCTTAGAAACTCAAAACAAGCAAGGTCAACAAACCTCCTTTTGGTCAATGTCCTCATCTGAAACATCTTGTACACTTGGAGACAACCATTACACACTTTTCGACCAAGATTTGAGCTTCCACACCATTAGGAACCTTCTTCCTATTACCCATTTTAGGACCTGTAGGCTCTTAAGCACAACCTAGGAAACCCGAGAGCTAACAAAAATCTCCAAATTGACTTCAACCACTTGGAGCACATCACAAAGAAGTGAAGATACCTTTCTGAGCACCAAACTCTATTTGACAATTCATTAAACACATTATACCATCTAGAAGCACTCATTCTGACCCTGTATTATAGTTCCTTCAAGAATCTATGGAACAAGCTCATGATCTTGTTGCTCTTCCTAACTTCATGATTCACCTAGAGCATGACATCTTCAAAAAGTCTTTAAATATTATCCAATAAAAATTAATACTCATATAGAGACACCTCATCTTTAGAACACTATGAACTTTCATGGCATACACAACTGTTCAACAAGACGTTAATAAGCTTAATAAGATCTAGAACATAATTCTAGAAGAAAGACCTTCAACTTATAGGCTTAGCTGGCATCTAGCACAAATTGATATGGAGATAGATATTTGAAACTCACCTTTATACCAAAGCATCCAAACTATGATCAACAAGTTAACTCCTTCTCAAGATATGACCACTGAGATTCTTCACAAGCTTCTTTTCTCCAACAAAATATATATAAAAGAATGCACAAACATACCTTGTTTACATACCAACTCATCAAACAATATCAGACAACCACCAAGCTTCCTCTGACTAACAAGTGTCTCCTAAAGCCTAGATAGAGACACCCCTTTGACATAGAGAGACTAAAAGTCCCAAAACTCAAGAGACTCCAATATCTCCATATCTTTCTCTGACTTGCAGTCTTACCTCATCATCCAATTGAATGGATGATTGAATTCATTCTTTGCTTTAGATTTGTCAATAAATGCTGACAACATAAATTCTTGACTTTTATTCATTTTTTTTTCCCACCTTGATAAACTATCCATCAAGACTCTTCGACTCAATATGGTTAGTCTCCTAAGTCTTTACTGCCTCAAATTTCCATACCATAGTTTGACTCTTCTTGTCTTCTGTAGCCAACTTACCTACTTGATCCTTGAGCTTATCCTGATTTACAACATAGCCTTCTAGAGCAACTTTCTTATCAACCTTATGACTATAATAATTAACAATGATTACCTTTGGTTTTCATACCTTAGTTTATCTTTTTTTAGACTTTCTAGGAGCTTTATATTCTTTGACATACATCAAAGACCTCTTAACACCATTTGGATAAAATCCAGCAATATGTCCACTCTTATGAAAACTAAAACAAATAATAACATTTATACCTTTTGATAGATTCAAACTATGATCAATATTTAGCCAAAAAATCCTTCTATTATATCTCCATTAATGTCAATACTTGACTAACTTCCTTATATAATCCTTAGCCTTGTGACCATACTTATTACATGTATAACAATGATCATGGAATAAACTAGCATACCTTGAAACATTTGGTTATATAATTGGTCTTCTTGAATTTATCTTGACCTATTATTAATTATTTTGATCTTCATCAAGCTTGCTTATCTTAACAACAAATTGCTCATTCTCATCCATCAATGAACATAGTTTGGTTTCTAATTGAATGCTCTCATTCTCTTTAGCTCTTACTCTTGAAATTGTAGCCATTAATTGACCTCTAAGAACTTGGATAGTCTCCTTATCACTCTTATCTTCTTTAGCCATGTCATCCTTTATTTTAAATTCTTACTCTATCAAAATTATCTCAAAAGGATTGACTTTTACTTCAAGACCTTTGATCATATTTCTCAACTTATGATTCTTCTTCTTTTGGTCCTTTAGTTCACCAAGTGCACCCATGAGCTCAGCTTCTAGATCAACTTTTTCACTGTCATGGAAAATTTATTTACCAAACATGATGTCCTTTTATTTTGAACACAAACTTGTCTTGGCATCTACTAACTGAACCTTGAGATCATTGATAACATTCTCATCCTCTTTGGCATCTTTATTCAAATTACATATATGTTCTTCAAGTGCCTTGATCACAACCTTATACTATTGATTTTGTTTATTCAAGTGCTTAGCCATCTTCATACCTACTTAGGATCACCTTCAAGTTGTTAGGCTTCCTCCAAAGGAACTTGTTGGCTAGATATTTTGCATGAAGTCAAAATTACCTAGGCAGTCATGGGATTAAATCCCCTTCATTGAATGATGAATCTCCCATTTGTTTTATTTATCTACTCTTAGTTACTCTCTGTCTAGAACTATTTACAATGTATATAAATTTTAATGTAAAGTTGGTTTTCTTTGTGGGTATTACTTTAATCACTTTGTCCATGAACCATAACAAAGAGATTTTCTAGCAAGTAAGCAACTAACTTTGAGACTTTTTGAAAGAGAATAGAAGGATAAGAAAATAATTACAATGTTTGAGAAAATAGAAGTTGCATTTCACAATAGGTAACTTTAGCAGAGACTATTGTATCCATGCAAGTAGATAAACATTTAAAACGTTAACTTTTTAGAAAACAATTTAAGAAAACTATGAATTCAATTCATATTTAATGACAACACAAAGTTTACCAATTTATCTTCATAAAACACATGAAATGATTTCCCTTGGACACAAATTTCTTCAAAAAATCCAATTGTCTTTTTATTCAAATCCAACATAATTCATACAACAAAATTTAATTATCTCAAACTCAATGTTTTGGATTTATTAAACTACTTGTACAATTTGCTATCTTTGCTTCTTTACCAAAGTTTGTCATCGTCTGACATGTACGCCAACATTCATATTTATACAATATGAAAAACTAGAATCCTAATAAGAGTCAACTTCTTCAATTCACATGTGATGTGCTAAAACTGGAGACTGTTAAGTAACAACTTACCCAAATCGCTCCTTCGTGTCGTGCAATGATCGGTGCCAAGTAGCCTCTTTAAATTTCTAATTTGAATTGATTACAAATTCTTTACATGCAACACAAAATTAGATGAAGTAATTTACTTTTACAAAAATATTTCAAGTATTTGATAGTTAAATAAAAATAGGAGAAGGAAAGTAAAAGAATTTATTTCAATCTCTAAGCAAGACTAATCTAACTATTGAACTTGATCTCTGCATTTCTCTCTATACTTGATATGCTATGAAATTATTGCTTAGATGACTCCATCATCTAGTTTTACAATTGCTTGTCTTTCTATCTCAAACCTCATCATTTCCCTTTCAAGCCTTTTACATTGAGATTTAACTTTCTCAATCCTTGACCCTATCCTCTTCAATTTTGTTTGACATTTCATCAACACTTTGATAGATTTAGTTGTAAAGGGGGCCATAACTGTATCTATACTCTGTTTGAACTACTCCATCAATTATTCAGCTATTCTTGAGATATTAGTTGTCCATATACCTATAATCCCAAAGAAATAATATTCTAGGTCAGCATTAGTATCACGTGTTTCATCTTCTATCCTCTTCATTTCTTCAGCTATATCTGGAAGGATGATTAAGCAAAAAGAAAGGAGATAATCCTCATGTTTTATTTTCTTTATGGAGGGAGCCATTTGTTCCTCAATTACAATTTTATCAAACAAAACCAATATTGGCTCAAGACTTTCCTACTGGAGTTTAGAAAGCCCATTTTCATTTTCTAATTCAATTCTTATGGTTCTCATCTTTGTTATCTTGTTCAAAAGATCATTTTGAGCATCTTTACTAAGTGGAAAGAATTTCTTAGCTTTTTGCCTCATCTTTTTAATCAATTTGTCAATTTACTTCACCTTATCTCTAGTCTCTTCCACCTCAGTAATCACTTGATATGAAATAACAATATCCAAAGGTAAAACTTGTTGAGGAGTCGATTTCACCACTTTATCAATTATTTGACATAACTGATCATTCTGCTCCTTTAATTTGGCTTCAGCAACCTTCTCTTCATCTAGATTTTTAAAGAGTATCAATCAAGGTCTGAGTATCTTTCTTAAGTCCTTCTATTGTGATCTCTCTAAGGGATACTCTTGTGATTGATAGGTTTTCACTAATTACTTCTCCTTTGTTGACTCCAGGTGGAGGAACTGTTATCTCAACAAATTTTTGCCCTGAGGATTCAATTATTAATTTTGAAGTAATTTTTGCCTACTTAGACCTCTTCCCTTTTTTATCTAGACTTTTTAACAATTGAAAATCCATTTCTTCAAGATTGATCACTTCCTTAGATCCTGAGGCTGTTTGTAAAGCTAACCAAGATGAAAATTTTTCACTAGTGTAAGTAACTGAATATGTAGTCATCTCATGCTGTCCACTTCAAATTACTAACTCCTTTGAAGGAGCTTCTTGTGTAGGAGGCTCTTTTTCTATTTCTACTTTATTTTCCTTATCTTTTTCAACTCCTTTTTCTCTTGCTTTTGTATCCCTTTTTTTTCTACTTCATCTATTCTTTTGTCTATAATTTCTTCATCAGCTTCCTTTTCAAGTCTTGTTTCTTTTTCTCTCTTTCACTGATCCTTCCTTATGTGATGTTAGTACTTCTTCAAAAGTTGCCCTTTCAAGTTATTTTAAAACATGAGATGGCTCTTCTGAGGGAGGTGGTGGTGTTGTAGCTCATGGAGCAGAAGGAAGAGGAGGAGGACCCACTTTTTCTTGAGTAGATTTTTTAGAAGACTTGGTGACGTATACCTTAGGAGATGAAGCAAGAATTGAGGGGATTTGAGCAGAAGTATTAATAGGGAAATTAATTGGAATACATGGAGAAACAAGAGTAGGAGAAACTTGTGGTGAAGTGACAATAGTGGATTGATCTGGTTCTTTATCTTTCACTACTAAAAATGTGTCATCAACATTCCTCGTAAGCTTTAACTTCTTTATGATACCATGACTACTTTCTCCTTGACTTATATATTTTCTCTTATGTCCGACATGTACAGTTTCACATAAGAGCTCCTTCATGAAATAACCTTTGTTTAAAATCCAATTAGAAGTCATTGTCAATACATTCAAAGATCTCTCCATAATTGTTTGGTCATGATCATCACCTAGAATAATTGTTGGAAGTGGGGTACTATCCCCTCCTACTGCCTGGAAAGCATCACTAATATCCATGCCATCATCCTACAAGATTTTGGAATAGTATCTAGATAAAATTCTCAATTTTTTTCTACAGTCAACCTACTATTATCTCTTCTTATCTCAAACTCATCTCTACAATCCATCTATAAATCCTCAAGTACTGGGATATGCATGTACTCAAGAGAAAAAATATTCTAAGCCACACCCCTACAATCAAAATTTGTTCTTGTCTCAAAATGAACTTGAGTATAATTATGATAGATTTCTTTCTACACATTCCTAGATTTGTAGACGTTAGGGCATTGACAATGACCAATAACAATAGGAAAATTGATAGCTGGATTGTGAGATTTGGATTTAAAGTCATGCAACTCAACTAATTACCTGCTCATCTCCATCAGGATTCATTTATCACTTTGGTTACCTTGGTAATTTGAGTTGTACTCCTAAGAATCCTCCTATTTTGAGATAAGTGAACTTAAGAAATTGAATAAAAATACACCCATACAATGACACTGCATCCCATGCTTCATCAGACATCCTTTTGTGCTTCAAAGGCTTTTCCAATTTTCAAATAATCTCATAAAAGAAACTATCATTTACTATAATATAAACCTTATAATACTTCTCAAGAACTAGTTGAGGATAAAATTCATATATTGGTACTGTTCACAAAGTAACACTAGTCCTTAACCTTGAAAAGGCCCCGGTGGAAGCTGTTGCATACACCAAATATGATGTCATCTTGAAATCAAAAGTTTGTGATATATTATTCAATTGTTGATCAATGTTATCACTAATCATTCTTTCCCAATCAATCTTAGAAGAACGTTGGGTCTCATCAGTAGTCCTAATGTAGGCATACATCTATGGTGAAAACCATTTGGCATTATTTTGCCCATTAATTTTTCATAGTAGTTGAATGATATCATCTAATTCTTGAATAAAATCAAACCTAACAAATTGTTTGGGAAACCTTGAGGCTTGTTTAACCTTATTCAAGTAATAACTATTCATGATCTTGATACATTCAGTTGTCTTGGCTTCCCACTACTTCTTAGTTGCCTCTATTAAAATATAAATTACCTGTTGGGATATATAACCGGAAGCACACAATTGATTACTAAACCAAGCAACTTAATATGCGAAAATTAACCAGATTCATCAAGTAACTAGAATTCAAAATAACACATGATATGAGAGACAATACACAACTTGTATTAATACTTTACAGAAAAGAATACAATAAAGAAGATGCCACTTCTTCTCCACCACCTCTTCAGAGGCTCGCCACACCTCAAGTGAACAGTAATTATTCTCCCCAAAGCTCTCCCTCTCAGGTCCCAACACCCAACTCAAATACAGAGTTGGTGTTCACCTCCTGTGCTCCACGCACATCACAAGTGCTCCACGCACTCCACAAGTACTCAACGTAGTTCAAGTAGATCTCCCATGAACCTGCAACAACCTGCAATTCAACAGACCATACTTATGGAAGGAACTCCCTTGCCTTCCTCTTTGCTCTATCCGAGTACACACCTGTACTCCAAGTAGATCCTGCCTGATACTGCTCCCTGTTGTGTTGCTATCCTATCTGATCTTGCACACCTACAAATCAACCTGGTTCTGCACACCTGTGAACCTTGACCTTGCACACACATACACCTGCAGATCAACGATCTTACTTACCATGTAGATCTCCTATATAGGCCATGCACCTGTGACCAAGATCCTACACACCTGAAGAATCCTGCTGACTCTCCAAAATCAGCACCTACACCTGGTACTGTGGAACTAGGAGGAACACACTTGCTCACTTCACACACAGAAGGAACAAACTTTGCTCAACTCAAACTAGAACACTTTTCCAATACAACCATGAGTCTATTATATAGATCTCATCCAAACAATGATTAGACATCTAATTACAATAATTAGATCCACAGCTCTCAGTCTAAAAATAGATCTAATCATGCAAACACTTGGTTCGTTAGCTAACTACCTGTAATAAGCTCGCAGTCAAACCACATAGGCGATCGACGTCGGTCCCTGTCTGCCTGGGGGTCACCGACGCCAGCCGATCTCTGACCGACGTCGGTTGCCTTCCTGTCTTATCCTGTCGACATCGGTTGGCCAGACCAATGCCAATTTCTTCTGACACTCAGCAACTCATCCTGCAACCTCCTCCATGTCTGCATCAGTGAAGCTTTTAGCTCCACAACCTAACAATCTCCCACTTGGAGATAAACAGTTGCACTGTACCTGTACTCGTACTCTATCTAATTTGTTTCCTAGTTTGTATCCCTCTTCAAGATCAATCCTGAAGACAACCCACCACACAACCTGTGATGTACCTCCTGTCATCTAAGTACCCTGCCACATTCGAACCTACAAACACGTGTAGTGAAGTCCTGACCCTGCATAGCATGAATCCCTGCTACCGGTCCCTCTCAAATACCTGAGAACCCACTTCCCCGAATTGGCTACTAACTCTCTGACAGCTCCCACTGCATGGGAATACTCAGGTATATACCAGACCTCATGTGATTTCAGACACTGTACCTGTCCAGCCCTTAGTGTGCTCTGGCTCTGCATCCTGAACCTTGCCAACACCTGATTCACATCAGCTCCCACTCGAGACAAAATCAACCTGTGATCTCCATGTCTCCCATGTCATAGAATTTCGTTGCTCCAAACTCCTCCTGACATGCCACTGAACTAATCTTACCCTTAGCTCAGCAAAACCCTGTATGTACAATCCTGCTAGCAAAACATACTATCCACATACAGCAACAGAATGATGTTGCAATCATCATCCACCTGGTAAGACAAACCACAGTAGTTACCCTGACATTGACTGAAGCCATGCTTCATCCTCCACCTGTCAAAACCTATACCACTGTCCTGCAGCTCCTCAAGACCATATACCTGATCTTTCATCCCATGTATTCGTTCTCTCTATTCTTCAACTAAGGTATCCATTCATCTCTGTGCTTTCTTCTGCTGGCAACCCTACCAAAACACACCTATTTGGTTCTCCTCCAAGGAATCACATCCTCATCCATGCCAAGCTCACACCTGTTTCTTGGATCCTTTCTGCTCTACAATCAGCAACATGTATAAAGAAGAGGAACAACAAATTTGAGGGCCTACTTACGTCTTCAGTCCTCCGTATGGGTGTTTGAGACTCCTTGACAGCGTGCTGTCCACCCAAAATCCGTTACAGTGACCGACCTCGATCACTCCACAGTCTGCATCTGACCGACGTCGGTTCCATGCGTCTGTCCCTGACTACCGACCCTGCAGATATCGATGTCCCTGCTGCCGATGTCGGTCCTCCTGACCGACATCGGTCTTACCTACTGCCGACGTCAGTCCTCCTGACCGACGTCGGTCTTACCCTACCCGACATCGCTGGCTTCGGTCTGCACATGATCGACATTGGCACCTGTCTGTTCGACGCCGGTTCCTCCTGACCGACGCCGGTACCTGTGTTCGCCTGTGAGTGATGACTTTTTAACCGCGAGCTCCTTTGAATCAATTCCCATGTCCAAACTGCCCTGCTCAAAAGTATCCATCACCATCCACTGGTTTCTGTCTGCCATCTCCTCCAAGAACACCAAGGCTTTCCAGTTCTTAAGCCTGTCAAATATATCTGTCTTCCACTTAAGAACATGCATCTCCTTCCTGCTCATGTGACCAAGCCTACGAAGCCACGTCTCCGCAACAAAAGAAGAATCAGTAATATAAACAAGTAGATAAAGAGTACCTATTTTCTTACCACCAGCTAATTCAAGTGCATCCGCTGTGAGAGTTCTTGTGCATCTCTCATCACCCAATCTTTTTGAAGAAATTAGCCATATCTCCAAACCTGGGACCTGCATGACCTTCATCAACACCTGTGTGTTGGCCACCTGCAATTTTAGCTTCACTTCCCCTTTGCCAAATCTTTGGCAAGGCTTACCAGCTCCTCTACCCGGAGCTGCATGGAAAGAGGCAACCGAATCTTTTATCCAAGATTCAACTTTATCCAAGAAACCTCCCAGAGCATCCTGTGCAACCACACCTGCAACATCTGCATCTTCAGTTCCTTCATGTTGATCTGCTACCAACCAACAATATTCTTTTACCTGCTCTTTCTTTCCATAGGACCTTAAGAGACCATCTGTGCTTTTCAACTCTTCCATTCTTAGCTTACTTTCATCTGCCATTGCTCTACTCCCACTCGATCAGAAACCCCTGAGAGTGCCCTGTAACCAAACACAAAACCTGCTCCCTGCAACCTTAGCTCTGATACCACTTGTCAGTGGTATCAAGCTATGAGCCAACAACCAGGCTCTGATACCACTTGTTGGGATATATAATAGGAAGCACACAATTGATTACTAAACCAAGCAACTTAATATGCGAAAATTAACCAGATTCACCAAGTAACTAGAATTCAGAATAACACATGATATGAGAGACAATACACTTGTATTAATACTTTACAGAAAAGAATACAATAAAGAAGATGCCACTTCTTCTCCACCACCTCTTTAGAGGCTCGCCACACCTCAAGTGAACAGTAATTCTTCTCCCCAAAGCTCTCCCTCTCAGATCCCAACACCCAACTCAAATACAGAGTTGGTGTTCACCTCCGGTGCTCCATGCACACCACAAGTGCTCCACGCACTCCACAAGTACTCAACGTACTTCAAGTAGATCTCCCATGAACTTGCAACAACCTGCAATTCAACAGACCATACTTATGGAAGGAATTCCCTTGCCTTCCTCTTTGCTCTATCCGAGTACACACCTGTACTCCAAGTAGATCCTGCTTGATACTGCTCCCTGTTGTGTTGCTGTCCTATCTGATCTTGCACACCTACAAATCAACCTGGTTCTGCACACCTGTGAACCTTGACCTTGCACACACATACACCTGCAGATCAACGATCTTACTTACCATGTAGATCTCCTATATAGGCCATGCACCTGTGACCAAGATCCTACACACTTGAAG
This sequence comes from Torreya grandis, assembly GCA_037957365.1. Taxonomy (NCBI): domain Eukaryota; kingdom Viridiplantae; phylum Streptophyta; class Pinopsida; order Cupressales; family Taxaceae; genus Torreya; species Torreya grandis. The sequence goes on along the minus strand of JARHVA010000100.1, from coordinate 1,086,168 downwards.
AATCCTGCTGACTCTCCAAAACTAGCACCTACACCTGGTACTGTGGAACTAGGAGGAACACCCTTGCTCACCTCACACACAGAAGGAACAAACTTTGCTCAACTCAAACTAGAACACTTTTCCAATACAACCATGAGTCTATTATATAGATCTCATCCAAACAATGATTAAACATCTAATTACAATAACTAGATCCGCAGCTCTCAGTCTAAAAATAGATCTAATCATGCAAACACTTGGTTCGTTAGCTAACTGCCCGTAATAAGCTCGCAGTCGAACCACACAGGCGACCGACGTCGGTCCCTGTCTGCCTGGGGGTCGCCGACGCCGGCCGATCTCTGACCGATATCGGTTGCCTTCCTGTTTTATCCTGCCGACGTCGGTTGGCCAGACCAACGCCAGTTTCTTCTGACACTCAGCAACTCATCCTGCAACCTTCTCCATGTCTGCATTAGTGAAGCTTTTAGCTCCTCAACCTAACATTACCTTAGATGAGGTTAAGATTTTTAATCAATAGTTGAGATATTGGACATCAAGCCTTACAATTATATTCCTAGAAATATCCTTCACTACCCTAGATAGGGAATCATAATATTTTACACATGAAAGCACAAACTCAAGAAGATAAGCTGAGCTAAGGAAAGTTGCTTCTTGACAAATGCCACTATTGGTCATGGCATGTAGAAGTGGAGTCTTTGAAAGAGCCTTGGATCTTTCCAACAACTCAATAATAGATACATGACCCATGTTTGTGTCACTAATTTCAGCGAATTTGGAGACAATGTTGGATTCTATTAGGTATCCCTTATATTCATATTTCATTCTTAGTTCTCAGATTCTAACCTTCTTAGCCTTTGCTTTTCCTTTCTTGCTTAGATCTGGGACTTCTTCTAAATCTAATTCATGAGCTTATTCAATCACTATGACCTATTCTTGTACTTCTTCCTCTGATCTTCCCAAGATTTTTGATCCAGACATTTGTTCTGCTTTACCCTGAAGAATTTGATATGTGCTTTTGTATACTTACTAAATGTTACAACTGGTTTAGAAGTTTTACATTAATGAATCTGGCTTGGTTTCCAATTGAATGCTCTCATCCTATTTAGCTCTTACACTTGAAATTTTATCCTTTAACTGACTTCTGAGAACTTGGATAGTCTCCTTATCACTCTTAGCTTCTTTAGCCATGTCATCCTTTATTATACATGCTTGCTATATCAAAATTACCTCAAGAGAACTGACTTCCAAACCCACTTTAATATTGGATAAATGGGATCCAAGCCCTCGCTTTCAACCCCCCATTCCATAAAGGATTCAAATAATGGGGTCTAAACCCAACTGAAATAACATCAAAATTTTAACTTATGATTCTGGAAGACAATCAGGCTCCACACCTAACATTATACACTCTAGAGGTAAATTAGTAATGTAAAATGTAGAAAGGAATGTGTAATACATAATTTTGATTCATAATGTGGAACCATTGGTTCCATTTGAATCAATTTCATTCCATTTCATTTGTGTTGCATAGTTTTTACATTCCTTGATAGAATATTGTTTATTCTTCAAGTTCATTCTCTAGTATAAGAGTGCTTCAATTAGGCCTTAGAATCATATTAGGCTATCTTAGCCAAATATTAAATGGTATAAGATTGGGTGAAGAGCCTTTAGGTATCCTCTTAGGATATCTTCTTGACATACTTAAGTATGCTCTTCTCTTGCATCCTCTTTGGGTGGTCTTGAGAATTACAAAGGTGTGCAAGAAATTCTAGTTTCTGGGAGGGTTTATTATTTATGTGTTTTTTATTGAAATAATATTTTCAGATATTCATGGAGTAAATATAAATTCTTAATTTCATCTAGAGTGTCTGATAAAGCCATATCTACCTTTTATTTTGTCCCAATTGGACATTTGAAGTTAGATCTGCGATTTACAAATTTAGATTTAATTTTTTTTATCAAAAAAACACTATGTTCTAGGTTATTTAAGATGTATGAAATGTTATTATGAGTATTTTATACCTTATTAAGTGTCATAGTAATCTTCAAGTTTAAAAATAGCAAACGTAATTATCAAATCTCTCATATTAGTCCTTTTACTATCTTAAGGCTGAGTAGTTGAGAAGAATCTTTAGTCAAAATGGATGCACAAGATGAATAAAATCATAAAAGACCAAAATTTGTACCATTTTTTAGTAGAGAGGAGCAGTTTGCCATGACTGAACAAAGGTATGTATTATAAAAAGAGTCATTTTATATGAATAAAGGGTGTGGAAAAAATTTATTTGAATTTTATTAAAAGTTTTTTAGATATAATTAACCTAATTTTAATTCCTTTTAAGTTTCCTATGTGTTTATTTTGACTTTCTAGTCTCAAAACCTAGAAAAAACCCTATTTTTCTCATGCACAGTCACATACAGAGCTCTCAAAACACATGTGAAATATTTCATGAGTATAATATATGGATTTGGAGAGATGGTAGGAGGATTTTAAGGTATTTACAATCATTTTTTTTATAAATTCAAAATAATCTATTAACAATCAAAACTTTGCTCTCGGCTCTAGGACTGCATGCAAACACAGTTTCTAGTAAAATGTGAATAACTCAAGTTTTAACCATTAAAAATTATCCAAACCTGGTATATAGTTAGGATATAGAGTATATAATTTGAATAAATGGTTTGTAACTTGTAGGAATCATATGGACTGATCTATAGATGACTGTGTGAAGTAATACCATATTTTCCTAAGTGTTTTTAGTAGCAAAAGCAGAAATTTGTCAAAAATCCTCAATTTTGGGTCAAATAAGTTGAATAAAATGTTTAATAACCTTATTAATGTCTATTAAAACATACTATAGGTATAATTTTATTTTTTAAAGCTATATATTGTGTTTTGACCTATTTGAGCCAATTAGGTCTAGTAGACTAAAAACAGGGTTTTATGATTTTATGTGAGAGTTCTTTGGAGTAAGAAGCCACAATGTTGTCTAAGACTTGAATAATTCATGAAACACCTAAATTCACTTCTATAAGGTTTTTATAATCTCAAGTTCAATATAGATCAGTTTTTGTCCTACTAGAGCATCATTAAGCTTAGTATGTTTTTAGGGTGGTTTGGGTCAAATTGTTTGGCAGTGTACCTTCTGAGGTGTTGTAAAGAGTTGAATGATATATAAATCATAGTGATAAGGTATCTAAATTTTTTATATGACTCTTTTTACAAGTATTTCTTATTTTTTTCCTTATGAGGCATATAGACCTTTTGATGTTTAAGAGGATTTTGAGTGCTTTGAGATGAAATGGTTAAAACCAATAGGTGGATTGGTTTTCCATAGTAACAAAGGTTTAATATGTCATTATAGACCAAAATAACAAAGTTTAAATTTTAACAACAGTTAATAAATTTTGAACTTTTCTAGAGCCTCTTCATTTGGTGTCTACAATACTGTCTTGCAAGGTTGTAAGCTTGTGGATAGTCTAGAGAGGGCTATCAGATTGTTTGACCCTCCTATGATTATTGGTTAAAAGAATTTGAGTGAGACATCCTATTTTTATCCAATAAAATGGTAGGCCTTTTTTATGATATGAAATCTTGCTTGTTCATTTCTACATTTCATCTGAATGTTCATTGAATGCTTATTAAAATTGTATTTAGGACTGGGAGTGTCCTTGGGTAAGAATTAGGAATAGGACTATAGGTGGATGAAAAATAATTCTTGATCTCCATATAAAGATTCTCTGTACTAAGGACCTTACTTATATCAAAATTTATCAATTATTGTATGTTATCATAGGTCTTATATATTGTGCCCTTGACCTCTGCTCTAAAAGTATTTGTAGTTGTCTAGAGGAGGTTGTAAAAAATGGTCTTAAGGACCAATTCTCCACTCTAGTTAATCACACCATCGAATCTCATTTACCCAAAAATGGTGATGGATTGCCTCACATAATTAGTGAGTTATCGCACTAAATTTTGCATCTTCCAATACCACTCAATCAAGCTATCTCTCTTGGCAACCACATAGTTTTGGGCCCATGCAGCCTCTAAAGAAATTATCAGATTAAAGTGGCTATAGTCCTTGTCCCTAGTTTCTCATCCCAATAAAAAATCTTAGCTCCATCTTATTCATGTCCTATGCAAAGGAAAAGACATCCCCCTATTTGGGTTGGGATTCCTTCATTGCATCTCTTACTAATTAGAGGACATCATATAGATTTTAGGATGCTCCCTTCATACTACCTATGAGATCCCTTGGAATCTAAATGGTTATCATTTCCTATAAATATTCCATATATTAATCATAGCCCTGAAACATCTCCTTTAGTAATCCCCTATAGAGTCTACAAAAATATAGGGATCCTCCTTATGATTGCCCAAGTCAAAGGGGAGAGTTCTTCATTTTTAGGTCAGTTGGAACACATCTTCTCTTTATTCTAACACCAATTATTGTCCTTCAATAATTATAGTTTTTCTCTTTATCTTTTTTATATTCTTAGTTTCCTTGTCGAAGTGAAACTTGACTATGGGCTACTCCATAATCACTAAGTCTTGTCTGCCTGCCTCTACTTGTTGCATCTTCTAGATCCACTTAGGTATATTCAAGGTAACTAGTTGTTGTAAAGGTTATTCCTAGCTTGTAAGAGTGGAAGATGGAAACTTCCAAGGGGAAATATTTTTATTTGGAGAAGATGTTCCCAGTTGAGGGAAAAGAAGCATGACTCTTCTCCATTTAGTGACTTTTTTGGGAGCTGTTGTATCAATTATTAGCTTTCCTTTCTATGACCCCTTTACTAATGTAATGGTGGTACACTATGATTGGGTCACCTAGACAATTGGGAGGTCTAATTGGGTAGAGGGATGGGGAGGAGTGACTAGGGAAGAAAAAATGGTTGAGGAGACTAGATTCTCAAAATGATCTTATTTATTAACTCCAAAGGACTGAGCATTAGAGGCAACAAAGAATGAATAGGTAGGAGGGGTATTGAGCAAGTTTTGAAAATAATCAGTTATGGATAAATGGGTAGTCCTAATAAGCCTTTTTTAAGTTTGTTTGGGGGTTTATATGGTCTGAATTATGGGGGTTGGGGTTAGTAGTTGTAAAACTTGACCTGTGGTTTCTGGGGCTTTATTGGTTTGAGCCAATGAATCCAAAACATGAGGAATAGTTGACACAAGGCCAGCTGGGATAAAAGTAGTTATTATAATAAATGGGGAATGATAAGCTTGTGCACTCACCCCTTGTGTAGTAGCGATCTAGAAATTTGTTACTGTAGACATCCCTGTTGTGATGGGAGCTATTAAGACTAGACATATATCTATTGACTACCCTTGTGCTGGAGCTAGAGGTTTTGACTCCACTTCATATCCATCATATCCACCTTAGTCTTGAAGTAATTCAATGTAACTTGAATTGGTCTTCAAAATAATAATATCCCCAGATTGAGCTTCATATGGCAACCATTCATCTTTCGGGTCACTCTCTATGCTTTTACTACTGGTTTCAGACAGGGAGGTTTCCCTCTTGTATTCCATTTATTTTTTATTGAATCACTCTCCCTCTAGAATCACTTCTTTATCATCTTCCCCATTATTATATATTTCTATGGGTTCTACTTCTTTGGATCCTTTTATTTTATCTCTCTCCTCTCTTGACTTCTCCTCTGAGGTTACCTTTGTTGGAGTTCCCTGAGGGGAAATAGAAGGGAACTTTGCCTTTGTTTGGTACATAAGAGATGGCCTAGTGAGAGTCATAGTTATTGTTAATGGAGAAGAAGCAACATCAAGTGAAACTAGAGGAGTAGCAAATGGTGATGAGTGAATGGCAGCAGTGGTTGATGGAGGTGGAAGTGGGGAAGCATGTTAGCATTTAATTGGGGGGAGGAAAGATGAGAGGCTTACCTATTTGGATATCATGAGTGGAGGGAAAGGAAACATATAAAATAGTCCACCTGAGCTAAGCTTTGATCACAGTACTTGATGTAGTGGCAACCTAGTGAGTGGGAGTGGACACTATAGTGGTTGTTATTATGGTGGCTACCAAGATGGGATGTTGAGAAGGCCCCTGAGTGATTTATTTTTCATATCCCATAGAATCATGCCCAAATGGTCTAGCTTGCTCATGTCCTTAATTCTAACCTATGAAAGAGGTCTAAGAGGGGGCTTTGAGTTTCAATGTTCTTTCTCAATTATTTGAGCCTCCTCCTTAGTGATATTCAGATTGTATTGAATATGTCTTACCACCACCAGTGACATATTTACCTTGTTCATCCTGGTATGAAATTTTGTATCAGTTAGGGCATCCAAGAACACCTCATCATGTGGATATCACACATGGCCATATTCAATTTTATCTTCGATTTGATTCTATCTAGGTGGTTCCTGATCATTTTTATTGGATCCCACAACCTGTCGGGTTCTTATTTAAAATCATAAGACATTCTAGTCCTACCCATCAAGTGGAAATGTTCCCATTTAGTGTATTAGATTTGACCAATGCTAAAAGGCATTAGGTGGACTGCTTATTATCTATCATTCCTTAGATTGACATACACAAAATTTGCCAATTGAGCCAAAATTTATTATTCTTCCACATTATCTGGCACCAACTGAGGAAGATACATGGGAAGCGCCTTGGTCACCTCTATTTTGATGATTATGCAATCGAGGTAGATCCAATAACTCCTAATCCTTCCAAGATTCCTTTTGATGTGATCATATAATCTAGGCATATCACTTCCAAGAATTCCCTAGTACATCATTGGATAAAATGTCTCTATTATCCTAGTCATATTCTTCTTGAATATGTAGATGTGGATGAGATTGAACTCCTCACAAATTTTGTTTTTGGGATGTATAGGGGAAGGTTCCTAGGGTTCTTCAAAAGTAAAGTGGATTATCCCATTTATAGAAACCACAAGATAGGACATCATATAGAAATTGCCATCTGGTCGGTTATTCGTACTACTAACTTGGTAAATTAAGTTAACACTGATGATTTCCCCAATGACAATAATCTTGGTAGAAGTGAGGATAGTGTCTAGGAAGGGGATCCAAACTATGTTGATGCAGGTTATAGTTGGGAAACCATAAATCATGTTTAATAGGGACATGATAATATTGATTCTAGGCCTAAAGGTGGAAATCATGATGGTTGAGATGAGCCCTTTGACCTTCAAGGTGGTTGGGTCATGTGCCCACTCCTAAAACTTACTAGTAACATTATTGTCCATCATCCATTGGTCAACTAAGGTTTGGTTATAGGTTGCCTATGGGTTGGGAAGTCAGTAATACTTCTCAAGATCATGCCCACTAATGTAGGCCATAGGTGTTTTGTCATGACAAATATGCATAATTCTACCAAAAAATTGGCTATCTGTAAACAAATCAAAAATTAGGTCTATATAAGGCATTACCTCTTATTTTTCCACTGCATCATGTAGGTCTACTGATTTAATTGCTACTAAGTCCTACTTGTACCTTCATTTAAAGTCCAAGAGTTTCTCCTTACAACCATAATGCTCTACTACCTCGACTTTCTCCCATGTGGTTGAGTAGTGATTGAAGTCATGATTGAGAGCCACTTCATCAAAATTTGTATCTGTGTATTGCTCAGACCTTGTAATAGAATACACAAAGGGTAGAGGTGGTAGCTTTGAATATGAAGCCTTTAATATACACTTAATATTTGGTTCTTCTGAACTATGTGAATACTAATTAATCAGGCTATAGCTTGATTTCACACTCACAACTATTAATTTGATGGCAATGTGATTGCATTTGACCTACTTAATTGCATATATTTCCCTTTGGATTCACTTACTTTGTTGAATTGAATGTAGTTGGCTAATTCATGCAAATTAATGGCTCTAATGGCTTTCGCTCCTTCTTACCTTTTTATTTTATATTTGAATTTTCTTTGTGATGCATCATCCTCTTATAAATCCCATTGCTAGGTGGTTTTTCCACAATCAGATCCAAGTGCTTTGCCACATTTTATTTGACACTTATTGACTTCATGCTCTTCTTAAAAGGATTGTCTTGATGTTTCCAGACCTTTGTATTGTATTTGGGAATATGTGGCAAAATTTTGCTTCCCCATAATCTCTTATTTTTTCTTTGCCTTATTCTTTGCTTATTACTATCTCATGTCCTCGAGATGCCAAAAGTTGTAAAAATCATGCAATCTCACTCTCACTAGGGGTATCATATTGTTCTTCATATTTGCACAAGTTCTAGGTGAACATGATTGTGACACATGGAAATATCTTGATGCTCTATTTCCCAAAAGTTTCCCACTCTTCTTTTTGTTATGCAGATTTTGGATGAACAAAACGGTGACAGGTGGCAATATCCTGATGCTTCACTTCCTTGGGAGTCTCGTACTCTTTGGAATGTTTTGATCATAGTGGGTTTGGGAGATTGGGACACATGGATAGCTATTGTTGCTCCTCTTGTCTAGAACTTCCATACATTAAAACTTTGATCTTCTCAGTCATCAGGTGACTAGAATTATGACACTTGACATCATACCAATACTCCACTTACTTAGAAGACTTAGAAAAGTTTCTAAGCATTAAAATAGCCATGGGATATCAGGCTATCACCTCGTGGAACTAATTTATATTAAGATTGAAGTGTAATAACTTGCACACTTAGGAAACTTCTAAAAACTATTAATAGCTTAGCCTGAGTACAATAAACAATGAAAAACTAGATATCTAGGGCAATGGAAAAATCTTATTAGTATCAAGGCGACCATTCTTAACCAAAAACTGAACATGAGAATAATTGAGAAATCTTGTCATTGTCCGGGAGATTGGAGACTTGGAGTCCCTAACTTCTACAGTTCTAAGTCCCTGTAGCCTGTAGGTTGTACCTTATATAAAATTAGAACGGGCGTTTTTCAAAAGTGAACGTCAAAATGACAGTTTTTTAAAAAAACTCCCTTTCTTTCATTACGGTTTGAAAAAAAAATTGGAAGTATTTTACGTTTAAAATGGTAAAAAACGTCTAAACGGGGGTCAAATTTAACCCCTGTTAACTAGGCATGGAGGGTCTTAATGAGGCATGGGAGGCATGAATCTTGATATTTGTGGCATTTATGGCCTAGGGATGTCTTCCCAAGAAATGATGTCACTTTGATGATGTAGATATTCAATATTCATTTCTAAAAACAAGTATTCAAAAAACTCCATGGAAAATTAACTTAAGAACTTGATTTGGTTTAATTAACCTTAAGCATGATTAGGCAATTTGGTGCAAATCTTAGCTCTTTGGTGTGCAAATTAATCAAATTGGTCAAAATATCCTGTTATTGACTCGAAATTTGATTGTATTAGAATTGGAAGTCGATGTTAGATGCATTGGAACTATTATCTTATTTAGGATGTTGTCGACACAAAATAACAAAGGCACATGTCTTATACAAGAAATTTGATAGAAAAGAGCAATCCAGAGCACCCAGGTGCAAAATTGGCATTTTGACTTGAAATGATCTAATCAAAGTTAGTTGGCCCATAAATTGCTTTGCCCCATTTAATGATACCCTAGCCAAAATCAGCACTGGAATATATCAATTTCAACTCTTTTAATGTGTTTTAGTGTTTTTAGACCAAATTATGCATTTTGGTGGAAATTAATCAAAACCCTGATTGGAGGTTATCAGTGGCTAGTTTTAGGTGTCTATACCTCGATCTAGTAGAACATCACCATCACTATAGCATCATTATTTTGGGTTCATGTTGTACATGAGTACTTCTACAAATCTTTAGTATAGTAGTTGCAACCTCTATAAAGGAAGCTATAATAGTCGCATCGGTGCCTAATTTTAGATACATTAGATCACCATAATGCTTGGTGAGAGTATGTATATATTATGGGGATTCAAACCCAGGTCTAGCAGAGTACCCAATATGGCAGAGTTTGTGGCCCTTGTGGTAGTTTTGCCTTTCCTCTATTCATCGAATAAAGAGAAATGAACACTATTGTTACAATACAATGGATATTATTAGTGTTATCGAGAATGAGAATAAAAAAATCTTGGTAATATATGTATCCACATATATTTGCATATGGCATCTTGCCTTGGTTGATTACATTATATAGGAGGTGTCTTTCATTGATGAAGCTTTTCCATTTAACATCTAATTAGTTTTTGATTCGTCTAATTTGGTTTTATATAGTTAAAGCAATTAGATTTTTCATCTAATTAGTTTTAGACTAGTTTAAATTGACATGTGGTGCATCCTCTATATTTTTAGAGGACACATTGGATATCTAACATATATTTTCATTGAGATGACACTTGTTTCAATCATGTATTAGGTAACTCAAACAGGGCGATGGAAGCTATAAATTGCCTTGATAGATGTGACATGTCACTACACTTTGTATGTGCATATTCTCAGGTTTCTTTGAGTCCATTGCATGAAATACCTTATAATTGCCTCTCACCATCACCACTCAATTCACCTTGAAATTTGTTCTTGCTTTCATATTTTGTATGGCCTTATCCTTCCCCGCCATTTTTATTTGGCTCAAGCTCAAGTTGTGAAACATAATGTCTCCTCTCCATAAAATAAATTGTTACACCATATGAAATAACACACCTCATTTCACCTTCATCTCCACCATAAATAATAAATTATTTTTGTTTAATGCTTCCTACACGAAAAGTGAGATGGGGTCGATAGTCATAGGTTTTAAATGAAATACAACTGTCTATTTACACTATTTCGACTTACAAAATCTTAGTCATAGGTTTTAAATGAAATACAACTGTCTATTTACACTATTTCGATTTACAAAATCTTACTTTACCAAAACAAAAAATCACATCCTTTCTTTTATTGCTTGCATCTTTGGAACAAATGCTTTTTTATTTTAGTTGACCCATCGTAAAAAAGAGAGAGTTATATTTGTAAATTTAGATTAAAAAAATATTATTGATTGGTTATATATAATAATCCAAAACCACCCCTTTTCACATTGAAGGAAGACCAAGTCTTCTTTAATTTTATTTGAAAGGATAATTAAAAAATTATTTCCCTTGCTTTGGGGAAACAATGAATATTCTTGGAAATTTGTTTTCATTTGATTTCCAAGATATATAGCAGTAAATCATTTTCACACTGTTGCGACATTTGCAAGGCAAAAATGGGTTAGAAGATTAAAAAGGGCTATTTAAGCGACAAATACGTACCAAAAAAATAAATTAGGGATATTCCCGTGCCCTTTCCCTTCTAAAAAATGGTCGGAGTGGTCGGAACATTTGCTCATAGAATGAATTTCCTCAGAGAGAGAGGAATACACCATCTCAAATGTCACCGCGGCTACACTGACATTTACCTCCTCTCTCTACACGATGCTTCACTTTTCGCTTTAAAATTCTGGTTGGGATTGGGATCGGGAGGATAGATAATAGTACAGTCGAACAGTTTGGGGGCAATGATAATAGAACCTCGATGCGATCCTTACGCTTAGATCTAACATCTCCATGTATTTTCCCATCTCTTAAAATTCTGGTTGTGGGTTGGGAGGATGATAATATAGTAGAGCAGTTTGAGGGTAATGAGAATAGATCCTGATAGCGATCCTTAAGATTAAATTTATTATTTATCTTATATTATTTTTACATCGGATGCATTTTTATTGATAGGAACAAGGCTAAGATCCGTTCATAGATCTTTTGATGCTATACACATCATATTAACAACTATAATCATCATAGGGTCCATATGCAGTCAAGCGATGACATTGTGATTGACCCATGACAATGGAGTCACCCATCAATCTAGTAATAGGTCGACAATAAATGTGGTCCATCAATGATAATGCAATCAACCCACGATAACGCCATCGCCCCACAGAATCTCCATTGGCTAATGAAAATACGATCAACCCACGACAACACCATCGCCCCATAGTATCTATATCAATTGATGATAATGTGGTTGATACACACTAATGTTGTTGCCCCACAACATCTCCATCAAGTAATGACATCATCGTCATTTGACAGCAATGCAATCGCCTTTCCCCTGACAACATTATCATCGACTGATGATAATGTCATCCCCTAACAATGATGTCATCGACTGATGACATTACCATCAACTAATCACACTACTGTCACCCAACAACATAGTGAGAACATTGGGAATAGGCTAGTAGAGTTACGAGAGCCAAACTTCAAAGGCAATTTGGGAGGCCCTAACTCCATTTTAAGGCTAAGTGTAAAATACCAAGTTGATTCGCATAGACGTGATCTTTCCAATGATGGTGGTTTTGAGTTGTAATTCGATATGGACCACTAAGGCAAGTTGTAGTGTTGAGATCAACGAATCATGAACGTATGCGGGAGCAAAGTAAAAGGTCAAAAGAGGGACTACGTTTTTAGTTTGAAAATGAGGCATGTTGTGTAAGCAACAATAATGGTAAGGTACACTGATGATGTATTTCATGTGATATCAGACACCATAGAGCCCATATCATACACCAAGCCTGTATTAAGGCTAATTGTCGGATTTACATGACTTACCCATATTACGGAGGGGAATGTAGCTTATAAGGTTGCAACATATTTGATTGGCCATTTTCTATTACTAAGGGTGGATGAGGGCATCATGAATGTTGATATGATTGCGACAAGACTCCACATCCGATGAGTGGCTCAAATCTGCATGACAATGTTATTTATGTGTGGACAAGACATTGTAAATTGGCATGCCAATGTAACAACATTACATAATGATACATGTCAGTTATATCAAAGCACGCTGGTAACATCTTTGATTGATTGTTTTCTATTGTCAAAGGTGAATGAAGGCACCACGAGCATTGATTTGATTGTGGTAGGGTTTCGTGACTCTCTTTATCTTTATTTGGTGAAAGGAATAAAGGTAAAACTTTCAAGATGACCACAAGCATATCCAGTTGTGTGTAGTTTGTTGGATGCAATTTCGAACCTCCACCAATTTATACATCCTCCCTCCAAGAACTAAGGCAATTAAATCCTCCTTTCCCATATATTTTCTATGACAAGAATAACCATATAAAAGCAAATAGGGTTTGCATTTTTTCGCTTGAGTGATTTTTTGTGCCATAGTTCACTAGGACATAGTTCAATGGCTATTTAGACGAAGAAAAGGAGGAAATAGATAGCTTACCAAAAGCTTGAGTTTTCTTGTTCGAGGCATATCTATCGAAATATTTATTCTATTGAATTTGTATTGGTCATATTTTTAAAATGTTATAAGACAAGTCTCTAATTATTTTGTTAAACCTATCAGGGAAACACTCAACAGGTGTTTATGGTGTGACATTTTAGCATTAACCTATTTTCTGCATTTGTCATCATTTCTATGTGTTCTTGGGTCGACGAATTGGAGACATTTAGATGGTCCATCAAATTTAAAATCTGATGCACTTTGCCTTCTTTACTGCCTATCAGACCCCTTTTAGGGATATTTGCACCACTTGACAAGTGTTAGGCTCTTATTTACCATGGGCTTTGACCGGCCTACCATCCTATATCCACTTTTTCCTAGCTCGAGGATGTGGTTGCCACCTGACAAGCCTTCATTTGCCTAGGGATCTAAATTCCTTGCCATCCCAGGAAGGGGTGGGAGTACGAGTCTGGTGTACAATATGGGTCCTCTAGGGTACAATATCACTTGAAATTTAAAAAACAATCGATTATATATTTTTTTTTAATTTATTTTCTGTACAATTTTTTGAAATCTTATTATAAATCATGAAAACATTAAATATTTAATAAGAAATGTGAACGCTAAATTATGGAAGGTGTTGTTGCTTGAAAATGAAAATGCTTAGGTAATGTGAAAGCATGCCGAAGACCTGTGCATGTGCGGTGGAAAAGCGTCATTGAGCACATTCTACAGCGTAAGGGAGCCCAGTCAGATGGGCCTCGTATCATGTCGTATTGCTGCCCAAGGCCAACGAAAACTTGCATCTATTCTAACACATTTCTGACACCTTTTTAAATGTTATTTGATTTCTAACAAATAAATTGTTGCCACGTAACATGGATTGACCAAATATTAACTGAAGAAGGCACAAGACGAGTAATATGTAGGGAATGTCCACTTCAATGCGCCTCCCGCCCTCCTTCCGATGACAATGGGCGGAGCAAATGAAGCGTATCATGATTGCCACCGAAGACTTCAAAGCTCATACATACATGCATACTATTTTAAGGTCATAATTGGTGTTCGTTGCACCAAATTCTGGGCACAAGTATCTGAGATTAATGTGGTGGACACAGAATGTTTAATGACGACGTGGACTGTGACGTATTTCGACATTCACGTTGTAAATGCTTGCACACGTTATCATTGGGCACACGAATAAGTGAGATCCACGTGGATGGAAAAAAGAAAAAGACAAAAGTGAATGGTCCTTGGGACCGGCTTTCAACTACATTCATGACTACATGTGTTTGAATCACTACACTCGTTTATAAAGGAATTATTGGTTTTTGTTTGGTGTATGTTGGAAATGATTATTATGAATTCATTCAATTTTGGTAATTGACAATTTTTTTTTTGGTAAGTGGGTTGTTAACGAGATTTTGGATTGGAGGAGACTTTAATATGACTAAAATAAGATAGATTGAAATTGGTTTAGTTGTTCTCAATGGTTATTATGAATTCATTCAATTTTGGTAATGGATAATTGACAACTTTTTTTTTTGGTGAGTGGGTTGTCAACGAGACTTTGGGTTGGAGGAGACTTTAACATGACTAAAATAAAATAGATTGAAATTGGTTTAGTTGTTCTCAATGATTACTATGAATTCATTCAATTTTGGCAATGGATAATTGACAACCTTCTTTTTTGGTGAGTGGGTTGTTAACGAGACTTTGGGTTGGAGGAGACTTTAACATGACTAAAATAAGATAGATTGAAATTGGTTTAGTTGTTGCATAGTGTTTTCATTTGAATTTGGGGTTTGGTTTTTTTTGGAATATTTTTGAAGTTTTTTATTTTTGTAAATACTATTTTTGAATTATATAGTATTTTAGTCTTTTACATTTCGTAAATATTTATCATGGATGTATTTTCAATTTTTAGACTTTTTTCATTATTAAAATATTCGTATATATTATTTATTTGTACTTAATTATTTATCTCTTGATCTGATCAATGTCATTTTGATAATTTAGATTTTTTTTAAACTTGTTTAGAATATTATAAATTTGCTTATATCTTCCATTTTCGAAAGTCTTGGACATGTGCCTATTTTTTAGCTATTCGGACACTTACATTCCTATTAGATGCCTACATTGATACAAGTGTCCTATTCCAACACATGTGTCCAGTGCCTTAAAGTCATACAATTTGCAAATGAATCGTATTCTTATGATCGGCCTAAGTGCTTTAATGCGAGATATTCTTCAAAAGAATTGGGATAAATATAAGATCAACCCTCATTCATACCTTACCTAGAAAAGACCTAAAAACTCACAAGATAACTTATCAAAAACAATATATCAAGCATCCAAGTGAGCAAAGCTTCCCTATCTTATCTTATTTCCATATTAGTCATAGGGACATCACGTCTATAGGTCTGAAGTACTGAAGGAGTACTCCATAAGCCACATTTTTCTAAGTTATATTGTAGGTCACTGTTGTACTTGTTTATCACACATTGTTTGATTCACTCACAAGCCAACATGTAGGAGAGAACTACATAAGTTTAAGGCCCTCTTTGGAGTACTGGCTATGCAGGCAATGCTTATTGACAAAGGAGTCTTTGGGGTAGAACGACACCATGTGCCCACTAACCCCATTTTTCTAAAATCATTATGAAGATGAAGAACTAAGGTTTTGTTATTTGATAAAAATGACAGTCTATGACCTAGATCTGAATGTACCAACGCAAAGGTGATATAAAAACCAAAAGCATCCGAGAGGTTGCATTCAGTTTCAACAAGTATTCCACACTGGACGCCTATGTCCAATTCAGACAATAGTATTGATTTAACCATCCCAAGTCAATGCAATTCTCTATGGCTACAAAGGTACAATTTATAAAATCAAGGTACTGATCCAGAGTCTAGATCCAATCTACTTTCTCCCTATTCAAGTTCTAGATATGTATTAGCATCATAACCAATTAAGTATCTTGTTTTCATTATCACTACAAAATTTGGCATAGTTTTACTTTCTATCTTTAACATCTCAACACAATAAATTCAGTATATATTTTATCTGATTTTCATAGATGATTGGCATGCTTTAGAGATGGTCTACCATCCATGTACCCTTCTCTTACCACTTTAACCCTAGATTCCCTATGTCTAGATTTTAAGGTTAAACATTTGGTGAATCCTTAAAGGGTACTACAATTATTTCCATACCAATCAATCTACCTGCATCTAATGGGGGCATCTGATATGTATTTCAATATTTATTCCCTAAAACTACTATTGCCACATCTTACATGAGAAACCTAAATGCTTCAACTCAAATATTGGTTTCAATACCTATATCTACGAAACCTATGGGTACACCTCCTTTAGTGACTTCTCAAATTTCTAACCTAAAAGACCAAGAGATGCAAGCTCTTGTCCAAACTATAAAAATTTTACAAACCAAGGTTACAAATATTGAGCAAAATTTAATGAAATTTCCTTATGCTATTGATTCACAAGCGCTGTTGCATAATCTTCTTACACCAAAGATATCTTTACACCCCTTACCAATTAGTTTTATTGTATCTAAGTTCACCTTTTATGATGGCAATGGTGATCTTAAACAACATATTTGATCCTTTTATGCAACATGCCTTGATTATGCCTCCAATGATAAAATTTTGATTAAATTATTTACAAGGAGCCTCAAGGATTATACTTTGAGGTGCTTCTATGATTTACCTCTTCAATCAGTAAAGGCATTCAATCTTGTTGACAAGGGTTTCAAGGTTGTCACGTGTTTGTTTTTCTGATGGTATTTGCTAAGGTTGCATACTTGGTAAGCATCCTGAAGAGAATTATGACAAAGGTAAATCATGGAGAGCTACATAGATATTGGAGCTAGTTTACAGTGACATTATTGGACCATTTCCATCTCTTTCATTCAATAAGACTAAATACATGCTTACTTTCATTGATGACTTTTTGAGGTACACTTCGGTTTACTTTCCTAAATAAAAATCTAAGGTCTTTTATCATTTTTAGGAATTTAAAGCGCTTATAAAAATTAGTTAGGTAAAGTCATCAAGATTGTGTGCATTGATAATAGTGGTGAGTATGTTAGTAACTATTTTGAATAATTTTTCACTTTAGCGAGGATTGAACTACAATGTACAGTTTCATCTAGTCCTCAACAGAATGGTGTTACAAAGCACAAGAATAGGTCCTTAAAGGAAATGGAAAATTGTATGCCACACTCCAAGTCTCTTGTACCTCAATATTGGGATGAGCCCATCAAATGTGATTGTTGAATCTAGAATTGAGTTCCTCATAAAGCATTGAAGGGAGTCACTCCTTTTGAATCATGGAGTGGTCAAAAACCCATATTTAATCACTTTCAAGTGTTAGATCAACTGTTATGGTCCATATTTTTAAGAAGAAACATAAGGCGATATAACCTCAAAATCAACCTTACATCTTCATTGGATATCCTAAGGGTGTTAAGGATATAGGTTTCTCCATCCCACCAATCATGAGTAATTCTTGAAATGAACGTTCATTTTTAAGAGGGTCCTTCATAATCCACACTCAACACCTCTCCTTCTTCCTTGGATGCACTAGGATTTAATGACAATTTTGTTGATTTAGATCCAACTAAGTAGCTTTCTAATGATCAAAACTATTCTTCTAGTTTTAATGATGAGAGTAGTGATGAGGATTCACCTCCTTCTCTCAGGATATCTTTAGTAGATGAGGAATTTGCTCCTAACTCTATGAGCACTGATCCTCTTTGGGCTAGACAAATATTACAAAGTGATAGCTAATGGGTTAGAGATTAATCAAATACCACATAAACCCATTCATAATTCTAGAATGCCCCACATGCTTTCATTGTATCTGCTTCCAATCCATAGTCATTTCATGAAGTATCAGGATCTCCTGAGTGGGGTACTACTATTGAAGAGGAGTTTGGTTCCTTCTTGAGGAACAACACTTGGGATTCAGTCCCTCTTCCTAAGGGAAGATTTTTTTTTGATGTAGGTGGATCTATCAAATAAAATTTTTAGTCGATGGGTTGGTAGATAAGTTTAAAGAATGTTTGGTAGCAAAGAGTTTTTCTTAGGTACCTAATATTGACTATACCAACATGTTTTCCCTAGTTGCCAAAATGAACTCAATATAACTCACTCTCTCTATTTTTGCAAAACATTGCTAGGATATTCATCAGATGGATGTGAAGGGTGCCTCTATTTATGGTGACCTCAAAAATGAAATATACATGGATCAATCACAAGGATTTTTGAAAGATTCTTCTTTAGTTTGAAAACTTAAAAATCTATCTATGGCCTCAAACAAGCTCTTCGATATTGGTATGCCAAGATGGCATCATTTATTCTTTCGATTAGTTTCCCCTGATACCATCTAATCCTAATATTTATATTATATGGCAGGATGATTCATTATTGATTCTGGTTCTCTATGTGGATGACCCATTAATCGTATGGAGTTTTTCATCCACCATCACAATAGTGAAAACTAATTTGTCTAACATGTTATCAATGATTGACTTGGGATTTTTGCATTACTTCTCTGGGAGTGAAATTCCCCAGTTTGACTCTGAGATCACTATTACATAATCCAAGTATTCTTTTGATTTGCTTGCATGGTTTAACATGACTAATTGTAAGCTAGTTCCTACTCCATTTCTATCTAGTGTGAAGCTTGAGGCTAATTGTCCATATCCCTTTGTTGATGTTACCTTGTATCAACAATTTATTGGTAGTCTCATCTACCTTACGTACTCTAGACCTAACATTTCATAAATAATGGGCATGGTATCTAGATTTATGCAAGAACCATATGAGCTGCACTAGAAAGCAACTAAGAAAAATCTCCACTATATTCAGGGCACTCATAGTTTCATGATTCACTATGGAGCAGGCATCGATATTGACTTACTTAGTTATACAGATTCAAATTAGGATGGTAATATTTAGAATCATAAGTGTACTTCAGGCTATAGTTTCTCCCTTGGTTTAGATCTAATTAGTTATTCAAGAAAGAAGCAAAATGGTATTATTTTATCTTATACAAAAGAAACATACAAAGGAGTTGTTAATATTGCCATTGAGATTATTTGGCTTTAGCAGATTCTCACTAATTTTGCCATCTAGTTTTAATGGCCAACATTCATCTTCTATGACAACCAAATCACAACTCAAATTTGTAGGAATCTGATCCTCCATTAATAAACCAAGCATATCGAGATTCACTTGAATTTCATTTGGGAGATCATTCATGAA
Organism: Torreya grandis; assembly: GCA_037957365.1. NCBI lineage: Eukaryota > Viridiplantae > Streptophyta > Pinopsida > Cupressales > Taxaceae > Torreya > Torreya grandis. The sequence goes on along the minus strand of JARHVA010000100.1, from coordinate 1,066,705 downwards.
CAATTCATTGATCTCCACTACATCTAGACAATGGAGCAAATTATTGATATATTCACCAAACCCTTCACTGGGAACAAGTATCTTCATTTTCAAATTCTTCTTGGGGTTCAAGCAACTTTGAAATCCTATTTTGGGGGACATTTCATTGTACATGGGTACCTCATTAGGCCTTTGTGCTGGTACCCAATTCCATTACCCACCTAAGTTGTACTTAAGGGGGGTGTTAGTGTAGGTTTTTATTCTATTTAAAGGTTTTTTCCTACACATGTTGTTTAGCTTGTTTAGGTGTCTTTTAGGTCATTGTGAAAGATAAGCCCACATTCATAAAGACGTGAGGACATGTTTATATTTCACCTATATAATGTAACTTCCTAAAGCTTTTGTGGCTAATGAGCATTTTATTAATGTGATGTAATTTCTTCTTCTAGATCATGTTTGATTTCAGTTATGCAAACATGTAATTTCTTCCTGCATTATATCCTATGCAAACCGATCCTTGATTGTGGCCCATTTCAACACAAACAAAGTGCCTGGAAGTATGTTTGAATGCCAAGCAACAACATCAATGTTATATCACCAACATTTTAATGCCTAATGCCTTAGAAAAATTAAATAACACCTGTCACTCACAAGTTAAATAACACCTCAAACAAGTTGCATAAGACATCAAACAAGTCATACATGCCGCAAGCATGCCTTGGATGAAAATACAATACTATTTTGTAGATTTGAACACCATTATTAGTGTATGCCATGCTTCATATTTTTAACGCCTTTGGAAGATTTTTTAGGATTCCAACAACTCTATCAAGTGTTTACCAACCTCTACGAAAATTTCAATACTTTTAAACAAATTTAAACATGCCATAGTGAATGATGCAATGCCTCTCTAGGATTAGATGCCCTTAATGCAAAGATAATACTTTTTTTTTGAAAAAAATGAACCCCTTTTGATGAAAATTAACATGCTTTTATAAGATTGCTTTACCTAGATTGAAACCCCTATAGAAATATATGATCTCGCTTACCACTTTTCTAACACTTTAGATAAATACAATATTTAAACTTCAAACAAATTTTTAAAAGCTAGAAAAAAAACTTCACCCAGAAAAAAATCCTCCAAAAAAAATATTTCTTGTCATCTCTATGATAACTCTTTTATGGCTTCCTCACAAATCCATGTGCATCCGTGTTGATACCTTTGTTAGAAAATTAAATATGAAAAAATAAGGTAAAACTATATGATTATTAGAAAAAAGATTGCATACATGATGTTTGAGTATGTTTACTTGGTTACATTCTTATTCAACCCTAAAGATTTAATAAACTTATGGTACATGGTTTGCATATGGATGGTAATAGTCCAAACTACCAAATAATTACACGCTTATATAATTACCAAACTTATTAACGTCAGTAAATTAATGATTAATATTAATTTACCGTCTAACATAACACGAGTAATATCTAATTCAGAATATAAAGTATTCTAGACTTTATTAAATTTAGGTGGTGCCTTATATATGAAATGCATGCCTTGATTAATTAGTGACAACTAATAGACAAATATAATTTAGGTGGCGCTTCATAGATGAAATGCATGTCACGGTGAACAATGCAATGCCTCTCTAGGTTTATATGCCCTCAAAATAGAAATAATGCATTTAAAAAATAAAAATTAACCTCTCTTAATAACAAATTAACACACTTGTAGTAATAATTGATCCCGCTTACCAATTTTTTTTAGTACTTTAAGTAAATATAATATTTAAACTTCAAATAAATGTTAAAAAGATAAAATAAAAACTTCACAAAAAAGAAATTCTTTGAAAAAAAAAATTTCTCTTCATCTCTTTAACGACACTTTTAAACTTCATCACATATCCATATGTATTAGTGCTAATACCATTATTAAGAAATTAAATATAGAAAAATAAAATAAAGCTACATAATTATTAGAAAGAAGATTACATAAATAATGTTTGAATATGTTCATTTGATTACATTCTTTTTAATCCCTCAAGCTTTAATAAACTTATGATACACGAATTACATATAAATTTTAATAATTAAAATTATTAATTAATTACAAACATATATAATTACCAAATTTAATAACATATATAAATTAATAATTAACATTAATTTACCATTTAACATAACTAATATCTAATTCCTAAATATAAAACATTCTACACTTTATTAACTTTTGGTAGTGCCTCAAACATGAAATGCATGTTTTAATTAATTAGTGATAATTAATATAAAAACATAATTTAGATTACTGATCCAACAATTAAATATGAAATATAATATTAAAAAAATATATATATTAACATACGTGACTTAAATTAATATTTTTTTATTGAAATTATATTAAATACTATTTATTACTTTATATATATAACTTTATTCCAAAATTATGCAATGAGGGGCGGCGGGCTATAATGGAGCAACCAAAAATTAAAAAAACCTTTGTTTTTGGAGGAGTAATAAAAAGACAAATTTTACTGTACGCATTCAACTCCTCATGCATGCCTATCGTGATACCCACCGAAAGACGAGCAATTTGACTTGCTGTTGGTTGCACTAAACCTCCTTTTCCTTTTCCTTTTCCTTTTCCTTCACCTTTGCAAATATGTGTGATAATTGTGGTGTTAAATGACTGACATGCTCGATTGTGACGCTTTCCGTTTTTCACGTTGTAAATGCTTTATCACGTTAGTGATTGGGCGGGCGAAGAAGTGAGATCCACGTGGAGTGGAGAGTAAAGCAGGTGGTTGGGTTTTAACTGTAACTCCACGGCTTATATAACGACGGCTTCCACATTTTGAGCTTCGTCGCTTTGTTTCTTTTGTGCATTCACCTCTGTTTGCCAGCGAAAAGCTTGTGTGTTTATTTGGCCTAAAAAGGATGGGGAAATACGTGGAGATGTTGGATCTGGGCGTGAGAATCGCTGCGAGGTTCCATTCTCATTGCCCCCAAACTGCTCGACTGTATTATCATCCTCCCAATCCTCACAACGGCGATATTAAGAGCAAGAGTGAGGCGGCGTCCGGAAGCAGAATACGAATGAGGAGCATGGAGGAGTTTGAAATTGTGTATGCTTGTATTTAACCAGCATTTCATCACTAATTTAACCTGATTTTTTAACGCTCCCCTTGCCCTTGCCCTTTCCGTTTTATTTAATGTGGATTCCCTGTTTTATGTATCAATGGAAATATGGTTTTCGATTTCTAGAAATCTAAAAATTGAAGTAGAGTTATTATTACTCTGTGTGATTCGAGGGTAAGGATTTCTATTTTTTTTTCCTAAATTTAATTTCGAAATTTGTAAAACCTTTTTAAACAGAGCTAAGTATAATACTTTCATGGATTCACAGGAATGCAAAACAAAGAAAATATCTCGTTATCTGATCAATATAGATGAATGTAAAATTGTGATTTCTTTGTATTAGAAAAATAAATATAACACAACGAAGTACTTTTTCTTTCCAGTTAAAACAAAATTTTCGCAATCCTGTGTGTATATACAAAATAGAAAACAAATTTTAATTTTTGGTGCTTGCAATAAAAAATACAAATGGGCAAATTCTAAAACGAAAAAATAAATTTAGTGACTTTTACAGAGAGAAGAAATAAACAGAGGTTTCCCTTCCGTGAACACACGGTATCGTGGCGTGACTGGTAGGGGCAAGCACCAACAAAGCTTGGAGATATACAAAACCCTAACACTTCAAAATTATTTTACTTTAACATGAACTATTATAGATACGAAAGTTATTATTTCAAAAGTTGTGAATTATTATAAGAGAATTTATATATATTAAATAATAAATATTTGTTGCATCTCGATGAAATCCCAGTTGCATGGGAAGCAAGGCATCTCTGTCAATATCAAACGCCATTAATAAACATTAATTGACTCATTGTCCAATTTGACATTCCGATTATTCGGTTGAATTATATAAAAAATAATATTGTAAAATAATTATTTCCTGACAATCTTACAATATCAACAAGCAAAGTCTAAGATTCCGTGGTTCAATTTGAATTAAGTGCTGTAAATAACCATTATTGAAAACAGATGTTAAATTATATATTTGGAATATTTATTATTATTTTATTTTATTTTATAATTTTATAATTGACAAATACAATTTATATAAATAATTAGTTATTAAAAGGATTGACAATGGTGAGGCAAGAGTGTACTTAATAATAAATATTTATTGATTGTTGCTCTATTTTGGATTACTTAACAATAAATATTTATTGATTGTTGTATTTTTTTGGATTTTTTTTAGTTGATTTAATATTTCGGGTTGTTGGTGTAAATATATAAACTCGTAGTTGTTTCGAGGGTGCAAAGAATCTTAGAAGGAATGTAGAAATTATTTCTTTTGATTTGTAGAGTATATTGCTCATTTAAGTGTTTCCCTTTTGAGTGTATGATGTGGACACCCCATAAACCAATCACCAATCTTTCCCCTATTATCTCAATTAGTGACTCCTCTACCATGACATTCACATTGTATCAACAATGATTCCTTCTTATACACCCATGTGGCATGCACTTTGCTTAAGATTTGGAACTCACTTCAACCACACCCTTTTCTCACTTTCTTGATCACTTTTAGCTTAGTCCCCTACTCATTTTCAGATTTTAAAGCATTAGGTTTACTTTCTCGGGACCCCTAATGCATATCCAACCTTTTCCTAGCATGTTTAAGACATTGAGGCTTTATACCAACATACACCAAACAAAAACCAATAATTCCTTTATAAACGAGTGTAGTGATTCAAACACATGTAGTCATGAATGTAGTTGAAAGCCGGTCCCAAGGACCATTCACTTTTTTCTTTTTCTTTTTTCCATCCACGTGGATCTCACTTATTCGTGTGCCCAATGATAACGTGTGCAAGCATTTACAACGTGAATGTCGAAATACGTCACAGTCCACGTCGTCATTAAACATTCTGTGTCCACCACATTAATCTCAGATACTTGTGCCCAGAATTTGGTGCAACTAACACCAATTATGACCTTAAAATAGTATGCATGTATGTATGAGCTTTGAAGTCTTCGGTGGCAATCATGATACGCTTCATTTGCTCCGCCCATTGTCATCGGAAGGAGGGCGGGAGGCGCATTGAAGTGGACATTCCCTACATATTACTCGTCTTGTGCCTTCTTCAGTTAATATTTGGTCAATCCATGTTACGTGGCAACAATTTATTTGTTAGAAATCAAATAACATTTAAAAAGGTGTCAGAAATGTGTTAGAATAGATGCAAGTTTTCGTTGGCCTTGGGCAGCAATACGACATGATACGAGGCCCATCTGACTGGGCTCCCTTACGCTGTAGAATGTGCTCAATGACGCTTTTCCACCGCACATGCACAGGTCTTCGGCATGCTTTCACATTACCTAAGCATTTTCATTTTCAAGCAACAACACCTTCCATAATTTAGCGTTCACATTTCTTATTAAATATTTAATGTTTTCATGATTTATAATAAGATTTCAAAAAATTGTACAGATATATATATAATCGATTATTTTTAAAATTGTATTTAAGTTTTAATTATAGTTGAATAGTTATACTAAATAAGAGTTGGGCTTCAATTTGATTTTTTTGAATCGCGTTGATTCTTTTAGTGCAGGGTTATACTTTAACTTTAAATGTTTCATCAAAATTGTATAAAAAAATATTTAAAAAAAGTATATTATAAATTTGTATATGTTATAATATCAATGAAATCTGATTAATTATTTGTTGTCACAATATGAATACAAATCCTTACCCTTTATTCAATGTATTTTCGTGTAAAATGAATAATTTCTTAAGAGTTGATAATAATGGTGAGATGACACTAATTAACATATGCGATTAAAATTGAAAACAGTAAAACTTGAACCCATAAATTTCTCGTCATGGATTTAAACTTCCCAATTACTCAAAACTACATGCAATAATATTAAAAGTAAAAACAATTTATTTATTATATTAAAATGTAAACATACTAACAATATAAATACTTTCGTAATGATACCTTATATTTAGTTTCCCCTCTTTAATTCCTTCCCTATCATATATTTTAGCACCAAAAGTGAATATTATTTTTCTAGTAAACATACATCAAGTGTGTTTTGAATGTTTTTAAAGATGCTTAACACTTTACTCAAAACATATTTAATATCGGTTTAAAACATTTTACTCACTTTGTTATCTGAAACACATTTATACACTTGTAGTAATACGAAGTGGGAAGTGCATTGAAGAACAAGCCAAAAGGGTCTTAAATTGACATATATATATATTTTTAAGAAAAATGATAAATTTAAATTTTATAGATTATATTTGATGTTTACATATGTTTAAAAAATATAGATTGTAATATTTAAAGTTTAATTTATAAATTAATAATTTATTTTGAAATTAGTGAAATATAATTTAATTAAATAGTTAAAATTTAGAAATATTATTTTTAATAAAAAATTATAGTAAATAATTGATCATAATTTTCATATTTCTCTCTTTTATTTTGTATAGTTTAAGTTTTGTAATTTTAATTCAAATTATATAATGCAATTTGGGGTTCACATGAATTTAATTGAGCATTTAATTGAACCAATTATTTAATTGTTTCACTTAAGGATGATATTTAGATATGTCAAGCTTTGTTGACTTAATTATGACTATATAATGTGACTTGTGGTTCAAATATCCCTAGTTCAATGTTTGATTGAACTAGTTACTCAATTAGTTTAATTAGAGATGTAATTTTGACCAATTAAGCTTCATTAACCTAGTTTTGACTATATAATATGATTTTGGCTCAACTAGTTCCAATTGAGTCTTTGATTAAACTAGTTATTCAATTGGTTCAATGAGGGATGTAATTGTGCTTAATCGAGACCTGCACACTTAAATATGACATATAGTGTGATTTTGTAATATCCCTTCGGATATCAAAACAAAAGCTCTGAATTGTTTATCTGAATTTCTGCAAAATATCTTCAAATCGATAAATAAATCACAGTATAAACTCTTATTTATTTTCTCATAAGCTTACAATAAAGGTCCTCTGTCAAGTATACAAAGAATATTGAAAGTACGGCCTTAATAGCCTGAATATTCTGCAAACTGGGAAAGAAATCTGAATCTGGTACGTCTCGGCCTGCTGTGTAAAAAACACAGTCGCCGACGTCGGTTATACTGACGTCGTCGATCGATCTGTAGTCGTTAACTCGTCGACATCGGTGATATGTCGACTGATGTCGGTCTCTATAAGTCTCTGTTCGCCGATGTCGGTGCCTGAACTTTCTGTTGACGCGTACGAATTTTCACTGATCTGTACGAAATTCGTACGGACGCTGATATAGCACCGCCTGTATGCTTGAATCTGATCTGTAGAATTATGGGCTAATACAAAAGATCTATATCTGGATAATTCTTGAATCAAAACCCAAAAATAATGAAATACCTGTAAACCCTTGTGATAGCTTCTGAGTGAAGTTATCTCTCAAACTTGTAAACACCTGTGATAACTTCTGTATGAAGTTATCTCTCAATTTGGCAATAGATCAGCTGATCTCTCACAACCTTTGAATCGCACACAATGAAGAGTTGACGTTCTTCAATGCAAATGGAATCCTGGAACCCTTGACTCAGTCTTCACAGAAGAATTTCTTAACAAGAATCAATATTAATAATAATCATGAATACAAACTCTCTCCCATGAGAGATCCTTATACCCCTCCAAAGGTGTGCTTGCTAAAATTAGATTCCCTTAAATTAGACTTAGGGCTTCCTTAAATTAGAACTAGGGTCTTAAAATTAGACCAATTCTTAAATTAGAATTAGGATCCTAAAATTAGACCCAATAATTAATAATCAATAATTAATTAATAATTAATAATTAATTAAAATTGGACCAACTAATTAATATTTGATTAAATCAATCAAATATTAATATCTCCCTTAATTCATGTCCGAAAGAGCCCGAACGAAATCCAAGCCCATCTCCATCAAGACCCTCTATCCATCCCATCAGCCTACGAGGGTCGCATAATAGGCTAATTCATCTGATCGGAAAGATGTCAACTAGAAGGGGACATGACAGTCCGCCCCTCCTAAAATTGCTTGTCCTCAAGCAATCTCAACTCTGGATGCTGTAGAATATCCTCGCTTTCCCATGTCGCATCCTCAACTGGCAAATCTTTCCACTTTACCAAATATTCCCTGATAGTCCTCCTACGCAACTGTCTCTCTCTAGATTCCAAAATGGACTCAGGTATTAAAATCAACTTTTCCTCATCATCTAAGGGAGGTAAAACTGTAGAAGGTATCACACGGTGTCCTAACACCTTTTTGAGGCGTGATACATGAAAGACATTGTGTACCTTGCTCTCTGTCAGAAGCTCTAGCTCATAAGCCATCTCTCCAACACGTCTCAGGATCCTGAAAGGACCGTAGTAACGTGGCTTAAGCTTCTCTGCCCCACTCTTCTTAAGAGTAGACTGACGGTAAGGCTGCAGCATAAGATAGACCATGTCACCCACCTCAAAAGATCTCTCGGTCCTCCGCTGATCTACATACTGCTTCTGTTGATTCTGCGCCTTAGCAATGTTCTCCTTGAGAGTCCTCATAGTATCCTGACTCTCTTACAATAGGTCCCCAGCACTCGGCACTCTACTGTCGCTCAGTAGCAAATCTAGAAAACTCTGTGCCTCATACCCGTACAATGCCATAAAAGGAGACATCTGAATGGTCATGTGGAAAGTTGTGTTATAGCAATACTCACACAGATGAATCCACTTGACCCAAGCTTTTTGCTGCCCTGCAATGTAGTTCCTGAGGTAGCCCTCCACCCATTTGTTCACTATCTCCGCCTGTCCATCAGTCTACGGGTGGTAGCTGGTGCTAGTTGTAAGCTCGGTCCCACAGAGTCAGAACACCTCTTTCCAGAAGTGACTCAGGAACCGACTATCCCTATCGCTCACTATGCTCCGAGGTAATCCATGCAGTCGAAATACCTCTCGAAAGAAAACCTCTGCTACCTGTGTAGCTGTATGTGTGGTGGTAATCGGGAAGAAGTGGGCATACTTCGTTAACCGATCCACAACTACATATATGCAATCTCATCCTTGGGCTTTAGGCAAGCCCATAATGAAATCCATCGACAAACACTCCCACTTCCTGTCAGGAATTGGAAGTGGCTGGAACAATCCTGCTGGGTACGTGTTCTCCTGCTTGTTCTGCTGACAAACAGGGCACTCACGCACATACTGAAGAACATCTGCTTTGAGGCCTTTCCATGTGAATCTCTCCCTAATCTGTTTGTAAGTCTTAAAATATATGGGATGTCCTATAGTAGGTATATCATGAAAAGCTCGCATGATAATGTTCTTCATCGATGATCCTGGGATCAAATAAACCCTGTTCTTGTAAATGATCAAGTCATTCACAAGAGTATATCTGGTGTCAACCGTCGATCCCTCAACAATGCTAGATGCCCATGTATCCTTGGCATACTCTGCCACAATCATATGTCGCCAATCCTCTGTAATGTGGACCATGGTACTCAAATACGGCCTGCGTGAAAGAGCATCGGCCACAACATTCTAGGTGCCCTTGATGAAACAGATGTCAAAGTCATATGCCTGTATTTTAATCACCCACTTCTACTGATGATCATTGAGGTCTCACTGCCCCAAGAAATGTCTCAAACTGTTGTGGTCCATTTTGATGCAAATTTTGCTGCCCACCAGATATTGCCTAAATTTTGCCAAGGCATGCATGATAGCAAGCATCTCCTTATCATATATGTTGTACAGTCTCTCTGGTCCCCTGAGCTTACGACTCTCATATACTATGGGGTTCTTGTCCTGCATAAGCACCGCTCCAATGCCCTCACCTGAAGCATCGCACTGAAGCTCGAATGGCTTCGAAAAATCAGGTAGTGCCAAAACTGGGCACGTAGTCATCAACTCCTTAAACCTTTCGAAACACTCCTGTGCTTCAGGTGTCCAACAAAAAGCACCCTTTTTAGTCAAATCTGTCATAGGAGCTGCATGTCATGAAGAACCATTCACGAACCTCCGATAAAATCCACACAAACCTAGAAATCCCCTTAGCTGTGTTAGGTTTGCTGGAATAGGCCAGTCTATGATGGCACAGATCTTCTTAGGATCCATTCACACTCCCCCAGCACTGATAATATGACCCAAGTATAACAATTCGGTCATCCCCAAATCACATTTGGACTCCTTTGCGTACAAGGATTCCCTCTCCAAGATGCTGAGTATAGTCTCCAGATGAGCCAAATGCTCCTGCCAAGTCCTACTGTATATAAGAATGTCATAAAAAAAAACAAGTACAAACCTCCTCAACAGTGAATGGAAGACTCTATTCATGGTGGACTGAAATGTTGCTGGCGCATTAGTGAGCCCGAATGGCATCACTATAAACTCATAGTGTCCACAATGGCAACGGAAAGCTATCTTCTCCACGTCCTGCTCGCGAACCCTAATCTGATGATAGCCTGACCTTAAGTCTATCTTCGTGAAGTAATGTGAACCATGGAGCTCATCAATAAGCTCATCAATACGAGGTATAGGATACCTGTTCTTAATGGTTTTCTTATTCAGGGCTTTGTAATCAATGCACATGCGTAGGGTGCCATCCTTCTTCTTCACTAGAACAACCGAAGAAGCAAACGGTGATTTGCTAGGCCGAATGTGACCCATAGCCAGTAATTCCTTAATTGTTTTTTCGATCTCATCCTTCAACCGCTTAGGATGTCGATAAGGAGTAATCATAATGGGCTTAGCCCCCTCCTCAAGCTCAATAATGTGCTCAATGCCCCTGTCTGGAGGTCTCCCTGGTGGAATGTCACTAAATACCTTATCATGCTTGACTCTCAACTGCTGAATGTCAGGATGATACTCGGTCTTCTGTTGTCCCTCCTGCATTGGTGCCAATGTGCACTCAGCAGCCCACTCTACCATGTCATGTCGCATGAGCCTCTCCATCCGATGTAAAGAAATAGTTTTGATGTTGCCGTCCCGTATTGCTTTAAGAATGTGAGTCTTCCCATCTACATCAAAACAGATCTCCATATCCTTAAGACTAAGAGTGACTACCTCAAGGTAATGAAGCCACAACATGCCCAAAACCAAATCTATATCCCCCATGTTGACCACATAATAATCAGCCTTGAACTCATAGTTGTTCAAGCGCAATGGGAGATCTCTGATCATCGGCTCACACCTGAGGGTGTAACCATCAGCTACCTTAACTCTAATGCCCTCGAACCCTTCTGTGGTGAGTCCACGCTTCTCCACAAATCTAGTATCAATAAAATTATGTGTGGCTCCCGTGTCAAGAAGGGTAATGACCCTCTGTCCTGCCAAAACTCCCTGAAGTCTGAATGATCCCTCGTGCTAGATGCTAGATAGACGTGCCTCCTGAATCTGGAGCTCTGACTCTGCCTCTACCCTAGGCTCTGAAGCCTCAGCCTCTGGCTCCTCGGAACAATCGTGATGTTCAGAATCTTCTGAGTCCTCATCCTCATAATAGGGCCACATCACCCGATTTGCTTTGCCCTTAGGTCTCAAAAGACAATCATGATTAGCATCATATGGACCTTTGCAGTAGAAACAAAGCTTCTTCCTTCGTAGATCATTAAGAGCCTCTCTATCCAAAGGTGGTGCTGCTGGATTGGCCTTTGAATCATTCTTAACACCTGATTTATCTATGTTGAAACTTGGTCTTTCTCTATTCCTGTTGAAGCCCTTACTGTCCCTGGATGAAGAAGTACCTCTGGAGTTAGATCTACTAGATGGGGCTACCATCTCCATACTACGCGCCTTCTTCATAGCTTCCTGTAAGGAAGGAGGATCAAAGCCTTTGACCCAACCTCTCAATGGTTCTGTCAATCCCTCCATGAAGAGCACTACAAGTCGCCTCTCTGAAATGTCAGGAACCATAACTGATAACTTCTGGAAGTCACCAATATAAGACTCTAGACTGCCACTTTGGCGTAATTGTGCCAACTCTCAGAAATAGGACTCTGGATCCCTCCTGTCAAAACGCTCTACCAGCCTATCCACAAACTCCTGATAAGATGTGATCCGATCATGATGGAGTGTCACCATCCCGTGGTGCCACCAATCGTGAGCTACTCCCTCAAGATGTAATGTAGCATATCTGATAGCATCTTCCTCAGCCATCGGTCGTAATGTGAGAAACGTATCCAGCTTACTAACCCAGGCCTGTGCTGTCACCTTACCACTACCGTCAAACATCGCTAGTGTGAGCCTGCTCGTAGCATGCTTCAAATCATTGTTCTAGGGTCTTGGTATCCCATTCTGTCGACCTCGATAATGTTCTTTCCTTTGTGTGAGGAATCGATCAAAAGTAATCATCTCCCTAACCACAGGTGGTAATGACTCCCACTCATCAGTCGCTGCCTTAAGTGTGTCTGTAAATGCCTCCTCATGCTCCTCACCTGCTATCACCTCCTCTGCCTCCTGTCTCACAAAGGTAGGCCTAATAGGCCTGTTAGCTGTACGAGAAGCAGTCCCATGGCCTCTCTGTGATCCTGCATCACTCCTGACATCTTCACGATGTGGGGAATGTCTCCTCGGAGTACCCAATCTCGACAGTGCTGCTGCCAACTGCTGTAATACTTGGTTATTTTGCCTTTGCCCTTCTCATAGTTCTCTAAGAGTAAGTAAAACCTCTCTGTGATCCTGCATCACTCCTGACATCTTCACGATGTGGGGAATGTCTCCTCGGAGTACCCAATCTCGACAGTGCTGCTGCCAACTGCTGTAATACTTGGTTATTTTGCCTTTGCCCTTCTCGTAGTTCTCTAAGAGTAAGTAAAACCTCTGCATCATCTTGATCTCTAGGATGGTGAGGAATACGGGCCCTGCCAATATCGTCACCCATGTCTTCCGGCGGTTGTTCTAAAACTTGAGTGCCTTCAAGCAAAGCTCTACTGCGCGTGAAATACCCGTGTGGTCCCAACCCTTGTGGCTGCATAAGATTGTCAACCCCTCAGGATGGCAGGATTTAGCTCTGATGTGCCCAATAGGATGGCAGGAATTTGGCTCTGATACCACTGTAATGTCCCTTACTTAGGGGCTCTTTTTTCTCAAGCAAAGCTCTGATACCACTGTAATATCCCTTCGAAATCAAAACAAAAGCTCTGAATTGCTTATTTGAATTTCTGCAAAATATCTTCAAATCGATAAATAAATCACAGTATAAACTCTTATTTATTTGCTCATAAGCTTACAATAAAGGTCCTCTGTCAAGTATACAAAGAATATTGAAAGTACGACCTTAATAGGCTGAATATTCCACAAATTGGGAAAGAAATCTGAATCTGGTACGTCTCGGCCTGCTGTGTAAAAAACACAGTCACCGACGTCAGTTATACTGACGTCATCGGTCGATCTGTAGTCGTTAACTCGCCGACGTCGGTGATATGTCGACCGATGTCGGTCTCTATAAGTCTCTGTTCGCCGATGTCGGTGCCTAAACTTTCTGTTGACGCGTACAGATTTTCATGGATCTGTACGAAATTCGTACGGCCGCTGATATAGCACCGCCTGTATGCTTGAACCTGATCTGTAGAATTATGGGCTAATACAAAAGATCTATATCTGGATAATTCTTGAATCAAAACCCAAAAATAATGAAATACCTGTAAACCCTTGTGATAGCTTATGAGTGATGTTATCTCTCAAACTTGTAAACACCTGTGATAACTTCTGTATGAAGTTATCTCTCAATTTGGCAATAGATCGGCTGATCTCTCACAACCTCTGAATCGCACACAATGAAGAGTTGACGTTCTTCAATGCAAATGGAATCTTGGAACCCTTGACTTAGTCTTCACAGAAGAATTTCTTAACAAGAATCAATATCAATAATAATCATGAATACAAACTCTCTCCCATGAGAGATCCTTATACCCCTCCAAAGGTGTGCTTGCTAAAATTAGATTCCCTTAAATTAGACTTAGGGCTTCCTTAAATTAGAACTAGGGTCTTAAAATTAGACCAATTCTTAAATTAGAATTAGGATCCTCAAATTAGACCCAATAATTAATAATCAATAATTAATTAATAATTAATAATTAATTAATAATTGGACCAACTAATTAATATTTGATTAAATCAATCAAATATTAATATCTCCCTTAATTCATGTCCGAAAGAGCCCGAACGAAATCCAAGCCCATCTCCATCAAGACCCTCTATCCATCCCATCAGCCTACGAGGGTCGCATAATAGGCTAATTCATCCGCTCGGAAAGATGTCAACTAGAAGGGGACATGACAGATTTGGGACTCAATTAGACCCAATTATATCTTTGATTGAATCAATTACGAGCAATTGACTCAATCAAATATGTAATTTGGGTTAATTGAGTCCCATAAACTAATTGTGACTATATAATTTTATCTGATGAACAATTAATCCCAATTGCATTATTGATTGAACTAATTACTTGATTGGTTAATCAAGTGATTTAATTTGAGCCAATCAAACATCATAACCTTGATTGTGACTCAAAATGACCATCTATAAAATATGAACGAAAACATTTAAATATTAATCAAAAGAATCATAAAAATTTAGATGAGAAGGATCACTATATGAATTAAATTATGAATACCTTGTGAAAATAAAATATGCCCCATTCAAAACTTGAGATTAATAAGTTTTAAAATTAAACAAAATTATCTCATTTTTTCAAATAAGGACCCTTATTTATTCTAAATTAATAGAGCATGTTGGTCACAATAGGTTCCTCCATTTCAATCTATATCATTTGAAGTATGCAATTCCCCTCCACATAAACAAAATTTAACATATGCCACTTGAAAGTTTAGTTGAATAATTAAATCAAAGTGACAATTAAATAGAAAGAGGTATTGTCATAATTTGAAGAAGACACATGGCATTCGCTAAATGGGCAAGGAGTCACGGAATCACAAAGTTCACTTGAGGCACAAATTAGCTACGTGAGGCTTGTGAGTCCATGGACTTTGAGATCCAAATGAATAAATGACTGCATCTGCTTCTCCCTATAATACATTAACAAAAATTTGATCACATGGTTAGATAAAATTATACATGTGATTTCAAATTAAAATAAAAAATATCACACAATTTTCTTCGTGCGATCACGGAGTTCACGAAATTCCAAAGTGTGAAAACTCGAAACAAGTAATTCATGGGCGAGTGGAAGTTGTGAAACTTTATGATATTAAAAAAATCAAAGCGGTGATTAAATATTTGAATGTTAATTCATGAGGGTACATCAAGACATAATATTATTTTTATTGAAATGACATCAAGTTTGGTTACAATGAAGCTAGGTCTTCGGTGCATCGTGGAATCCTCATGAGGTTAGTTGAGAATGATAATTTCAGTTTCTTTTCTTTTATTTTTTAATTTATTTTATGAAATTATGATTATTTTTAATTAAGGGTTTTCATATTTTTGAAAAGGAATGGGGCGTGTTGGTCACAATTAACATATAAATAACGAATGAGTTATCCATTAATTATACAAATTTATGTTACGATAGTCATGTTAGTGTCTTGTAAGTGAAAAAGATCCTTTAAAAGAGGCCAATGTTTCCATGGGCAATATGATAAGTGCCAAAGATCTCCAAATTGATAAATGTTATTTTTAAATAGGTATTTTTATTTCAAACTAGAGTGAAGAACAAGAGACAACATGCTAATTTACACATCCATTCCACCAAATGGAGGAGTGGGAAAGCTAAGACTGTGTTTAAGAGAGTTGTCTTTCCACTTCAACAACTCAAAATTTTCTTGCCACATTTTCCCCATGCTATCAAATAGGGTAGAGACTAAGAGTTTGAAGTATTTAGCAAGAAATAGTTTATCATGCATATGTACTTCTTTCTACTGGGCTTTGAAAGTAACAACGAAGACTTTATGGCAAACAAGAACCTTCCATGGTTTAGAATTGTGTAGAGCCCATACGATATATTTAAAAATCATACATTTACCTTATGTCCAAGGATCTATGACACTAAGGCCACCTTTATCTTTCAGTTGAATGCATTGATTTGAGGAGATGCCCTGTATACCCTTGTTGCCATCCAACTTGGCCCAGATGAATTTTTTGATAAGTTTGGTGAATTTGTTGTTAGCATGTTTTAGATGGAAATTAGCATGAGGAATAGTAATTATGAGTTGCAACAAAGACCTTGTTAGCAATTTTAATTCTATAAGTAAAATTTTAGAAATTTGGACTCCCAATAATCAATTTTTTTTTAATATATATTTTAAAACGAATACCATATCACAAATAAAAAAACTCTAAAACTGAAGAGAATATCCAAATATTTAAAATAAATGATCATTTGATTTTGTGATATGCTTTATCAAAATCAAACTTAATAATAAGTGAATTTTAAATTTTTTAAAGCACAATCTGTAGATTCCCAAACTAAAACTAATCTACAAACTAAAACTAAGGTATTCAAAATGTCTCTCCTCCCAACTAAATCTCGTTTGTTCAGGCCTAACATATTCATGCACCATAATTTTAATTACTGGATTAAAATGAAGAGTAATTAATCACTAGTCATATATGTTCTCTCTATTGTTACTACCTTTTTATCATAGTAATCATTGAAAACATACACCAAACAAAAACCAATAAAGTCTTTGTTGAACTATGGACTGAAATAGTTGAACGAAGAATGGTAATGAATTGAATGTGGACTATGGAGTCGTAGTGGAAAGCCGGTCGCAGGGAGCATTCACTTCTTACCTTTTCGCTCCACGTGGATATCACTTATTCATCCGCCGTAACATTTAGTCTCCCCCACATTAATTAATCTTAGATAGTTGTGGCCATAATTTGGTACAACCAACACCAAGTATGACCTTAACACCTTTCGGTGGCAATCACTACGCTTTCACACTGCCAAAACAAAAATTCTCTAATGTGAAAGATTGAAACACTTCCACCAACTACTATGGTTGAAGATGAATCGTTTCGTTGACCTAATTACAATTATATATTATGATTTACAACTCAAATGGCCCTAGTTGAGTCTATAATTAAACTAGTTACTTAATTAGTTCAACTAGATACATCAGTTGGGCTAATTGAGTCCTATTAGCCTAATTATGACTATATATTATGATTTGGGATCAGCTGTCCCCAATTAAGTCATTGATTAAACTAATCACTCAATTGGTTTGATAAGGGATGTAATTTTGTCCAATCAAGACCTGTGTACCTAACAATGACATATATTATGATTTGGGGCTCAATTGACCCCGAATCAAAGATGTAATTTGGGCCAATTGAGCCCCATAAACTATTTGGGACTATATAATTTTATTTGAGGAACAACTTGCCCCTAATTTTATTTGAGGAATAATTAGCCCCAATTACATTCTTGATTTTGTTTTTTTTCTAATTTTGAATTAATATGTAAATTAACTTGCTGGGAATACGAAACACCGGATGCACACAATTGATTACCAAATACCAAGCAACTTAATATGCGGAAATAACCAGAATCAACAAGTAACTAGAATCCATAAATAACACAAGATATGAGAGACAATACACAACTTGTATTAATACTCATACAGAAAAGAATACAATAAAGAAGATGCCACTTCTTCTCCACCACCTCTTCAGAGGCTTCCCACACCTCAAGTGAACAATACTTCTTTCCTCAAAGCTCTCTCTCTTAGGTCCCAACACCCAACTCAAACACTGAGTTGGTGTTCACCTTATACCTGTGCTCCACGCACTCCACAAGTGCTCCATGCACTCCATAAGTACTCAAACGTACTTCAAGTAGATCTCCCCTGAACCTGCATCAACCTGCACCTCAATAGACCTTACTTATGGAAGGATCTTCCTTGCCTTCCTCTATGCTCTGAGTACACACCTGTACTCCAAGTAGATCTCTCCTGATACTGCTCCCTGTTGTGTTGCTGTCCTATTTGATCTTCAACCTACAGATCAATCTTTTTCTGCACACCTGTGAACCTTGACCTTGCACACACACACACACACCTGCATATCAATGATCTTACTTACCATGTAGATCTCCTATCGTAGCCATGCTCACCTGATGACCAAGATCATACACTCATGAAGAACCCTACTGATTCTCCAAACCAGTACCCACCTTGGTACTGTGGCACTAGGAGGAACACACCATTGCTCTACCTCACACACAGAAGGAGCTTATAATAATTCTCTCTTACTCCCTAGCTACAAGTTTACAATACAACCATGAGTCTATTATATAGATCTCATCCAAACAATAATTAGACACCTAGTACAATAATTAGATCCGCAGCTCTCAGTCTATAATTAGCACTAAGCATGCAAACACTTGGTTCGTCAACCAACTGCCCATAATATACTCGCAGTCGAACCACACAGGCGACCGACGCCAGTCCCTGTCCGCCTGGGGGTCACTGATGCCGACCGATCTCTGACCGACGTCGGTTGCTCTCCTGCCTTATCCTACCGACGTCGGTTGGCCTGACCGATGCCGGTGTCTGTGACACTCAGCAACCCTTCTGCACCCTCCTCCATGTCTGCATCAGTGAAGCTTTTAGCTCCACAACTTAACATAACTCTCATTTTGATAAATTGAATGGAATCAAGTAAAATGTTATAAATCAACTTGCAACAAGCAGAAAGAAAGTAAAAGATTGAATCTGACAAAATGCAATCATTGAAAGAAGGATAACTATGAAATGAAATGATAAACTTAGTTATTTTTATGTAAGATCTGACTAGGTTAATCTGATAGAAGGCTAAAAATAATGTACAGGGACTAAATATATAAGCACCTAAGAGCTAAATCTAAAATTAATGAAAGACACAATCATCCAACTTGGCACAGGATTGACTACCATTGTAGTCCTAAATCGATCGATCTTGTCTTTTTTTGAAAATCATGAACTTAGGTCATGATCATGTGCGATAGATTAAATTAAGTTTGTATGCAGATATTTATCCTTCAAATGCATGTGAAATACCTATAAGTGACTTCTTCAAGGTTGAAACCCTAAAAGGGTTTTACAATGATTGATAACCTGTAAATAGAAATGGGGGGTTGTAATTGGATGTGCTGACCCCAATCACCCCCATGATGACTAAACATTGCCAAAAAAAATTATACTCCAAAGAGGTAATTCAATCCCATGTATTTCACTCGCTTAGAGTGTTTATGTAATTGTGCTTGTTTGACTATATGAATGCATTTATGTATCACTTGAATTCTTGATCCAAAACTCAAAAGTTCTGATTGACGAAGATTGCAATAGCCCAAAAACAACACAATAACAATGAACTCTCTTGGAAGAGACGTCGTATTACTTACGGCTCGCAATACAAATGTAGGCTTATCTCTGAGAAGAGATGTCTTGCCAAAACATACGCTTACCTCTGAGGAGAGATGTCTGTCCTCCCCTTTCGAGCTACAATACATTTTCTTGAAGACCACCTCAAGAGATTGCGTGGCTCGAGGCATTAACGGTGACGACTGAACAAAACAATGCTCGAGGATATAATCACTCACAGCATTAAAATAATACAATGCTGGAGGATATGATCGCTCGAGGACCAAAATAGAATGAAAAAAATACAACAGTCGAGGCACTGACTGCCACCTGACTACCACCGAGGACAAAATGTAATGAAAACAATACACAGTCGAAGAGCTGACTGCCACTTAACTGCCATTCGGTGCCACCTAACTGCCACCGAATGGTCACCTCGAATGGTTGCCTGGATCATTCCTCCCTCCTTGAAAATTAATGGTCTCCATTGGGTCAAGATTCCCCGCCAGGTGGGGTAGCTGTGTCTTGATGTGATTCACTATGAGTCGCTCACCTTGGTGGCTAAGCTGGCCTCTCTTGACCACTCGATACAGCGGAATAGAGCATCGTCTTGTTGTCTTTATCCAAGTATCCACAATCTAATCCTCTTCTACTGGAGCAAGACTCTGTGGACCAAGCTCATTAATGTCTAGTTGTTCTGCCACAACTGAAGTGTCCAATAGAGGTGGGTGATATGGTTTGGTTATGGCTTGCAGGCCCACACAAAAAGATTCGGCCTATGTGATGGATTCCTGTGGCTTGACCACCATGAAAACAAATTTCTTGGCGCTAAGCAGAGAGACAGATGTGGAAGGTGGTACTTCTGGTACCCTTTAGCACTGTGTTCCAAGAGTGAGAGTGATTCGTCTAGTTCTTGATTCGTATATACCATGTTGATCATACATGAATGGCTGTCGAAAGAGTACATCACAAATATCTAGATTGACCACCTCACATAAGACCTCATCTTGGAAAGGTTGTATTGCATATGAGAGAAGACATTGGTGGGTGACACAGAGGTCTCTTCCTGGGCTCAACCATCCAATACTGTATGGTTTTGGGTGAGGCTTCATGGACAGATTTAGGCTTTTCACAACATTAGTAGAGATTAAATTCTTTTGACTTTCGCTATCAAGAATGAAATGCAGAGGCTTACCTTTCACCCATAATTTAGAGTGAAACAACCTTTCCTTGTCATCTAGCATCTCGTCATGTGTCTGTGATGAAGCTACAATGGCTTCAGGATCAGCATCTATAATTTCTTCCTCAACCTCTTCGACTGTAGGGTCTGTATTAGGTAGAGCAGTAGATGTTGAGGATGGTGACTCAGAAAGCATTGATTTGATAGCTCAACATTCTTCTTTGGAGTGAGTTCCAGATTTGTGATAATCACACCACTTCCTGGTCGTTCCTTCCTTTTGCTTCCAATTTTGACCTTCTTTATCATTTTTCCACTTTGCAGACTGATTCTTTATATCCATTCTTCCATGCTTCTGCTCAATCTTTACTGCGAACTTGTATGCCTCACCAATGGTTTCCAAATTGAAGAGATCCATCTCCCCCCAGATGTACCATTGTAGTCCACCATGATATTTGAGAGTTTTATGTTTCTCATTGTCTTCAATGCCCAGTCTTGCAGACAAAGAATGAAAAGCATCTGTGTAATCTTGCATAGATTGGTCCTTGCCTTGGCGGAGTTGTTGCCACTATATGTACAGATCATCATACATGCCGAGGGGATAGTATTCTTCTTTTACTACTTTCGTAAAATCATCCCAGGTGGTTTCCACCCTAAGGCCAATGATATCCAAATTGAACCTCTTTTTGTACACTTCCCACCAGTTTTTCATAGGCAATGATGATTTCAGAAGAGCAAAAGTGATCTTTTCTCCATCGGTGAACTTATTTACCGAGAAGTAGGACGACAGTTGGTCCAACCAATTTTCCACTGCATCAGCATTGATTTTGCCTTCAAATGTGGGAATATCAAAATTTACCTGAACCTTGAAGGGTGTTGGGGCACTGAAAAGAAACTCCCTTGATGAGGAGCCTGGCTGTGTAGCCACAGAGCCAGAATTTCCCATCAGAAGTGTTTGAAAAATTTGAGCAAATTATTGGAGCATCTGCGCTTGTTGCCGCTGGAGGGCTTCATTCACCATTTCCTTAAAAGGATCGAATGTCTCGATGTCATCTGCCATTTGAGGTTGTTTGGGGCACATAAGGGGAGCGTCTGGAAGCTCTGTTGCTTCCCACCCAAGTTTCTTGTATCCTGACCTCGTCCTTAGGAACATACACTTCTCAAGACAAACCGATCTGATACCACTGATCCAAAACTCAGAAGTTCTGGTTGACAAAGATTGCAATAGCCCAAAAACAACACAATAACAATGAACTCTCTTGGAAGAGACATCGTATTACTTATGGCTCGCAATATAAATGTAGGCTTATCTCTGAGAAGAGATGTCTTGCCAAAACATACGCTTACCTCTGAGGAGAGATGTCTGTCCTCCCCTTTCGGGCTATAATGCATTTATACATTTTCTTGAAGGCCACCTCAGGAGATTGCGTGGCTCGAGGCATTAACGGTGATGACTGAACAAAACAACGCTTGAGGATATAATCGTTCGCAGCATTAAAGCAATACAATGCTCAAGGATATGATCACTCGAGGACCAAAATAGAATGAAAACAATACAACAGTCGAGGCGCTGACTGCCACCTAACTACCACCAAGGACAAAATGTAATGAAAACAATACATAGTTGAGGAGCTGACTGCCACCTAACTGCCATTCGGTGCCACCTAACTGCCACCGAATGGTCACCTCGAATGGTTGCCTGGATCAATTCTTGATCATGCTTTAATTTGGATTTGAAAAAATAGACTTTGGACTTGGTTGAGGATACTTCAAGTGATTATAATAATAATTGAGAAGAATGAGGAAGCTTTGCATAATGTGCAATAGTGCAAATATGCCTCTATATTGAAATTTTTAAGTGATAGAATAAGTGACTTAAGTGTGCCTTTATAGAGATTCAAAAGGGAAAACCACACTTTAACAATCCTAAAAACACATATGAAAAAGTAAGGAAGGTTTTAATTTTAAAAATTGGTCGTTGAAGGATCAAGGACAAAATATCCCATAGAGGACAATAATGTTTGCCATTAATGTTCCTTACAAGAAATTTTTTTCTTCAGGAAAATGTGTGGATTTGGGTCTAGATCTATCTGTATAAATATTTATGCATGTTTTTAGCTACTGTGACATTTATGTAAGTGACGAACAATAATTTAGGAAATAAATAGGTCTATGCAAGTGATTAGGATAGAGTGAGGTGTTAAAATAGATCAATATTTAAGTGTTCAAGTGAATTAAAGAGAAATAGGACCAAAACTGACATAATCAAGTTTTCGTGACAAAATTTAGGTGTCTACATTTTCCACCCCTTTACTCTAAAAATTAAATTACTATATTAAAAGAAAGATTGTAGCTTAATGTGTATAACACACTTTGCCTTTGGGAGAAGCTCCAAATCATGCAAGATGTTCCATAAAAAATCTTTCAATGTTGTAAAAGTAGATAATGCTCATGTGTGAATCTAAAAATCAAACTATAACTTGAATTTGAAAAGATTTAAAATAGCAACGAAGTATTACCCATGTATGTGTGAACCTAATGTTGCTTTTATGACTTTTCTTAGAGATGACGCTACTTTAAATAATTGGAGAGTTAGTGATTCCCGTGAAGAACTTGGAGAGATTGGTTCCTTAACTGATCAATGGAGAATTTGAGGGTGATCAAGCCCCAAATTGAATTTCTCTCTGTATATAAAGTAAAACCCATTGAGAGACGTAGAAACCTCAATTTATTTTATTGGTCTTTGTAACCCCAAAATGTGAAATGGGTTGAAATAGATTATGGATCCATAGACATAATGTTACAAGACTTTGAACCTCTAAGTTATGCATTTAAAACTTAAATTGAATTGACCACTGCATATGGATTGTAGATTCAATTGAAACTTTGTTCATGAATGTATAATCAAAAGAGAATGGAGAACACCCATGCTCCTTCCATGTTTAGAGGTATCAAATAGTATTGTAATTTTAAGAAATAACATAGTGTGAATGAATTTGTATCATGCCCCCATTGATAAAGGTAGAATTTGTAACTATATTTAGATCTAAATTTGTAAATTTTATTTGAAACTTGTACATGATAATGTATCATGTACTCAAAAATTGTATGAATTTGAGCTTTGATATTTCATTATGAGTGCATATGCATGGCATATTCCCCCATGATTTGTGCTAATAACTGAACTTAGAACCATTTTGTAACCTTTTTAAACTGTATTCTATGCCAAAAATAATTTTTGCTTATGAACAGACTTATTGTATGTATGATGAGCCCACTAAAATGCCCCCTTTTGAGATGAGGAAATTGATCTTGAAAATCACTCACCTCAAAATAAAAGCTGACTGCAACATGAATAATAAGATGTAATCGTTTAATAATGTATCATAAGTGAAAATTATATCAACGTAGTAAGATATATATCCTTTGAGTTATGCTTTTAACACAAGAGGCAAGGCTTATATAAATGTATTAAAGGAGGCCCATAGTAATAAAATGTAGAATTAATATCTTATGTGATAGTTAGTACATGATATGGATCATGGTACTCATTAAACTTAACAAGTTAAAAAAGCACACAAACACAAAAAGCATATGTTATATAATAAAGCCAAGGGATGCATACAAGGGCCATGTTCAAATGACTCCAAAGTAAATATTTACACATACAAGGACATGAATGATGTTGCAAATAAGGGTCATGTTCAAATGTCTCAAAAGTAAAAAATTTCACACCCAAAGAAATGAATGATGTTTCAAATAGGGGACATGTTCAAATGTTGCACAAAACATAAGGCCAAGGGCAAAAATCAAATGGACATGTTCAAATGTTGCACATACCAAATAAGCTCTTATGTAAATGTTCAATAAATTGCATATAAGGGGAAAGGGCCACACACAATTGAAAATCAAGATCTAATATATTATGTACAAGTAATAACATCAATGGAGCATAGAAATAGAAATGTAGTCTAAACTACATATATGAAATATGATCATATCCTAAAAAATAGCATATCCATGTACATAATTATAAATAGAGATGTTAGAAATACATCTATAAATAGTATATAGTTTAATAATATAAGAGTTATACAATGATAACACGTACACATATTGTAATATATGGATAAGATGCCCCCAGATTAGTTATGCAACCAGGTAGAGGCAAGTCCAACACCTTAAACTATGTGGAATAGGTATGTCCTGCACGACACTCATGAATACCAGTGAAATTCATGTGTAATAGAAAAAGAGCATGTTATATAATATTTATGAGATAAATTACGTATGAAAATGATGCAAACTATAGGTTTAATCATGCTTAGATCTTAATTTTGTGTTTATAGAATATTTTGAATGTTTTTATATTTTTTGCATATTTGAATTTTTTTCATACTTTACATTTTGAGACAAGAAACAATAGAAACTAGTAATAAGTAAGGTTTGAAATTATAATAAAGGAGAGGGATATGAGTAATTTGTGACATGTGTCAATTTGAAATGTGCTCTAGAATTGATGTCTTGGCCATGCATGAGAAAAATACCCCCATTGTATGTGAAATATAGCTTTGAAAATTTGTAGGAGAATGAATATGTATGCAAATGACTGATTATACATCCTCATTTCATCAAATGTACAATTTTAAAAGTGTGTAGCATGTTTAAAAAATATATCATAGGAAAAAAAGATTTAAAATGAATAAGCATTATTTTGCATATTGAAACTAAAAGAAAAAACTAAAAATTATAAATATTAAGGTTCTATGTGCTCAATTTTTCTTATGCGTGAAAACCTGCATAGGACTGGAACATCCCAAGTGGGATAGTAATGGTACATATTTTTGTCCTATACTGAACGTTATTGTCATTGACAAAAAGTAAAATTTTATCAGTACAGACTATTAAAACATAGAGATAAATGGATGAATATAGAAAAATTGATTATTGTTTTTATTTTTTCAAATTTTGAAAGTGAAAAAAAGAGCCAAAATACCAACAATTCAAAAAGAGGCTTATATGAATTGATCAGATTGATTGCATGAAGAAGTAGAACATAATGTAACATGTCAAGATGCAATGTATTATGAGATTTTTGAATTTTTGAATTTTTTGAATGATTTTTCAATAAGTCATCCTAAAAAAAAAAAGTATTTGGAGTTGTGTAAATACATGGCATACTCTTCTTCACCTTATGAATGTGCATACTTTGTTTGATCATTTGCTTGTGAAAATATTTCATCATTGTGTTCATTGTCACCATCATGTGATATGTGATTAATTCTTATTTCATGCAAAAATGTGGTGCAATGCTTAGTAGTATATATTATATCCTTAATTTTTTGTAATCATACCTGTCCCAATGTGAATGGTACCCGATGTGTATGAGGCATAATCCATACTTTTGCATTGACAAATTTTAGTCCACAAGCTATGGGAAATATGTCATATATGAGAGCTTCTTCCCAATCTACACTATGATGTAGCTCATTGATATTATGTCCCAATTTTTGTAATCCTCTAATATTGCATATAGTGTCCCATGTAGTAGTGTCAATGATATTGTGTTTGTAATAATATCCCTTCATATAAATTATTATGGTTATATCCTTTTTTCGAGGACATTTTCTACATGTTGTATCTATGGATGATGTCTTTTGAACCCCTATATAAATAGATGTTGGTTGATGTTGTATTAATTTGATAATTCCTTCATGCTTATAATTTTAAATATAAACACAAAATGATGGTTGGATCATCCAATTGTAATTGAGACATTTGAATTTTATAATATAAAAAAATGTTATCATTTACATAAAAATCATATGAGTATCCATCATGCATGAATTTAAGACACCTATGCAATGTAGATGGTATTAATTTCATCATATATATCCATGGTCACCCCAATAGTAAATTATTATGTAATTTATTAGGCATAACATGAAATAAAGTAGATATTGTTTTTGGTCCCAATGTTACATCTAAAGATATAATTCCAAATACTTATCTTGAAGAATCATTGAATCCTTTGATAATATTAGTTTTTTGTTAGAGTGTCAATGTTAACACCCAATTATTATAAGAAAGGACTACTACAAATATTTACTCATAATATGGAGTCAATCAACACTCACTTGATTTCTTTATTTTGCATTATAACTTGAATAAATAGTGGACATTTTGTATTATTACAAATTGTGTTCATACTTCTTCATATTCAAAAGTAATAATCTTTTTAGTATATTTAAAGGATTTCATTATAGAATCGAAAGTGGTAGGTTGTATATCACTATGAATAGTGTTATCCCTTAATGCATCATATAAAATATCATTATAAACTAGTGAGATTTTTAAAAACTCTAAAATTAAAAATTTGCCACGGGTACTTTTTAGTTGATCTATGATATCATACCCTTTGGATTGATTTTCATGTATTGTTAGAGGCGGGGTTGAAAATGAACATGTTAACTACCTCCATGATGTGGTGTTATACCTCGTCAGTTATTAATAACATGGACCATATATTCTAATATAATGTCAAAGTGGGCCATAATTGAAGATCAATTAAATAAGGTCAAAAACATGAGACTGAATCTGTATGGAGTATTGAAATATGAAGAACAACTAACAAGAGAAAGAAGCTTGTCTTTACCACAAAAAATTGCATTAACATTCATTAGTCAAAAATTATATAGGAAGGTACATTATATAGTGAGGAATTAGGTCACCTAAAAAAGTTATTAACTCAACTCATAATTAGAAAATAATTTAAAGTACATTTCCCCTAATGACCTATTATTAACCTAAGTAAGCTAATTAGACCATGTAGGTAAAATAAAATAGTGGGGAAAATTTATACACTGTGACTCCCCCTTAAGCTTAACTTAGGTGGGTAGAAGAATTGGATCTCAACACAAAGGACTGATGAGGTACCCAAGTACATACAAATGATCCCCTAAAGGAGGAAGAAGGATAAAGTTACTTGAACCCTAAGCAGAGCTCATAAACGAAGATACTTACTCTTAGTGAAGGGTTTGGTGAATATATCATCAATTTAATCCATTATCTAGATGTAGTAGAGATTGATGACTTACTCATGGATGAGTTGTTGAATGAAATGCATGTGAATCTTGATATGTTTGGTTCGTTAATAGAGGACCAAGTTCCTATAGATCTAGATCATGCTTTGGTTGTCATAGAACATGATTGTTGGATGTCGAAACTAGATGCCAAACTCGGTGAAACTCCTCTAAAGCCAAATTGCCTTAGTAGTACCATTAAAAAATCTTTTGTATTTTACCTAAAGAGAAAATAAATAAATAACATTCTAATTCTTGATTTACCAACTAATCAGACCTGAACTGATGTAGAAATTATACCCTAAAGTAAGCTTACGATTATAAATATTGCCAACCCAATATGAATCTATATAACCAATCAAGTCGATGTTGATGCCTACTCTATAGTGAACCCTAAAACTATGAGTACCCTGGATGTAGTGGAGAATCTACTTAGTTTAGTTTTAGTGTAGCTCATATGGTTCTTGAATAAATCTAGAGATAATTCCCACTGCTTATGAAATATCAGGTCTAGTGTGCATAAGGTAGATGATACTACCAACAAATTATTGATATGAGGTAGCATCAACCAAAGGAGATAGATAATTAGCCTCGAGCTTCACACTTGATATACAAGGATTCAAAGTTGGCTTTTATTCAGTCATGTTAAATCATTTGACAAATCAAGAGCATACTTGGATTGTGTAATAGTGATCCTAGATTCAAATTGAGAAATTTCAATCCTGAGAAAGTAATGTAACAAGTCTAAGCTAGTCATTGAGAACCTGTTAGATAAATTAATTTTCACTATTATGATTGTGGATGGAGAACTCTTTCTAACCAATAGGTCATCCATGTAGAGAACTAGAATCAATAGTGAATCATCTTATCATAAAATGTAGACATTAGGATCGACATAGCATCTGGTAAACCCAACTAAAATAAAAAAGGAGTCTATATTAGCATACCAATCTCAAGGATCTTGTTTGAGGCCATAGATAGATTTTTGAAGTTTAAAAACTAAGGAGGAATCATCCATAAATCCTTGTGGTTGATCCATGTATATTTCCTCTTTGAGGTCATCATGAAGAAAGGTAATCTTCACATCCATCTGATGAACATCCTAGTGATGTGCCATAGCAATGGCGAGAGTGAGTCAGATTGAGTTCATTTTGGCAACTAGGGTATATGTCTAAGTATAATTAATGTTAGGTACCTGAGAAAAACCATTTTATACTAAACATTCTTTGAACTTATCTATGGACCCATCTGTTTCAGATTTTTTTGGTAAATCTATCTACATCAAACAAGTTTTCTTCCCTTAGGAAGAGGGAATAAATTCCAAGTGTTGTTTCTCAACAAGGAACCATATTCCTCTTCCATAGTAGTATCCCACTCAAGAGTCCCTGATGCCTCATGAAATGACTACGGATTGGAAATAAATGTAATGAAAGCATGCAAGACATTCTAAAATTATGAATGGGTTTGTCTAGTGTCTTATGGATCTCCAACCCATTAGCTAACACTTTAAAGTGTCTATCTAACCCAAAGAGGACTAGTGATCAGAGAGTTAGGAAGATATTCCTCATCCGATGAAGATATTTCATGAGGAGGAGGGGAATCCTCATCATTATTCTCATAATTAGAACTAGAATAAGAATTTGGATCATTAGGAAGCTGCTCAGGTATATCTGAATCATCATAATTGTCATTAAATATTAGTGCATCTAAGCAAGGGGAAGGAGTGTCATGTGTAGAGTTTGGAGGACCTATTGAAAGTGAACACTCCTCTCAAAGAACAAATCATGATTATTGGGTTGAATAATCATGTATCCCTTAACAACCTCAAGATATCCAATGAAGATGCAAGGTTGACTCTAAGGTTCCTTTACCTTGCATTTCTTCTTTAGAATGTGGGATATATGAAGAAATTTAAATACTCAGAAGTGCTTAACTTTGGGTTTTTGCCTGCTCCAAGATTTAAAATGAGTAACTCCATTCAATGTTTTATTAGGAACATAGTTATAGATATAACATGAACATTTGATGGCCTTGACCCAATATCAAGGTGCAAGAGACTTAAAATGTAGCATAAAATTGGCCATTTCCTTCAAGGACATGTTCTTGCACTCTACAACACTATTTTTCTAAGGACTATATAGAACTATACATTGTATTTCAATCCACTCTGATGTATAGAATTACTCAAAATGGTTACTGACATACTAACCACCATTATTGGTGCACAAAATCTTCATGGATTTTACTTGACTATTTTTATAAAATTGCATTGAAGTCCTGAAAATGATTAAACACCTCTGATTTCTGTTTAAGAAAATACACCCAAGTATGACTCAAAAAGACATCTATGAAAGTAAGCATGTATTTAGTCTTATTGAATGAAGGTTTTAAAAATGGACTAGCAATGTCATTGTGGGCAATCTCCAATATCTGTTTGGCTCTCCATGATTTATCCATGTCATACTTATCCTCAGGATGCTTTCTAAATATGTAACCCTGATAAACTCTATCAAAAAACTTGACTCGTGGCAATCCTAAAACCATGTTTTGATGATTTAGTTTCTCCAGGTAGTGATAGTTGAGATGGCCGAATCACTCATGCCATAATTTAATCACCCCATCTAAATGAGTGAGCAGTGTAGTAGAGGGTTGATCAAGAGAAAAATCTAAGAAAGTATATAATCATGATTGGTGATCTTATTTCACAAATACAACAATGGAGTCATTGTTTGTTTCCCTAATAACCACTAAATTGGGTGTGAACTCAACTTTATTGTATGAACTGATGTGAGTGATCTAATAAATATATAAGAGATTGGTGGATAAATAGGGAACACATAGAACATCATGAAATGCCCCATCATTCAATTCACTATATCCACTCCCACTAACTTCTGTGAAAGTATCATCACCCAACAAGATGGAAGGAAAATAATAAGGCTCCAAGGATGAGAACTTGTCCTATGATGAAAACATGTGGTGTGATGCACCAGAAACAATAACCCATATGGAAGGCAAGGATACAACTACAATGAGTGATTTATCCTTAGCTCTATTATTCATACTTTATTTAGCCTTAAAATACTCATTTGCTGATGAACTCTGACTGGAGGACTCAGGGACACTGATTTTATGCTTCTCTAGAATTTTAGTCAATTTATCAATCTACTTCTTCATACATTTGGATTCATCATACCCTAATTTATTATAGTAGCCACGTGTCAGTCTTTTTGGGGTTTCTCATCTGAAGAGGACTCTTTTGAAGCTTTGGACTTAGCATTAGATTTATGACCATTTCTTTGCTCTGGGTCCTTCTTATTCTATTTCTTCTCCTTGCTACCAGAAGCCTTCTATTTATCATGAATCACAATCAAGGCATGTAATTTAGATGACTTCAGTGTACCCATTTAAGTGAGCTTGTTTTAATACTGAGTCAAGTCAGTAGCAAAGTCATCCAATGATTGCATGGTCCATGTAGCTCCAATAGCACACTGGGTTGTATGTAAGGTAGAAACAAAGATAGAATAGTTATATCCTAATTTACCAAGGATAGAAAGAATTAATTGATCATCTTTTTTTATCAATGTTGCATAGTTTCAATTATAACCTGAGTGATTTAAACTTTGTGAAGAAGTATTGTACCGTATCAAAAGTTCTTGGGCTCAAACTAATGAGCTTATTCTCCAACTCATGACCTCTCATTATGTCTAGCTTCTCACAGAGTTTTTCTAATATGGTACAGACTTCATTTGGAGTAGTAGCAATTTTAATATGAAAGAGCAGCTTGGGAGATATAAATAGGCATAGAAGACCATAGTCTTCATCACTTCTATTGTATCACTTCACCTTTATCATGGTTTAGATGACTTCAATGTACCCATTTGAATGAGCTTGTTTTAATCCTGAGTCAAGTTAGTAGCAAAGTCATACAAGGATGACATGGTCCATGTAGCTCAAAGGGCATGCTTGGTAGCATGGAAGGTAGAAACAAAGGTAGAATAGTTAGATCCTAATTTAGAAAGGATGGAAGGAATCAATTGATCATCCTTTTTTGTCAATGCCATAAAGTTTCAACTACAACTTGAGTGATTTGAAATTTATGAAAAAGTCTTGTACTGTATTGAAATTGCCTGGGCTCAAACTAATGAGATCATTCTCCAACCCATGACCTCTCATTATGTATGAATTCCCAAAGATTTTTTCTAATATGGTAAATACTTCATTAGGAGGAGTAGTTTCAATATGAAAGAACAGGCTAGGAGACATAGATAGGCATAAAATACCAAAGGTTTCATCACATACCAAAGGTTTCATCATTTATATTGTACTACTTCACCTTCTTTACCTCAGTTATTGATCCTTTTAATGTACCTACCATGATTTGGTGTAAGCCTTTGCTCTTAAAGAGGGATTTTACTTTGAATTTCCACTTGTGATAGTTGAATGGTCTAAGAATCATAACATAACTTAGATCTATGGTACAAAAAGGAGGTATGTGTTGAACTATGTATGCTGAAAGACTAGGAATGTGCAACCTCCCTAAATCTATAGAGGTTTGAATTTAAAAGGAATGAGAATACTACCAATGAATAGAGGTATAAAAAACTCATACTTAAAATAAATGACATCTAAAAAGTAGCAACAAGATGAAAGTTATGCACATTTGAAGTTCTAGATGGCAAGGGTAATCTCCACTTTATAAAATTTAAAAAATGTTGAGTGTGCAAAAGTTTGGATTGGATGCTAGAGTTAAGACCCCACTAGCAAGAATCAAATTTTAATCCCCCTTCATGTGATCATGCCATATGACCAAGGGGCTAAGCCATGTTCTATCTTTTCCAAATGAATAGTGTCACTTTTCATTATATTAAATTTGATTGTCTCTAAGACATTATAGACAAGTGAAAAAGGTAGGGAAAACTAGAGGTCTGCTCAAGCAATTAGCAGAATTGAGGGGTGTTCAAACAGTCATTAGAACTTGTAATGTGTTCTGGTAAGCATTAGAACATAGAGCATGTTTGATCAAGCTTCAAAACATGATAGGGGTTTGAGTAGGTGTTTAGAAATTGACATGTATTTGGGTAGGTGTCAAAATCCAATAGGTGCTCATGTAGGGTCAGACCCTGATAAGTGCTCATGTAGGGGTTAGAACCTGATAAGTACTCATGCAAAGGTTAGAACATGATAGGTGCTTGTGTGGGGGTTGAAACTCGACAAGTATTTTTTAAGGGTCAAAACCCAATAAGTACTTTTACAATGGTCAAAACCTCATAGGTGTGCACACACTCAACCAAATGTTCACCCAGACTTGATTTTATGTCAAGAAAAGTTTAGAAACTATCAAAACTACCTATGAGGGGTGAAAATTCTGTCAAACTAAAAAAACATTCAAAAATGTGGATTCTATATAGCTTCTCCAAAATCTGATAGAGACCCACTTAGTTTCTTGACACAACCAAAAATGGTTTTCCCTCAAAGTCACTAAAAAATATGGATTATTGCAAAATTTTAAAAATGGCCTTGAAACCCTAAAAAATAGTCAAATATGGACTATCACAAAACTAGGCCTTGTTTAAAACCATTCATAAGGTTTTACCACCTTTTAAATCCAATGGTGTTGTGTGTTTCTACTTAGAGACTTCAAGTATGCATATTTGCATGAATTTTTGATAAACCCCACCAAACTCTCTAAAAATGAAATCAATGAAAATATGAAACAATTAAGAATGCAGGATCTCACAATAAAGTTTATGTATTCATCTACCTACATAGTTCTGATACCATGTCCAAGTGGGCCATAGTTGAGGATCAACTAGATAGGGTCTAATGCACAACATTGAATTTGTATGGAGTAGTGAAATCTGAAGAACAACTCACAAGAGGAAGAAGCTTGTCTTCACAATAAAAATTTACATTAACATTCATTGGTCAAAAATTACATAGAAAGGTACATTATATAGTGAAGAATTAGGTCACCCAAAAAGATAGTTAATTCAACTTACAATTAGAAAATGACTAAAATTGAATTTCCCCTAATGATCTATTATTAATCTAAGTAAGTTAATTCTAGGAGGTTCAATGAAAGGAGTCATGCATGCCCTTTGTTGTCTATTTATAACTAGTAAAAATTTTGATTGAATATTGAAACAATGATATTTAAAAAGTATTTATAATTAATTATGAGTAATATCTATAGCATTATGAATGTATAAATACTCTTGTTCATATATCATGCTTAACTTTACAAAATTTTGCCTAATGATATTTGTATCTTAGCATGTGATTTAGTTCTTTTTTGAAAAAATTGAAGAAATAAATGTTTATCTAATATAGACATTTGTTCTTAGAAAAGTAAGAAACAAGAAATTGAAATATAAGATTCTAAAAAGAAGGATATTGTAAACAAT
The DNA here is from genome assembly GCA_037957365.1 of Torreya grandis. Taxonomy (NCBI): domain Eukaryota; kingdom Viridiplantae; phylum Streptophyta; class Pinopsida; order Cupressales; family Taxaceae; genus Torreya; species Torreya grandis. Next base: position 1,032,648 of record JARHVA010000100.1, on the reverse strand, counting down.
GACATGGAAAAGATATTGTAAACAATGATAGAAACATAATGCTAGAAAAAGAAGGGATTTATTTTTGTATAGAGATTAATAAATTATTATGAAATAAAGGTCGAAATAAAATATTTCCAGTGTCAAATATCAAATCTGAGGTCAAAATAAAGTGATTTCAGTATCAATAATTATAACTAAGGTTGAAAGTAAGTTTTTTAGTGTCAGATTTAGATCTAAGGTTGAAAGAAAATTTTATTAGTGTCGAATATTCAAGAAATTATCTAAACCCTAGGAAATTATTTTGCAGCAATGCTCAAATGAAAATTGGGTTTGTCGATATGTTTCATTTAAATTTGAAAGTTAACCCTATTTCTAATAAATTGAATGGAATAAATCAAAATGTCATAAATCAACTTGTGACAAATAAAATAAAAGTGAAAGACTAAAATCAACTAGTGCAATCTATTAAAAGAAGACTAGCTATGAAATGAAATGATAAACTTAGCTATTCATGTCTAAAATTTGATTGTATGAATCTAATAAAAAGTTCAGACTAACAAATAAGGACTATATGATGTGATTTGGAGTATAATTTTTAATTTCATCACCAATTTAACCAATTAATCAATTATTTTAATCATGGATATAACTTGGGTAAAATTGAGCCACATGAGCTTAATTGGGACTATATGATGTGACTAAAGGCTCAATTATTGTTGCTTCAATTAGTGATTAACGTAAGGATAACCAAGTCCTAAATCATGTCATATAGTCGTAATTATGTTTACATGGCTCAAATTAGACCAATTTTTTTCCCTTATTGAACCAATCGAGTAATTCATTCAATCAATGATGAAATTGGGGCCAATTGAGTCCTAAATGACATTGTAATCTCATAATTATTGGGTCAATTGATCCGAAGTTTCATTTACTTTATTTTTTTGTTAGTAAATAAATAAAGTTAGTTTGGTGGTTGAACCCGTTGGGGTGTCCCATAAAGTAACCATCTTGAGAAAATCTTATTTAAAGTTTTATTTCTTTTGTAAATAAATAATATTGAATAATAATTTTTTAATGTTTGTGTTCTAACTTGTCAAATGCAATGTCAATTTTAATTTTACTTATGCATTACATGATCCTATCAGTGGTATCGGAGCTGGTTAAAAAGAATTTGCTGGCAAAAGATTTGAAGAGCCACATGAAGGTGAATGTTGTGAAAAAGAGAGAGCATTTCTTTACCAAAAGTACGTGAATTTATTTTTTACCAATTTTTTTTTTAATTCCTACCTTTCTCAAAAACCCTATTCTTTCAAATTGTAGGACTTCAACTTCAAAGATTCATCCTGTATGCTCAATTTCACATATATATGCTATATAAAATCAATATTGAAGTCTTTTGTATGCCCTTCTTTAGTGAAAAATCATTCTAGTTGAGTTTTGTATGCATTAAATTCATTTGTATGGCCTCCCACAGTTTTGTATGGTGAATTGATACACATTTCTAGTCTTGGCATTTTTTCGTACAACCTAAATATTTAATTTCAAGCCTTGTCATTGTTTGTACAGCCTCCAACCCTTGTTGGATCCATTGTACGACCTTCAACATGCCTGAAATCTAATTTATAAGGTCCTCTTAGTGATATAAGCTAAATATGGTGCGTATTTGTAATAGATTTTCATCTTGAAACATCCTTGTTGCATCTATATGGCCTATGGTTAAATTTCAAAGAGGAAGATGTAGTTTAATGTAGCATAATATAGAAGTATGACCTTTGGTACAACCCAAGAAGGTGTAGTGGTATTTTAATGTAATAGTGAAAGCTTTGTTTTATCTCAGATTTATTTCCACATCACTATGATTTGTGGTCCCACCAGAAAAGTGTTAAGTGTTTTCACATACAGGTAAATAATAAGGTTAAAATATTTTGCATGCACTTTTTTTTAAAAAATTTGAAAAATATAGTTTAATTAGCCTATCTTGGATATAAGTCTTCAAATTACTTATACTAGGGTTTGAAGATAATCTTTTGTAAGGTACATGCAAAGGGAGAAGTCTCAGGATCAAAGCCCACTAAGACTACTTTTTGGTCAAATTTATTTTTGATCTAAATTAGTTAAATATTTTTTTTAGATTTTTTTTTAATATTATTTTCAACACTTTTAGTGACTTTTATGTCTTGTCACTATTTTGTGAAAAGGTGGTCATGTGACCAGTTGATTTTTACATTTTTAGATGTTATGGACACATTGGAATGGTCTAATTTGTGATTTGAAGCTTATTTACATGGGTTTTACAACATATGTTTTGAAAATGATGTATAAAGATACATTTTTGATGGAAACTGACACCTTCAAAATGGAAAATTTCATAATGTTCTCTCATGTTTATGTTATAAGAGTTATTATTGAAGGTTTCAAATCCATATAGGTTCATCAACATCCTTATAATTAATAAATTCTAAGTGTTAAAATGGAGGTTGGAGTATCTATTGGAGGTTATCTATTTCCTCATAGTTTGGGTAAAATGCTTGAATAACATTTTTGGTAGCAGTAGTGTACTTTTTTTAAGTTTTAGTTTCATTTTTCTTCACTTCATTGATATTCTTGATGAGGAGCAAACATAGTATTTTTAATTTGGTTTCTTATTGCAAGGGCTTCTCACCTCTCACTTGATGGGGAGAAGATACCATATAGCCTTCAATAAATCACCATTGATTGTACGAATTGACATAGGAGTTGCTAGCACCATAGTTTTGAACAAAGAATTGTCAACATTTGTTGAACATCAGGTAAATGTGCCATACACATTATTTAATAGTCACTTAGATGGGTTTTTATGTGAGACCTTATTTAGATCAATATGGTTGAACAAGCCTTGATCGTATTATACTACAGTATAGAACATAATGGTCAAAGGGGAGAGAAAACCTTGATCATGTTCATTATTCATGCCACAACACGTAGGGTGGGATTCTATATGGAGCAACATTGATTAATTAGTACCATGATGTACAACATGTTAGTTTCAAAAATGGTGGATACTCTTGATGACTTGGTAGTCATAGCTTTGGATCATCTTCTATACCCTTTCTTGGATCAAGGGGGTTTATTGGGTTAGTTTATATAAAGTTTCATTTACTTTATATTTTTGTTAGTATAGTTTAATGGTAGTAAATAAATAAATTTAATTTGGTGGTTTAACCTATTGGGGTGTCTTGTAGAGTAACCACGTTGAGACAAGTTTTTTTAAAGCTTTCTTTCCTGTGTAAATAAATAATCTTGAATAACACATTTTTATCTTTGTGTTCAAACTTGTCAAATACAATGTAGATTTTAATTTTACTTGTGTATTACTTGGTCCTATCAACAATTAGGTTCATAAGGTAAAAATTAGCCAAAATTGTGTCTTAATTAAAGTAATTGAGTAATTTATTTAATCAATAATGAAATAGGGTCAACTGATCCCAAAATCACATCATTTAGTTACAATTAGATTTAGGGGACTCAAATTACATCTCTAAATAAAAAAATTGATTAGATGGCTTAGTAATTATGAAATCAAATAATTATGATTAGGTTCGTGGAGCTCAAATTGGTCTAAAGTGAGTCCCTAATTGAACCAATCAAATAATTAGTTTAATCACTGATGAAATCATGGCCAATTGCATAAAAAATTACATTGTATAGTTCTAATTAAGTTAAAGTGATTCAAATTATCCTAAATCTCATCCTTTATTAAACCAATTGGGTAATTGGTTCAATCAGTGACAAAGTTTAAGCCAATTTATGCCCAAATCACATTCTATAGTCATATTCTAGGTTCATGGGGCCCAAATTACACCCTCGATTGAACCAATTGAATAATTGGTTCAATCATCAACTTAATTATGGCCAAGTGATACCCAAATCATATTGTATACTAACAATTAGGTTCATGAGGCAATTCTTAAGTTAATATCTTAAATAAATTGTCATTATTTGTAAAAGATACAAGGCTTGTAAAATTTAAGTTTGACACACCTAGAACTCTTACAAATATTAGTAATCAATCTAGAATGCCTCAAAACCTAAAAAATAGTTATAGGTGTCATGTTGAGTGTAAATTCATTATTCATGGTGACATGGCATTTTGGTGGTGTGTCACATAGGTCATGTGGCATGACCCACGAAGGATTTTCCATGTTGTAATGTTGATAAGATGTCAAGTGGGATGCCCTTATCCACTAAGGCACATGAGTGCCTTTAATTTTTCACTTTGATGAATGTGGGGGACAAGGACAAGGAACATCCATGTGTGATTGATATAAATGGATGTGTGGGGCACAATTCTATGGAGGCTCCACTATCTTAGTGCTTGGCTAAAGATGAGATGATTTAGCATCATCTATATTTAGTGGTTGAGTGGAAGACAAATATAAATTATCACGTGGAGTGGTGGTGGATTTTTCTCTAAAGTATTTCCATTATGTTTTGCACTATGCAAAAGTTGTAGGCATTACTTTATGGACCATTTATGTATCCACTTGGAATGTGGAACCATATTTTGTCTCTCTTATTTATTCTCTCTCTTCTTGTTGGAAAAAGTGTTGTCATTTATGTCAAAGGTAATGAAAAAGTGGTGATGTCATTGATGAAGGATGATATCTTGAAGTCACTAGAAGGCTTTGAGCATGGAATGACTATAATGGTGCAAGAAGGAGCATGATGGCTCTAGGAGATGACTATTTAGAAGCATGTGACTTGTGTGAAAATGGAGGAAAGATTGATAACATTGAATGGGTGAATATTAAATGTAATTATTATTTGAGATCAATACAAGAAGGTTCCAAGTGCTTTCAATATCTAAGTTTCACTAATGGTTCTAGACCTAATGTGCATAGAAACCTAGTGAGGTCCAAATGAAGGGTCAAAGTGAGTTATCAATATGGTAGATCACATGTAATCATTAAATGATTTTTTAAATGTGGGTCAAAGTTGTTGACCAAGTTTCAAGTCTTGAGGAGGAAGAAAAAGCAAGATATCACGTTGAAAGGTCTCCTATGCATGCATAATGAAGGTATCCAAGCCCAAGAAGGAAGTTGAGATGCTCATTGGAATGTGTAGAGTTTTCATGGTGACATGATCCATTTTGATTGCTTGGGTAAGGATCATAATAGGCTTTTATAATCATTTTTTAGAGAAACCAAGCCCTCAACTTTATGAATAAACATTAAGAAGGTAAAGAGGTTTTTTGTGCTTGAAAACCCTCATAGTGGAACTATTGGAAATATGTGAATGTTTTTGTTCCAAAATGGGTTTAAAATTCAACATTTATGATTATAATTTTATATTACTCCTCCAGGCACCTCTAGGTGGAAATTGTGTGTCAAGGCAGTGAGCAGAAGGTACAAAAAAGAGCTTGTTTGTAAAGATTTTATTATTACAGGTAGGGTTGACTGATTCAATACATACAAGTTGATGGAGGCTGAAGGACATGAGTTTTTATTAGGAACCATAGAGTTAGTTTTGAAATTTATGTTTAGTTTTTCAATCATTTTGGTCAATCAAAATGTCCTATCGCTAGACTGCAAACAGTGAAAATAGTGAAAAATAACCAGATAGAGTGAAAAAGTGATTAGGGAAGAGTTTCAAGTGACTAGGGATGGATAAAATTATTTTGGGTATTTTTTTATGATATATTCCTCATGTTAAATTTTTTTTTAATTTTTTTTGTGCTCATACACTGGCTAAAAGATGCTCACAAAGTGACTTATCTGTGTAAGTCAAGACTGTGAAGGTGTGTGTTCCATAAATTGATCCATATGTTTGATAATTTATATTAGAAATATATGTATTAGTATTTTAAAGTTTTATAAGGATGTTTAAGGACCTTATAAGTTAATTTTTAGGTCAAGAAAGAGATCCTACATGTGTTAGGGATCATGTTCACTATGACTGTGTTTTTGAGCGAAGTTGACAGTTCCAAGTGTGCATGAGTTTGAGTCCTTATGAAAATATGTGATGTATAAAATGGAAATATTGATGTTTTTGATACATAAATTAACCATAAAATATTTATTTAATTATAAGAGATAGGTTAACTGTTTGAATCATGAAATCTAAAAAGGCTTATCTAGCTGTGTTGGCACTATGTAAGAAAGGCCTGAGAGATTGGTCTGTAAGACCAATGAGTAACATTAAAACATGTGATATATAAAATTTAGAGTGATATATATATCACATATAATATACTGGTGTGAATTATATGTCTTATAATCACTGTTACAGGTGTTAAACAAAAACTTGTTCATGACTGTGTTCTTGAAGGCTACAAGCAGTTTGAGTGACCACTTTGCAAAAGTGAGGTTAAAGTGTTCTTAGCAGAGTTGAAGAATAAAATGAGTATTAAGATGTTTTATAAGTCTAAAATTTTCATAAAAATTAATTTTAAGTCATATATTATCCCTGATCAAGTGTGAAATGTCAAATTTACTTGATTGTACTTTGACTGTATTTGACCAGTCTAAGTGGTCATGTTGTAGAGGTGGATTTAGAAGCTTGGATCATGTGCAATGACGTCAAATGGATTTGGTGATTTTTTTATTTCATGAAGGATTTATTAATGATGAAAAAATTAGTTGGTTTTGTGAGAAACTTTACTGTGTGCTTCAATTCTAAGAGACAGATTTTCAGGCATTTATAAGGCCTAATGGCGAGTAGGCTAAATGGCTTGGTTGAGGTGATGAGTTTGACTTCCAGATGGTATGGACCCATATGGATGATATAATGGATATATTATAGTGATATTAAAATTCTTTCAATCATTTTAAGATCATAGGGATGTTCTAAGAGGTCTATGTGTAACGTGTGCCTTAGAGAAGGCCCAATTGCTTTAGGTCTCATTAAGGTCTAATGGAGGATTTGGGTCTTAAGGGCAATGAAAGACCTATGAAGTAGTCATCTCACCCATTTAACATGTGTGTGTAAGTATTTAAAGTGTAAATAAATTATGGTAAGAATCTAGGCCAACCAATATGGGTGAAAGGAAGAATGTGGTATGAAGGCAAGGCTTAATTGGCCTATTTTGGCTAGTTGAGAATGAGAGGACTCAAGCGAAGGAAAGAGATCAATAAAGGAGTAGAGATAGGTAATTTAGGACCATAATAAGGTGAAGATAATCATTCATTCATGTATAACCAAGTTTATATATGTGATTACACAGGTTATTGGACCTAATGAGTCTAGAAGAGGCATATTGAGCGAAGGAGCCTAAGTGGATTATATGAGGTAGAGAGGCAAGTTTACAAGTGTTAGAGCAAGAGAATTCCATCATCAGGTGTGTATAACATAAGATCATATATGGATATTAGTTTGAAGATGATTGGGTTGGTGCTTGATCATCTAGGGGGTTGTAACCAACTTTCTAGTTGGTGTTAGCTAAAGGTCAAGTGGGTGCTTGACTAAATTGAGGGGTGGGTATTCCTTGATCAGTTGGTGCTGGTATAAATTGAAGAGATACCTTTATAGGATAGTATTCGAAAGCTTGATTTAATGGATTTTATCCCCCAAGATATTTTCCCACATAATTTCTTGTGTTATCTTGTGATGTACTTGTGTTATTGTTTGTTCATGCATTGATCTCTTATGTATGCTTCATGGAATGGTGTTTGGAATTGAATATACATTATTGTGACACTAATTCATCCCCCCATCTCAGTATCTAATTCCAACACTTCTCTCTCTCTCATGTAATGGCATTAAATCATGCTTATTTTTTGTATTTGGTATTATTCTATACAATCTTTGCATTCTTGTAAGAAGGTGAAGGTGTGAAGACATGTTAAGTGTTGGTTTCCAGCTTGGTTGAGAAATTGGTGTTAGCTTACATTGGTGCATTTGAGACAGGAGGCTGAGATATTAGAGAAATATGTGATAGGGTGTTGCCACTTAGTATTCTCCTTTGTTGTATCTACAAGTAATAAAGGCTGGATAAATTTCTCTATGGATGTAGCCCATTGGGTGGACTACGTTACATTGGTGTATTTTGTGTTGCATGGTTTGGATGATTTTGTTTAGTTGTTTATTTCTATTTATGTATTTTCTCATTTATAATTTTAAGGATATTTCCAAATTCATTATTTTAATAAGTGGTATCAGCGCAAAGGTTGTTTGTTGTTGAATATTAAATCATCAGAAGCTAAGGATTATAGCTTAAGTGGGAGTTATGGAAGATGATAATACATCAAAGATGGAGAAGTTCAAAAGACAGAACTTAAGATTGTGGAAGATGCAGATGGAGGATTATCTCTTTTATAAAAACCTCAACTTGCCATTGGGAGGCAAAGTTAAGAATCTAACATCAATGTCAGATGAAGATTGGGAGTTGTTGGATAGGAAAACACTCAAAACCATTTGGCTATGTCTTGCATCTATGATAACATTCAACATATCTCAAGAGAAGACTACAAAAAGTCTTATGAGCATGCTAGGGAAGTTATATGAAAAACCCTCTACCTCAAATAAAATTTTATTAATGAAAAAATTGTTTAATATGAAAATGTCTAAAAATGGTTCAATAGAAAATCATTTAAATGATTTTAACATGGTTATAGGACAATTGAATTATATTAATATTGAATTTGATGATGAAGTTATGACTCTTCTTCTTCTGTGTTCATTACTTGAGAGTTGGAATAGCTTGGTAATGGCAGTGAACAACTCCATATCCAATAATTCCAAACTAAAGTTTGAAGATGTGGTAGGTGTGATCTTAAGTGAGGAAATGCAAAGGAGAAGCACTGGTGAAATGTCTATTTTGGGGAATACATTGATAATGGATACCAGGGGAGATAGAAAAATAAAATAAGAGGGAACCATGCAAAATCAAGGAGGGATTCAAGATCCAAATCCAGAAGCAAGATGGAATGTTGGCATTATGGGAGGCGTAGATATGCAAAGAAATATTGTTGGCTCCTTCAAGGAAAACCAACAAAGGATCAACAAGAAGGTAATAAAGAAGTGAATATAGCAGTTGATGTGTTACAAGATGATCTTATTATTTCTTTGGATAATATAGTTGAATCTTGGGTTTTAGATTTTGAGCTTCTTTTCATGCTGCTACTCATAGACATTATATTCAATATTATGTTTAAGGGAATTTTGAGCATGTTTATTTTGGTGATGACTAACCTTGCATCATTATTGGAAAAAGCAGTGTTCAGATTAAGATACATAATGGAAATACTTGGTTGCTTAAGGATGTTAGGCATGTTCAAAGTTTGAGGAAAAATCATATTTTTGCAGGATAGTTAGGTAGTGATGGTTGTATGGTCACTTTTATAGGTAACTCATGAAAAGTTATCAAGGGTGCTCTAGTGGTTTCAAGAAGTGATAAAGTATGTACTTTGTATTTATCCATGGTTAGTGCTAATGCATCTTATGATTTAGCTATTTTAGGTACAGACACAACTTTATGGCACTACAGACTTGGCCACATGAGTGAAAAAGGCATGAAGATCCTACACTCAAAGAAGGAATTGCCTCATTTGAAATAAATTAACTTTGACCTATGTAATAACTATGTGTATGGGAAATAGAAACGTGTGTAGTTTCTGAGAATTGGACCAGCCAAGAAGGAGTACAGTTTATATCTTGTGCATATGGGGACCAGCTCAAGTATCTTCACTTGGTGGTTCATTATATTATGTTGCATTCATTGATGATTCAAGTAGGATGGTTTGGGCTTATTGCATAAAACACAAATATGACGTATTTGATATATTTAAGAGATGTAGAGCTTTAGTTGAGAGTGAAATAGGTTTAAAGCTCCAATGCCTCAAGTCAAATAATGGAGATGAATAATGAAATAAAGAGTTTGATAACTATTATCCACTAAATAGAATTCATAGATAGAAGATAGTTAAAGGAACACCACACTACAGTGATGTGTCAAAAATAATGAACAAGACTATCATAGAACATGTTAAAAGCATGAGACTGCATGCAGGGTTATCATTATAGTTTTGGGTGGATGCTATATATATAATAATATACCTAATAAATAGAGGACATTCTACTATTCTAGATGGTGGCATACCAGAGGAAAGATGGATTGGTAAGAAGGTGGACTACTCTTTTCTAAGGGTCATTGGTTGTGAAGCATTTGCTCACATTCATAAAAAAGGATAGGACCAAATTAGAGGCTAAGTCTAATAAATGTAATTTTATTATCTATGGTACTAATGACATTAGATTCTGGTTGTAGAAATTAGAAGATAAGAAAATCATCAGGAGTAGAGATGTGATCTTCAATAAGAAAGTCATGTTTAAGGATCAGTTGTAGAAAAGTAAGCAAGAGGAAGCTAAAAAAAAGTACATAGTGTTGGAGGACATTACAAAAGAACACCCAAAGGTACCGATGTAAGATGTGAAATAATAACAGAACCCAAAACCCCTATTGTGAGAAGATCTACTAGAGTAAGTAGACCACCTAAATGATTTTCTCCTTTAAATTATTTATTACTTATTGATGGTGGTGAGCTAGAGAGCTATGAAAAAAAAGTGCAGGTTGATGCCAAGGAGAAGTGGGAGCAAGCTATATATGAGGAGTATGACTCTCTCATGTCAAACCAGACATGGGATTTGGTGAAGCTTTTAAATGGTAAGAAGGCATTACATAATAAATGGGTGTACAAGATAGAGGAGAATGTAGGTAAAAATAAGTACAAGGCTAGAATGGTGGTGAAAGGTTTTGCACAAAATAAAGGTATGGATTTTGATGAAATCCTTTTTCCAATTGTTAAAATGACTTCAATTAGAATCCTATGGAGTTTAGTTACGTTTGAAGATCTACACTTAGAATAATTGGATGCAAAGACTTATTTTCTTCATGGAAATTTAGAGGAGGATATTTACATGGAGTAGCCACAAGGCTATGAAGACAATGTTAAGGAGAATTTGGTGTGCAAACTGAAGAAGAGATTGTATGTCTTAAAGTAAACTCTAAGACAATGGTATACCAAGTTTGATAGGTTTTCGTTGAAACAAGGTTATTCTAGATGTCATTCTAACCATTGTGTGTATTTTAAAAGATTAGAAAATGGTAGTTATATTATCCTACTTTTGTATGTAGATGATATGCTTGTTGTAGGTTCTAAAATGCAAGATATCAATGTACTCAAGAGACAATTGAGTGTTTTTTTTATATAAAGGATTTAGGTGCTACTAAATAGATCCTTGGTATGAGAATAACTAGAGATAGAAAGAATTAGAAGTTGACATTGTCATAGGGAGAGTACGTCAAGAAAGTGTTGAAAAGGTTTAGCATGTAGGATGTTAAGCTAGTTGGGATACCTTTGGCAGGCCACTTCAAACTCACAAAGGAACAATGTATAAAAATACAAGATGAAAAGAATCTCATGTCCAAGACACCTACATAGGTAGTTGGTAGTTTGATGTATGTAATGATGTGTATGAGGCTAGACAATTCACATGCACTGGGAGTAGTGAGTAGGTTCATGAGTGATCCAAGGAAAGAATACTGGAAGGCAGTGAAATGGATCTTTCATTACTTGAGAGGGACACATATTTAGTGTTGTGTTATGATGAATCGGATGTGACAGTACAAGGGTTTGTTGATTCAAACATGGTAAGTGATCTGGATGATAGAAGGAGCACTACAAGGTATGTTTTCATAGTAGGTGGTACAATAGTTAGTTGGATATCATGACTACATAAGGTTTTGGCACTTTCAACCACATAGGCTAAGTCTATGTCCATTATAGAAGCAAGTAAGGAAATCATTTGATTACAGAAGCTGATGGAAGAGTTGGGGTACCAAAAAGGAAAAGATATACTATTTAGTGATATTTCGAGTGTCATCCGTCTAACAAAAAACTCAATGTTTCACTCTAGTACAAAACATATTCAATTGTGGTATCACTTCATTTAGAGGAGGAACAATTGAAGCTAGAGAAGATCCATACCAGTGAAAATCCTGCAGATATGATGACCAAGGCAGTTGTAAGAGAGAAGTTGAAGTTATGTTCAACTTCAATTGGTCTTCATGGATGACGAAGATCAGAGTGAGGAATTTATTTAGTAGATGCAATAGTTGGAAAGAATAGACATATGTGTGTATTGAATTTAAGTGGGAGAATTGTTAAGCATGAAGTCACTATTCATAATCACTATTCATGATGACATGACATCTTAGTGATGTATCATGTAGGTGATGTTGCATGGCTTATAGAGGATATTCCATGTTGTAATGTTGATGAGGTGTCAAGTGGGGTACCCTTCTCCACTAAGGCACATGTGTGCCTTTATTTTTGCACTTGGATGCATATGGGGGACAAGGACAAAGAAGATCTGTGTGTGATTGACATAACTGGGTGTGTGGGGCACAATTATATGGAGGCTCCACTATCTTAGTGCTTGGATAAAGATAAGAGATGATTTAGCATCATCTGTCTTTAGTGGTTGAGTGGAGGATAAAGACAAATTATCATATGGAATGGTGGTCTCTTTTTGTCTAAACTATTTTCACTATGTTTTGGACTATACACAAGTGGTAGACATTGATTTATGGACCATTTATGCACCCACTTGGAATATGAAATCATATTTTCTTTCTCTTATTTGTTTATTTCTCCCTCTCTCTCTCTCTCTCTCTCTCTCTCTCTCTCTCTCTCTCTCTCTCTCTCTCTCTCTCTCTCTCTCTCTCTCTCTCTCTCTCTCTCATGTAAATGCTATTAAAGCATGCTTCTTCTTTATATTTGGTATTATTCCATGCAATCTTTGCATTCTTGTAAGAAGGTGAAGGTGTGAAGACTTGGTAAGTCTTGGTTTCAAGCTTGGTTGATAGCTTGGTGTTAGCTTATATTGGTGCATTAGAGACATGAGCCTGAGATATTAGAGAGAGGTGTGATAGGGTGTTGTCACTAAGTATTCTGTTTTATTGTTGCTGCAAGTAATAACAGCTAAATAAATTTCTCTGTGGATGTATCCCATTAGATAAACCACATTACATTGGTGTCTTTTGTGTTGCATAGTTTGGTTGATTCTATTTAGTTATTTATTTCTATTTATAGCTTCTCTTATTTATAATTTTGAGGATATATATGCATTCATTATCCTAACAAGTGGTATTAAAGCAAAGGTTGTTTGTTGTTGAAAAATAAATTGTAGGAAACAAAAGATTATATCTTAAGTGGGAGCTATGGTAGATGATAATAAATCAAAGGTGGAAAATTGCAATGGACATAACTTTGGATTGTGGAAGATGCAAATGGAGAATTATCTCTTTTAGACGAACCTCTACTTGTGATTGGGAGGCAAAGTTAAGAAGCCAACATTAATATCATATGAGGATTGGGAGTTGATGGATAAGAAAACACTTATAACCATCCGACTATGTCTTGCATCTACAACAACAGTTCAACATATCTCAATAGAAGACTACAGAAAAGTCTTAGCATAAATGCATAACATACCATTCACTTCTTCAGCATGTACAAATTAAAAACCTTATAAATTATAAACTACAACACATACATAGTTTCGGCTCAATAATTATTGAGCCAAATAAAAAGAAACATGTATGTATATCTTAAAATCCCTAAACATTTTTGTGTAAATAATACTTCGACAAAAAAAATGCTCTTTTTAAAACCCTACCTCACTGTTCCCCACTTTTTGTACTTACCCTTTTATGAGAAAACAAATTTGTTTATCTTATTCATTTGCTTGCCACACGTTGTAAAATATAATAACATTTATTTTATTTGTATTTGTTTTTTTATCGAAGCTATAAACTAAAAACAATTCTTATTATCAAAGAAATAACCAATCTAGGACACAAATTGGGGGCCTACACCCCGAAGAGAAATTTGTTAATGACCACATTACCTCAATGGAATGCTATAAACCACAAACCACAAGTCACACTAACTGTCGAGCATTATTAGCAATGGAAATCGCCTCCTCTACCACAAGACCCACCCACATGCTTCATGAGAACTATTGCCAACCACCAGTGACAGATTATGATCCACTACCAAAATATTGATACTAACGACTACCACTGACCTCACATATCTTAGCAAGAATCAAATCTTGGCAAACTTGGATATATCCAAGTGACCCAACAAACTTACCTCCACATTATTAAAAATATAATAAAAATTATTATTCTTAATAATAATAAACTATTAATATAATTTTTTTATAAGTAAAAAAAAAGGGTAAAGCCTGTCTATTTAAAATATTTTTGCAAAAACCCTGGTAGAACCAGGGAGATATATCTAGAGTATCAAAGTTAAAACAGAGCAAGAAGCTTAAAGCTACAAAAAAACTATTCTTCATCAGAGATAACAATATCAACATTGTTTCCAGCATCATGAACTTGTTCTTCCAGGGTGATATTAGCCAAGGAGCTTGCCAAGCTAATTTTCCCAACATCATGCCTAATTCTCAGCCTTTCGCATATTGCCGTTAACTTCCTATGCTGCAGAATGTTATCTTTAGCCATTGCCTTAAGTAGAGTCTAAATTTGATCAATCCTAGTGTCCATCAGATGAATGAAATGATCCACATCTTCATGAACTGCAAGAGAATTACTAGCACTAAAGAGAAAAATATGAATTCCAATGAGCTGAGCAACTTTGAGGTTGTCTAAATGAGCATTAAATTGACCGGTATCTTCCATAGCTTTGATCACTACCTCCGTAGAAGCCACCATGATGCAGAAAAATAAGCCAACATTTCGGAGGCCATAAATTTTGACTCGTAGCTCCATTTGAGCTCTTCCACGTGCCAAAACGACCATCTCAAAAAGTTTAATTCTTCCCTAAGTAGCTCTATTTGTTTATATTTTATCTCAATATTTTTGGAGGACAAACATGATCATTTGAGGGTCCAAAATTAGCTTTTAATGATTTTTTTGTGAATTTTCTAAATTTAAAAATTGTATATTTTTAGAATCGAAAGTCAAATTTAGTTGAATTTCATCCCATAGTCTAATTTTACTATTTAGGTTATTTCAAGAAAATTTTAGAACAACACGCACTTGCATGCAAAACTTACTCTAAATAACAGTGGCTAAAAATAGACGTTTTTTTTTAGATTTTAGTTTTTTTTTAAATTTAGCATGTAGACTTTAATTTCCAAGTTTGGGCTTATTTAAGCATGGTTTAGGTTTGTAATTATTTGAAGCAATCAATATGAATCAACTCTAGGTATTGTTTAAAGATCTTGGTCTATTGGTAATGTTCTTGTTCTTGTTAGTTTTTGGTTTTATTATATGGTATCAGAGCAAGTTCGAATCTTGGAAGAGAGAAGAATGGTGAGAGGATGAGGAGGTATAACATGGTTGAACCAAAATATACAAGAACTATAGAGGCAAGTTCAATAATTAACAGAGGTTATCACCAACCAGTAGAGAAGAGAAAGTGGTGATGAAGAAGACACAGATCATGATGAAGAAATTTAGCAAGAAGAAGAACAACAAGAGCAGCCACCATCTATGAAAGAGAAGATGGTTTGGGATTTATAAGGAAGAAATGAAAGAATCAAGGTTGATGTTCCTTATTATGGAGGCAGTTTGAAACCAGAGGAGTTGATAGATTGGATGAATAACATGGAGTAGTTCTTCGAGTGGAAGACTTTGACAGAAGACAAGAAGGTAAAGTTTGCATGCACAAAATTGAAAGGTCATGCAATGATTTGGTGGGATCACATGTAGAAAGAGAGATAGAAAAAAGGTAAAGAGAAGATTAATTCATGAAAAAAGATGTAGAAGAAGCAGAGGGAGAAATTTCTTCTTATGGATTATGCACAAACCCTATATAAAATATTTTAAAATTTGAGGCAAAAAGATCACAGTATACAAGAGTATACAGATGAATTTTACAAGCTTTCCATATGAGTGGATCATGATGAAACAGAAGAGTAGATGGCTGCAAGATATGTAAATGGATTGAGATTTTCTATTCAAGATGAATTAAGTATGCATAAAATACTTAACATGGAGGAGGCTTATCAATTAGCTTTGAAGGCAGAAGAAAAACAAAATAGGTAAAATTTTAGAAGGATGTCTACTGGTCCAAATAGAGGTGAATCCACTCCAATAAGGGGATGAGGTGGGTTTAATACCACCAGATGTGGCCTTAATGCCATTAAAAGTGAATCATCACATGGTGTAGAAAGGCAAGATGATTATAGGCAAAGGTTTTAATACCAACAAAGAGGAAGAAGATTTCAAAGAGGATGAGGTTATGGACGTGCTAGAAGATGGTTTCTAAATTAACATAGATCTTATGTCTATTAAAGATGTGGAGAAGAAAGGCATAGAGCATTTGAGTATCCAAACTATCAAGATCAAGAAAGGAGGCAAGAAGATCGCCCAAGAGTAAATCTAGTTGAGGCTGAAATAGAAAAGCAGAATGTTGAAGTTGTACCAGCAGATGTTAGAGAGAATCTCATGATGAAAATAACCATGATCACTCCAAGGAAGGAACAAGTGCAGAATAAAGAAGGTGGTGATGCATAGTTGTGATCAAATATTTTTTGAATAAGATGTACTTCGAGTGGAAAGGTATGCAAAGTGATTATAAATGGTGGTAGTTGTGAAAATTTGGTTTCTAAAGAAATGATTGAGAAACTAAATTTGCAATGTGAAAAGCATCCTAACCCTTATCGGATTTCATGTTTTAAGAAAGGGAATGAGGTTACATTAGATAAAAGGTGCTTAATAAAGTTTTCTATAGAAAAAACTTATAATGATGAAATCTGGCGTGATGTTATTTCGATGGATTCATGTCATGTGTTATTTGGGAGACCGTGGCAATTTGACAGGAAAGTAGTTCTTGATGGAGCAAAGAACACATATAATTTTTGGAAAGGTGGTACAAAGGTAGTTTTGTTACCTCTTAAAGAGGAGGAGAAGACATAAAGCATGCTCTATACTAAAGAATTTATCCAAGATATGAATAGGAGCTTGTAAATTTTATTGAGATGCATAGTGGGAAAGAAGCCAAAGCAATGGGACTTGGCTTTACCACAACCTGAGTTTGCATATAACACTTTAGTGAATAGATCAATAGGAAAGTCACCTTTTCAAATTGTTTATGGGAGAAATCCTATGGGTATTTTAGATTTGGTACAATTACCAATTGCAGATCGAATTAGTGATGATGAAGTAGCGTTTACAGAGTATATGCAGCAGTTGTAAGGAGTAAGAAGAAAGTTGTAGGAAAGTAATGAGAAATATAAATTAGTATCCAATGTCAGAAGAAAGTCCAAAGTATTTAAATAAGGACAGCTGGTAATGGTTTACTTGAGGAAAGAAAGATTTACAAAAGGCACATACAACAAGTTGAAGTACAAAAAAATTGAACCATGCAGAATTGTGAAGAAAATTAATGATAATGCATATGAGGTAAGTCTACCACATAATTTTGATATATCTTCAGTGTTTAATGTTTCAAATTTATATGAATTTCATGCAGAAGATGATGAAGGTGACAAATATGAAGAGGTAAATTGGGAGCAACAGGGTCCAAAGAAGAAGAAAGAAAAAATAGTGTAGGTTTTGGATATGAAGACAATGAGCACAAGGCAAGGGAATTATAATAGGTATTCGGTGCAGTGGGAAGGATTGCAGCAAGAAGACAACACTTGGATTACAAAATGGGCGCTGAAAAAGATTGACAAGGAAAAATGGTAGCAGTGCAATTAGGGCAACTCGCAGGAGTTGAGTTGTTTTCAACCAGAGGATAATGATGTAGAAAAAATAACCCAACCTTTTGGAGGCCATAACTTTTGACTCGTAGCTCCGTTTGAGCTATTTCATATGCCAAAACGACCGTATCAAAAAGTTTGATTCTTTACTGAGCCAAAAATCTAGAGCCTTTTAGGCAGTAAAGATGGTCTTTTTATCCAGGAGGGACCCTGAGTCTAGTAGATGGTGAAGCTTCAGATCATCCATTAGGCCCAGAAAGAAGTGGACATCTTCTAGGGAATAGTTATGCAGCATATTGTTATTCATAGCATTTACTAAATTAACAACAGAAGCCTTACCTTTATCTTGCTTGGGTTGCTTGCTTCCAGAACCTCTCGCATCCATTTTGTCAATGATGAAATTTCTGCAGAGCTAGGAGTAAGAAGCAGAGAAGGGTGTAAAATGCCCAAATTCGAGAGTGGAAGGAGGTAAATAACATGTCATGAGACACACGCGGTGCTTGCGTCTCCTAAAAACCATCATTCTCCACTATCTGTAATTAATACCAATGCTCCAAATATATGCCAAATCACACCTCGACTAACTAATGATGATTCTCATTAATATGGCGGTTAGATAAATCACTTTTCGCAATCCTCCATGCCTTAGAACCTTTGGGGAGAGTGTTGGTCATATGGAGGCTTTGCTCCGAGTGGTTAAGGGTGACACCCTTATTAGCCATATGATGTGCTAACTTATTACTTTCGTGAAAGATGTGCAAGGGGGAGTAAGTACTCAAATTTTTGCATAAAGATTTGCAATCTTCTACAATATTCTTCAAGGTCCAATTGTGCGTATATCCATTTGAGAGGGCTTCAATGATGATTTTTGAGTCCCTTGCTATATCCAAATCAAGCCAATTATTTTGTTTTGCTAAAGAAAGGCCACGCCACAGAGCTTTGGCTTCAGTGACATTGTTGGAGTAAGGGCCAAGCGCTTGACTGAATTCGAGTAAGAATTTACCTCTAGAATCTCTAAAAGTCCTCTCGACACCCGCCATACCCAGATTGCTGTTAATCATACCATCAAAATTAAGCTTAATTCTAAAACTAAATGGAGGAGACCAAAAATCTCTTCTTCTTTTTTATTTTTACTATTAACCTTATTATCAAAGAAAATTATTAATAATTATTGATAAAAATAATATTTATTAATTAATTATTAATTATTAAACCATATTTATTAAACAATAAAAATTAATTTAATATTTCTTATTTATAAATTATTACTATTTAAAAAATTATTTTAAAAGTTTTTTTTTTTAATAATATTAAAACAACAATTTAAGTTGCATTTAAGACATGTTTAAGAGATCATTAAGGCACATTTAAGATGCATTTAAAGTAAGATATAAAACAAATTTAAGTCCTAATTAGGTTAAAATTAGGACCAAAATGTAAAGAAATTAAATTATATTATATTGTTCTTACAATTGGTTAGTGACAAATTAATGATGAAGTAGGGGAAAAGTGCAAAAGGTTATCGTGTTACAATTACCGAATAATCATATTTTTTTTTTGGCGGGGTCATTGGGTGTATAGATGAAACATAATAGTATAGATATATAATTTTGTGATGTAGATATTGAACATGTATTATTTAATATTTATTTTATTAAAATTTTAAATAATTAATTAATTATGATATGTAAGATTTATAATTATTAGATATTTAATGTTCAATATATATATTTATGTATAAGTATTGAATTAATATTTTTTAATATATTTTAAATTTGATATTTTAAATTAATTTAAAATATGATTTTTTTTTTTTAAAAATCTATTAAATGAAATGAAAAAATATATATATATAAAATTAATTATTGGATAAATTTTAAGTTGTTATATAACACTATATAAGTATTATGTGGATGCCAAGTTAAGATATTCAATTTCTAAAACCTTTCCCTTAATGACAAATTAATGATGAAATAATGTCAAATTAACAATGATGTAATATAAAATTAATGAAAAAGTAATGACAAGTTAATAGCAAATAACATAATATTGGATTGAGGAATGGTTGCGCTTGGAGGAGGAAAACATGGGCCAGGCGAAGGTTCAGGGGAGCCGCGGCTGGAACAGGAGGTCGACGCCCATGGGAGAGATGCGTCGGACTTCAGGAATCAACCCAGAGGGGCGAGGGTCAACGGTTGTTTCCCACGCAACCAAGAGAGACCGATTCTAGTCCTTACTCAGGATACAATCAAGGAGGAGGTTGAGTATCTGGCAGCTCATGCCCTGATTTGCAAATTCATGGGAATTAGAATATCTCAGTATGCCCTGGACGCCTGGATGAGACGCCCCTGGCAGGTAGAGGGAGACATAGAAATTATGTTGGCTGCCAACAATTATTTTGTGGTTAATTTCTCTTCCATTGCTGATAGGAACCGCATTTTTGAAGGAGGGCCCTATTTTTATGATAGAAATGGATTGTTCATCAAACCCTGGCATGCTGGGTTCAATTCAGCCGAGGAATTACTAGCCCGGGTCCCGGTTTGGGTCCGTCTACCGCGTTTGCCTCTGGAATTTTGGAGAGAAGATATTCTACGACAAATAGCTGCCTTACTGGGATTGCCAATCGCCATAGCAAACCAGTCTTTGGACAAAAAGCTTATTTCCTATGCCAGAATCTGTGTTGAAATCAACCTAAATAATCCCTTGCCTGAATCTATTGAAATCTGTTTGGGGGCTACCTCATGGGTCCAGCAAATAGATTATGAAGCTATTCCCTTCCGATGTAGGATCTGCCATGTTTATGGCCATTTGCACTGTCAATGCCCTCAGGCTGGAAGATTCAAGGAGACGGCACCCAATGCAAGGAAGGATCCTGGACAGCCGACCCATGGGGGTAGTTCGAAGTCCCAGCAAGGACGCTCTGAAAATGCTAAAGCCAATCTAAACCCGCCTAGTGAGACCTTGGGATCTAAGATGGAGATTGGCATGGATAAGGAGGGTTTTACTCCAGTCTGACAGCGAGGGAAAGGGCGAGGCTTGAAGCGAGGAAATCAAGATAGAGCTCTTGAAATGAGTTTTAACAGGTTTGAAGCGCTAGATTGTATGGCCATTGAAGATGGCATTCCACCGGAGGAGGAGGGAGGCCCTTCAGAGCGGGGAGAGCATCGTTCTATACCAAGTGAAAATCAAGACATGATTATTCAGCCATGTCAGGAGATTGTATGTGTACCAGTGGCAAGGAACCTGGCAGATTTGGGAACACAGCAGAACAAGGAAGGTAGTTGGACCGAGGTGATCAAAGATTTAGGTCTTCCCAGGAAAGAAAAGGGTGAGTCAGATGTGCTGGGTATAACACCAAGGCCATTTTAAAAAGCCTCCACTTCCATACCGTCTAGATCGAGGCACAGGAAGGACCAGGAGAAACTCAAATTCACAGGAGATTTGCTATTGGAATCGGGAGTGGTTAGAACTCTGGATGAGCACTTCACCCAATCCACTCAATGATAGTGTTGTCTTGGAATGTGAGAGGGTTGCATAATACCCCCCGACAAAAAGCTATGCAAAAGTTGATTTCTGAGCACTCTCCGGATATTCTTTGTATCCAGGAGACTAAGCTTTCCGTTGATGCCATGTTGAGTTGTATGCCAAAAATTTGGAAAGGTGGGCAAGGTCAGTGTGTTGGAGTAGCAGGGAGCGCTGGGGGTGTGGCAATCTGCTGGGATCCAGGGAAGATCACGCCTCTCCAATGGTTGGCTAATATTTTGGCACTTTCGATGATCATAACATCCCTTGATACTGAAGAGCTGATGTTGGTCACCAATGTTTATGCACCTATGGACATTCGGGGACAGCTTAAGCTTTGGGAACATTTGAGTCATGTCAGGAGTTGCTTCCCTTACTTGCCCTGGATCATGAATGGGGATTTTAATGCGGTTCTCAGTGTTGAGGAAAAAAGGGGTGGGATAGCTCAGCTAGACCCTTCAGCTGATTGCCATAGACAGAATATGGAGAGGCTACGCCTAGCGGATGTTAAACCCATCAATGGGCTTTTCACCTGGAGCAACAGGAGATCAGGTAATGAAGCTATTTCAGAGCGCCTTGATAGATTTTTAGTCTCTTGTTTTTTGCTATCTAGTGCTTTCTCTATTAGCTCAGAAATCTTGGACTGGAGAGGGTCGGACCATTGGCCCATCAAGCTCACAACTAACTACATTGACTGGCCCAAGAAACCTCCCTTCAAGTTCCAGTTGATGTGGCTTCGAGATCCATCGCTGCATACTTTGATGACCCACTGGTGGAAGCAGGGGGGTCCAGCTTATGGGACAGCCATGTTTTCCTTTGCCAAAAAGTTGCAGTTTGTAAAAAGAAAACTTCAGGTGTGGAATAGGAACAATTTTGGAAATCTCTATGTTATGAAGAGGAAAGCGCAGGATAAGTTGGACAGTATTACTAGATAGATTCACGATTTTGGGATGTTCGAAGATCTCTATAAGGCTGAATTTGAGGCCCTGAGTGAACTGAATGAGTGGGAGCTTCGAGAAGAAATCTTCTGGAAGCAGAAAGCTCAGATTGACTGGCTCCAAGAAGGAGACAGAAACACAACCTTTTTTCATAAGTCTATTCAGGTGAGGCGCAACAGGAACCATATCACCTCTCTTGTGGGCTTGGATGGGACGCGTATCTCTTCTGCTCCTACAATCTCTCGGGAGGCTGTTCATTTCTACTCAGAGCTTCTCTCTAGCAAAGCGCATAATGCTGAGTTGGAGGAGAATTTGGTCTTGGCTTGCATACCGCCCATCATTACACAGGAAATGAATGATGAGCTCTTGAAGCCGATTGATAAATCGAAGCTAGAGAAAATTGTTTTCACGATGCGTAGAGGGAAAGCTCCTGGTCCCGATGGATTCCCAGCTGAGTTTTTCCAAGATTTCTGGGATATTATCAGCCAAGATTTACTTGAATTTGTGCAAGAATCCTACCACAGCAAAGAGATGCTCAAAGCGCTGAATGCCACCTTTCTAGTGTTGATCCCGAAGAAGGAACAAGTGAATCAGATGGACCACTTTAGGCCTATAGCGCTGTGTAATATGGTTTATAAAATAATCACCAAGCTCATTACGGAGAGGCTTAAGATGTGGCTCCCTAGTATCATTTCTGATGAGCAAGGGGGGTTTGTGGCTGGGAAGCAGATTTTGGATGGAGTGGTGATTGCTTCGGAAGCAATCCACTCTATGAGCACTTCTCGGGAGAGAGGGATGTTCATTAAGCTGGATATGGCTAAGGCTTGTGACAGAGTTGACTGGAACTTCATGCGAAAAGTTTTTTTGGCTTTTGGTTTTAGCTAGGATTGGGTTCAGTGGGTGCTGAGCTGTGTGACTACGCCTTCTTATTCAGTCCTCGTCAATGGCGCGCCATCCAGACTATTTCGGGCCTCTAGAGGGCTTCGATAGGGGGATTCGATATCTCCTTATCTATTTATTATCTTGGTTGAGGGGTTGGGCCGGCTTATAAAATATCGGGCTTCTCAGCACATGATTCAGGGATGGCAGTGGGGGCATGGGATTGCCAACTTGACCCACCTTCAGTTTGTGGATGATACCATTCTGACAGGGGTTGCCAGGGTTAAGGAGGCACATGCTTTCAGGAGTACCTTAGACACCTATCTTGCAGCTTCAGGGCAGAAATTGAATGAGCAAAAATCTTCCATTTTTTTCTTTAATACTCCCATTTCTATTCAACGTAGGATTGCCGCAATCCTCATATTTCAGAGGCAGCCTCCCCCAGTGACCTATTTGGGAGTTCCCATCGTGGTTGGCAGGCAGCCTAGGCTTTTTTGGCAGAAGATCCTGGATAATTTGCGTTAGAGAGTCAATCATTGGACCCACAGGTGGCTCTCGATGGCGGGTCGGGTAGTCCTCCTCCAATCGGTCATTCAAGCGATGCCCACATACCGCAGCATGGTCCAGGCAGCCCCGATGTATTTCCTCTAGGAATTTGATGCTCTCTCACGGTAATTCCTTTGGAGCGGTAATCTCTGAAACTTGAAATGGAGCTTGGTTAAGTGGAACACAGTGTGTCGGCCCAAGAAGGAGGGTGGCTTGGAGCTTAGATCGGCTATCTTGGCCAGTCAAGCTCTGGCGGCAAAGCTATACTGGCGGTGGTGTACCAATCAGTCCCAACTCTGGGCCCGTATTCTTTCGATGAAATACTTCTCAGGAGCTCCCCCTGCGGAGATCCCCAGGTTTTCCATTGAGGGGAGAGGCTCTATGGTGTGGAGCACCCTCAAGCATGGAGTGTCCTTGGTGCAACCCAGTCTTTTTTGGATATGTAACAGCGGAACTGAGACGTTGTTCTGGGAGGATTCATGGGATGGTACACCATCCCTCCTGGTTTCTCACCCCCAGTTACAGGCTCTATTTGAGGTTTTTCGAGGTGATGGGTGGGACACTGTGGAACATTATAAAGAAGCTTACAATTTGGGGAATACTGTGGATTTTAGATGGAAGCAGGAGTCTGATTGGCCGATGGGAGGCACGGTGGAAAGTCGGCTGGAACTGGAGCAGCTCCTTGCTTCCAGAGCGTGTTGCTCTCTGCGGGAGCAGGATACTCTGGCATGGGGAGGCGATGCCAGTGGGCTCTATTTAGTATCTTCAGGATACAAGGCGCTGACCAAAAATTGTTATGGGAATGTGGAATTCCATTGGAGCAAGAGAATTTGGAATTCAATTTCGTGGCCTAAATGCAATTTCTTCATGTGGACTCTGTTCTACAAGCGGTGTCTCACTTGGGACAACATCTTGAAAAGAGGATTTCAGGGTCCTTCTATCTGTGTGCTTTGCCGGGACAGCGAGGAGAATGCTGAGCATCTCTTTTTTCAGTGCTCCTTTGCCAGGAAGTTATGGCATTTATGGTGGGATGCCTGGGGGCACCCATGTTGGCATGTTATTTCTTTGGAAGACTTTTGGCAGCACCTAGATGGTCCTCCTGGTAAGGCGCCTATTCTGCAAAATGCTTGGCTTGCTGGGCCGGCCTTTATCCTCTGGTTCCTCTGGATTGAAAGGAACAGATGAATTTTTAAAGACTGTAGTGCGAATTTGAGGGAGGTCTGGACTAAGGTTCTTTTGGCGCTGCAGGAGACAGTTCAGGCAAAATCGTGCAGTGGGGAGGACTTGGCGCTGACCGATGCTGCTATCTTGGCGCGACTCTCAGCTGGATCGCCTTTGACCGCCCACTCCTGTCGCCTAGCTGGATTTTCCACTCGCCGTAGGCAGTGCAAGGGGCCGATCAACAGGCTGGGCAAGTGGACGACGCCAGAGGAGGGAGTTACCAAAGTGAATGTGGATGGGTCGGCTAGAGGCAATCCCGGGCAGGCTGGGATTGGGGGTATTGGAAGAGACAGCGATGGGGCTATTTGTTTCCTGTTTTCAGAGTACAAAGGCCTTCACACCAATAATCTGATGGAGGCGCAGGCTATCCTGGAAGCTTTGCATATATGCTGCCAGCAGGGCTGGCTTAATGTTATTTGCGAGTCGGACTCACAAGTTGTTGTTAACTTGTTGAGTAACCGTAATTTAGAGCAGGTGGATTGGCGTTTGGCCATGGTTGTTAAGCAAATTCAACAGATTAGCCGGTTTTTTGAGAGGATCTCGTTTAAGCACATTCCTCGTGAATGGAATAGTGTGGCCGATTGTTTGGCCAAATGGGCTACGGAATATGGACCGTGTTGGTCTATTCATGACCAGAGTATGATTCCGGCCGGGTTAACCTCTACCCTGGCGCATCTTCTTGAGCAAGATATTAGTATGTAATCTGCCCGTTCCCGGGCTCGTTTGAATAAAAAATTTACCCCCTTTTAGTTGCAATCGCAGATAACATAAATACCAATGATGGCTTAACAACACATTAATGATGGAATAATGAGCAAACAACAATTAAAGAATTAAAAAAATTCATTTGTATTGAATGGGAAGTGAATGTTTTTTATTAAAAAATGAAAAATATATGTATTATAAATAAATTTTAAGGAACATTTTAAAGTTTGTCATTGATAAATGTATATTATGGTGATTCTAAGAAATTTATATAAAATTTATTGGAAATTTTAATGAATATTATTTCAAAAAATTATTCATTGGTGAATTTAATTTTTAAAAAAAGTTATGAAAATTAATCAATTGACAAAAAATAATTCTTAAAAATATCCTAACTACAATATATTAATGACATATTTACAACAAACAATACATATGAAAATAGATTGTTATTTTTTATTTATTTTTTGATAAATATATATGTTGTAACCAAATTTTTAGACAACTTCAATTTTAAAAAGAAAGGAATATTATTATACAACAAATATATGACGAACTAATATAAACGAAGATTTTAATTTTAATTTTTTATTTTCAAGTGTGACATAAATATAATGTACAATCATCTTAACCCTAAATTAATTTTAATTTAAATCGTAGGAAATGTAGTAATGTGTATCTAGTCAAAAATATATTTCCAATTAGTTAAAGCGACGAGATTACATCATGTTCATGAAGCTTATAAGGTTCAATCTTTGGAGGATTGTAGTATGAGGGTAGTTGTTAGCAAAATTGTTGGGACTAGAATTAAAGGTTTTCCCTCCTCTCCGAAATAAAGTTTTTTAAACTTGAAATTTTGAAATTCAAAAGATGGATTAATGTTGTTGCCAACTAGTAGTGATTTTGTCCTCCTAAAAGAAATGTTTGATTTTTTTACTTGGTGGATTGGTTCCCTCATTAAATTTGTGCTGGATTTTTGTCCCTTTTAAAGATGAATGAATAAGTTCGAGTGTTTAGCTTTGAAATTTTATATTGAAAAATATAAAATTAGTAGTTGTTTTAAAGGTGTAAGTTATGTTGGAAGGGATGCAATAATTTATTTTCGTAAATTGAGATTTTGTAAAGTGAGTGTAACTTGGTAGGATCGTTAATACATCTTAGTTTTTGTGTATGAAGGGTTAAATAATATATATTTTTTATTTCTTTTGAAGTCATTGTTGCAAAATAAAGTTATCTTTTTCATATGACATGGTAATGCATTGTACGGGCAGGAGACATTCTGTTTCATGAAGAGTTTGAGCACTGATGAAGTAGTGGGAAACGAAAAATCTATACAAAAGGTTTAAGTGATGAAATATTTTAAAGTGAGCTCAATGGTGACGGTGAGGGGCAATGATTGGGTGGTTTAGGTGGTATCATACACTAAAGGGGCCATAGTATACACTAAACTTAGATTCAACGCAGTTAGTGGATTTACATACCCTTCATGCATTACAGAAGGGTCTGTAGATTACACAAAGTTGACATCTTTGATTGGTCATTTTCTATTGTTAAGGCTGGACGAAGATGTCATGAGAGTTAATTTGATTACGGAAGGACTTCACATTTGATGTGTGGTTTGAATCATCACTATAATGCCACTAACGTGGGGGCAAGACATTGAAATTTTAGAATCTATATTTATATATATGTTAATTGTAAATTACGCCAAAAGGGATTAAAGTTTTTGTTTTGGTAAAGTGGGGATTTGTAAAGTGAAAGAGAGTTTTTAAGTTGTACCACACTCAAAACCCACGATTGTTGACCTCGTCTCACATTTTTTCACAAAGCATTAAGAAAAATCAATTTGATATTTTTTATGGGGTGATGGTCATAAAATGAGGTTGTGTGTTTCTTCATACGATGTGGCAATACATTGTGTGGGGAGGAGATATTTTATTTCATGATGAACTTTAGCAATAGACAAGTGGTGGGGAAGGACAAGGCCATATAAAACATGTAGTTTATGAAATATTTCAAGGTGAGTTAGGTGGTGATGCTGAGGGGAAATAATAGGTATTTCAAAAATAGACTCAATCAATCCCAAGAAAATATACGTACAAAGTTCAATGTATTGTGCAAGGAGGAGATGTTTTATTTCACAATGAACTTTAACAATGGCAAAGCCATGGGGAAGGGCAAGGCCATATAGAGCATGCAAGTTGTGAAATATTTCAAGGTGAGTTGGGTGGTGATGGTGAGGGGCAAGTGATAGAGTGTTTTATTGATGGACTCAATGAAGCTCAGGGAAATACATGTATAAAGTTCAATGACATGTCACATCTATCAATACAATATGTATCTTCCACCGAACTATTTCAATTACCCGGTACATAATTGAAACATGTGTCATCTCAATGAAAACAAGGGTTAGATATCCAAGGGCTCCAAACTCTATTGTATGCTAAAGATATCACTTTTTTTTAATCATCTTATTTAAGCAAAAATAAAAACTTTCATATGACAGTGAAATCGATACTAAATTTAAGATCAAAAACATTTTATGACAATCAAATGGACATTAAGTTTGAGATCAACCATTTTTATTAACATCTTATGCTAATACACCCCACTACCATTCTTACATTTTTTTATTTGTTACCTCTATCTTAAGCTTAGGGTCTAAAATTTAGAGAACATTTAAATCCATGTAATTTGTTTAAATTGATCTTTTTCAATTTAATGTTAAGGTTTGAGGGGTATCCATTATGTATAATTTACTTGAGACTAGAACTCAACCTTACCTAATTTACTTGGGACTCATACCCAACCTCATTCTTTTTAAATATTTTCTTAGATTTGTGCGTAACAATATAATTTATCATAATCTGCATCAATTAAACTACAATCCATTTAATAAATTAAATATTTTTTTAAGTATAATCTCCATAAAAATTACACATTAAAATAGGATAAAAATTGAGAATTTGTGAAATTAAGTTGTACAAAAAAAGTTAAATCATGTTTTTAAAAAAAAAATAAATAAATATCATCAGAACAACACACATAATTGTATAGTAACGGGGTCT
Organism: Torreya grandis; assembly: GCA_037957365.1. Taxonomy (NCBI): domain Eukaryota; kingdom Viridiplantae; phylum Streptophyta; class Pinopsida; order Cupressales; family Taxaceae; genus Torreya; species Torreya grandis. Next base: position 1,004,069 of record JARHVA010000100.1, on the reverse strand, counting down.
TAGAATGATTGAATCTACAAGTTATAATGACTAAGAAGATCCAACAAGCTAATTAATGACATAAATGAGCAATTTAACCTCGGTTTTTATGAAACAATAATTTTGCATTTTTCTAGGAGGGCAAACAAAGGTAGGAAAAATGGAATCCTCTGCACAATGAAAGGAGAATGCATAATATGACTAATATCTTCGCATGACATCGATCTTGGACTGTGATGAAAATGGCAAAAAGAGAGAAGGAAGGCACATGAGGGAAGGAGGGCGTGAAAGGGGAGAGCACAGGTCGCAGCTATAGGGCGGCGTTGGGAGTGCAACAGTCAGCCCAAGGAGTGCAGCAGTCAGCCCAGGGAGTGCCTAGAGCCTGAGGAGTGCTGGAATGGTTATCCGCCCACTATTTCCAGGTCCAAGTGACGCTGAAGAGCCAACTGGCATGAGACTTCCCAAGGTCAATGGATGCCTGGAAAGATGCAAGGAGAGTCCCAAATTGGCCATACCTATGGACATGATTGCTGAGGACATCGAATATTATACATATCATTCTCTGTATTGCAAGTTTTTAGGGCTCAGGACTTCGTTCTAGTTCTTGAAAGCGTGGGCTCAGAGGACATGGGCTCTGAAAGGAGAAATGGATATCACAATGTTAGCCAATAGTTATTTTATGGTCACTTTTACATGCTTGACTGACTGTAGCAGAGTCTTTTTTGGAGGTCCATACTTTCACAATTAGGTGGGGCTGTTTATCAAGCCATGGCATGTTAGTTTTATACCTTCAGAGAAATTGCCAAATCGTGTTCTAGTGTGGGTGCGGCTACCTCGCTTTTCGATGGAATGCTGCCATGAAGATACCTTGCAATTGCTTGCATCCCTCCTGGGAAGGCCAGTCGGTTCATCAATGTCAATCCTTGGGAAAAAGGTAATGACTTATGCCCGCATTTATGTTGAAATTGATTTTAGTAAGCCAATACCTGATGCTATTGAAATGAGTGTGGGACCCTTTTCCTGGGTACAACAATTGGATTATGAAACTCTTCCCTTTTGCTGTCGTCTTTGCCATGCTTATGGTCACTTGCAACGATGGTGTCCCAAATCTAAAACCTCTGAATCTCAGCCTGCTCAACCTGCTCGTAATTTGCCTGGAATTGACAAAGGGAAGGGTTCGATTCCAAGTGAGGTGCCAGAAACTGTTGGTTTTATCTCGGTTAAAGGGAGATATAAAAGTAGGGGTCACAAACGGTCTTTGAAGGAAAGACAAGTAGATGACTCGCTTAATAGATTTGAAATTCTAGATGACCTTAACCAACAGGAGGTGAACCCAGGGTTGATGATTTTGGATCAGCAGATTGAGGGCCCAGCCCAGGAGAACAATGTCTCAGTTGATTTAAATGAATCACAGGATGTTGGGGATGGGCACATGGATATGGACCAACAGATGTTGATATTGGATGTTTTAACTTCCTCAGCTGTTCCCTCTAAAGAAGAAGGGAATTTATCTTTAACAGGGAAATTTGGATAATTAGGAGCAGCAAGGAGTAGTAAATCTTCTCCTCACATGGGACTTTTGCAAAAAGACCTTAAGAAGGGTGGGGGGGAGAAATCGGTCAAGCTTGGCAGGAAAAAAGACCTGGAAAAGATGAAACTAATGGGAGAGACTTTGGTGGAGTCGGGGTCAGTGAAGACTCTAGATGCTCACTTTCTAAATCCTTTGAAATGATTGTACTATCCTAGAATGTAAGGGGTTTGAACAGCAGCCCTAGACAAAATGATATTCACAACTTGATTAGAAGTCAAAGACTTGATGTCCTTTTTTGTAGGATATTAAGCTTTCAGTAGATGCTATGTCCAGATTAGTGCCTAAGTTGTGGAGACAAGGGGACTATCAATGCATTGGGGCTACCAGATCTTCAGGAGGATTAGCTTGCCTTTGGAACCCCCGCAAGATCAGCCTCATAGGATGGTTGTCCTCTAAGTTTTCCTTGACTATGATGGCTTCCAGCTTTGAGACAGGGGAAGTCATTCTTCTATCCAATGTCTATGCCCCTACTGACTAGCGGGGTACACAATCCCTATGAGACCACATTAGTTTTGTCCGCAGCTTGGCTCCCCTCCAACCTTGGATTATGGCTGGAGATTTTAACACTATTTTGGATTTGACTAAAAAATGTGGTGGTATGATAAAGCTTGACCCCTCTGCTTTACTTATGCGAAATTACATTGAAGTTTTGAATTTAGTCGACATTCGGCCCAACAAAGGACAATTTACTTGGAACAATTAGAGGACTGGCCAACATTTCATTGTTGAGAGACTAGATCATTTTTTGGTTTTTGGCTACTGGGTCGGGTGCACATGGTGTACAGGGTCTGAAATTTTGGACTGGAGAGGATCAGATCATTGGCCTATTAAGCTAAATATTGTTTCAAAGTACCAGCATCGCTCTCCTTCCTTCAGATTCCAACTCATGTGGCTACGAGATCAGTTATTGTTCAAATGTGTGGCCAACTGGTGGAGGTGGGGTAGGCCTGCCCATGGTACGATGATGTATATTTTTGCTAAATCACTACAGTTTGTGAAGTATAAGCTTAAATAGTGGAATCATCAAAGCTTTGGGAATATTTTTCATGCTAAGGCTGATGCGCAGGCTAAGCTTGATGGTATCACGAGAATAATTAGGGAGGAAGGATTGACTAAAATCTTACTTCAAGACGAAGCTCAGGCTGTGAAAGACGTGGAGGAATGCGAGCTATGGGAGGAAGTGTTTTGGAAGCAGAAAGCTTAGATAGAATGGCTCCAAGAAGGTGATAGAAATACTTCTTTTTTCTTTCAATCGTCCAAAGCCAGGAGGCACGATAACTCTATCTCGGTCCTGGTCAATGAAAGAGGTGAGCGGCTTGATTCTTTTCCTGCAATGTTAGAGGAGGTGGTGCAATATTTCTCTACTCTTTTTAGGGAAGATGCAAATGAGGAATTACCGAAAGAAACATAGGTTCTCTACTGCATTCTACCCCTGGTGACACATGAAATGAATGAGAATTTAATGAAGGATATCACACTTGAGGAGCTTGAGGTGACTATTTCCCAGATGAAAAAGGGGAAAGCGGTTGGTCTTGATGGCTTCTCAGCTGAATTCTATCAAGAATTTTGGGATATTATGAAATTGGATCTTTTAGCTATTGTTCAAGAATCTCAGTGGAATAAGCAAATGCTTAAGGCTTCAAATGCGACTTATCTCGCCCTCATATCGAAATGCAAAGGAGCTGATAGGCTAAGTCAGTTTCACCCTATATCTCTTTGCAATGTTGTTTATAAAATCATATCTAAAATCATTGCAAAAAGGTTAAAAAATGGGCTCAGTGATGTGATTTCTGAAGAATAGAGTGGTTTTGTGGAAGACAGGCAAATTCTTGATGGTATTGTCATAGCGGTTGAGTCCATTCACTCCATGGCTAGCTCCAAGGATAAGGCAATGTTTATTAAGCTGGATATGGCCAAGGCTTTTGATAGGGTTAGATGGTCATTCCTATGGAAGGTTCTCAAAGCTTTTGGTTTTGTGGACAAATGGACCCAATGGGTCATGAGCTGCATTTCTCGATTTCTTTTTCGGTGCTTATCAATGGGGAACATACGGAGTTATTTGATGCCTCTAGGGGGCTGTGACAAGGAGATCCCTTGTCTCTGTATCTCTTTCTTCTTCTTGTTGAAGGCTTGGGGAGGATGATCAGAAGGAACAGAGAGGATGGGAATATTCAAGGCTGGTGATGGGGGGGTGAACTGTTGGCGCAGTCTCACTTGCAATTTGTTGATGATACTATTCTGATGGGCATGGCCACAATTAGTGAAGCTGCCAATTTGCGCAGGGTGTTGGATGTTTATCTAACGGCCTCGGGGCTAAAGGTCAATGAAGATAAGTCATCCATCTTCTTCTTTAATACACTAGCTCCCATACAGCAGCAAATTGCTTGGACTATGCATTTCTAGATTGGGACTCTCCCCTTGATTTATCTATGTATTCCTATTACAGTTGGCCATATATGAAAATAATCCTAGCAAAATATTTTGGATAAATTTTAGGCGAAGGTGAATCATTAGACTCACATGTGGCTTTCTTTTGCGGGTCGTGTTCAATTAATTCAATTTGTGGTGCAGGCTTTGCCCATTTATAGATGTATGCTTCAGGTTGCTCCGATGGGAATTGTTAAGGAATTTGACTCGATTACTAGGCAATTTTTATGGGTTGGTACTTTGATGACCTCAAAATGGAGCTTAGTTAGATGGGAGATGGTCTATAGCCCCAAACAACATGGGGGCTTGACCAAAGGTAGACGGACTTAAATGGAGTTGCTTTGGCGGCTAAGCTTTATTGGCACTAGTGTAATGAACAAGACAAGGCTTGGGCTAGAATTCTCTCTTAGAAGTACTATTTGGGGGCCACTCAGAGTGATATTCCTCATTATCCACTCATTGGGAAGGCTCAGCGATATGGAGGACTCTCAAAAAAGGGGTTGCTCTTCTTAAGGAAGGCTTATTCTGGATTTGTAAGCGGGGATCCAAGGCTCTTTTTTGGACTGATTCTTGGGATGGTAACCCTCCCATTATTTCTCAATTCCCTAATCTGGCAAACCTTTACCAGAGATTCCTTGATGCTAGTTGGTCTTCGGTGAGTGACTTTAAATCATACATTTCCTGCGGACAGTTGGAGGTGGAAAAATGGAAAGCGCTTGAGGTTTGGCCAGTTGTTAGAATATAGGAGGAGCATGATGACCTACTGAACCTCCTTTCTAGACGTCGATGTAGCTCCCTCCAGGAGGAAGATGAGCTTGCTTGGTCTCCCAATCCTAAAGGAAATTACATAGTTGCTTCTAGATATCAGGCTTTATTATCTCAGAGATTAGGCAGGGGAGAAGTGCAATGGTGGAGACAGGTCTGGAATAAATTCTCATGGCCAAAATGCAACTGCTTTATTCGGTTGTTGGCTTGGAACAGGTGCTTGACCTGGGACAATCTCTAAAAAAGAGGCTTCCAAGGCCCGTCCATTTGTGTTATGTGCGGAGTGGTTGAGGAGGATTCTGCTCACCTATTTTTTTGTTGCTCCTTTGCTTTGCAACTCTGGCATTATTAGTGGGACGTATGGCAACGCCCCTATCTCCATGTTTCATCCTTGGTCAATTTTTGGAGTGGTGTGGGAGAACCGCCCTCAAGGACGGCTTTTCTACAAAATGTTTGGTTAGGGGGCCCATCTTTTTATTGTGGCAGCTCTGGTTGGAGAGAAATAGGTGGATATTCTAGAATGAGAGGATTATGGTGCAACAAGTATGGCAAAAAGTCATAGGGATGATTCAGGAGACTGTGCAGGCCAAGAGTGAGGTCTGTCTCCCTTTATCCAAATAAGACGCTAAGGTGGTGGTGCGCCAAGGAATTCAACGATTTGCAGGTAATTTGGCTTGTGTCAGGAGAGGTCAACAGGGCAAAGAGAAGATTCATAGGGACAGTCAGTGGCAGTACCCTCTTAATGGGTTTCTCAAGATCAATACGGACGGCTCTTCCAGGGGAGTCCCAGCCTTGCGGGTATTGGTGGGATAGGCAGAGACTCTTAAGGTACGGTGATTTTTCTCTTTGCAATCCATGAGGGGATGCAAACCAACAACATGATGGAAGTCCAGCCTATTCTCTATGCTCTTGAGAAGGCTCAGGCGTTGGGTTGACGTAGGATCATTTGCGAATCGAATTCTCAAGTCATGATCAACCTGCTTGTTAAGAGGAAAGTGTTGGATGTCAATTGGCAATTGGTTGTAATTGTGCAGCAGATTTTGAGGATTAGATCACTCATGGATACAATTAGGTTTGTTCATATTCCCCGTGAATGGAATAAAGCAGCAGATTGTTTGGCAAAATGGGCATCCAAGCATTTAGATGGTGGTAATTCAGATGATTGGGAACCTCTCTCCCTGGAGCTTCGCTTTAATCTGGAACATATTTTGGAGGAAGATAGGAAGGCTCATATCAACATATAGGTGGGTTCGTCCCTAATTTTTATGTGCTTGTTGTTTTCCTTTGGGGATTTCAGTCCCCCGTTCTTCTTGTAATGCTCTTATTCTTTTATTAATATATTTTTACCCTTTTTATTAAAAAAAAAAAAAACATCTTCGTATGACATCATAACACCATTTCAATATATCAATGCACTACATGTATACATGCCCACAAAAGAACACTTGCCAATAGAGAAAACAAGCTCACAGTATCTCAGAATCCACCATTTTTATAAAGATAAATGTAAACAATCTGACATGGGTTTTAGTCAGTTTTTCAAAACCAATAAATTCATATTTCACCCGCTTCATTCATATCTCAAATATATAGAAAAAACATTCAAAACTTGACATTCATACAACTTCCAAAAATGTCGTTGTATCTTCAAATTTCTACAATGGTGAGAGAAGGGAAATGAAAAGGAAGAAGAAAAAAGAGAGGTGTCTCTGCCATTGACAGCGTTGAACCACATTTCTCTACTATGCAACCTGTCTGTGTTGGATTCCATTGAATTCTATGAGAAAGTCATGGGGTTTGTGCCCATCAAGACACCATAGGCCTTCAACTTTGGTGGAACTTGATAAAATTCATTATTTCATTAAAATCATATGTTTATTTTTTTGTGTGTTGGAGATTAATATTTATTTTGGGTATATTAAATTTTTTAATTTATGTTTTTTATTATTTAAATTTTTAATTCACATATTTTGAATTTATGAGGTGTTATATATTTTTTATTTCTTTTAAATGGAATCTTGATGTTCCATGTCATATGTATCTCTTTCCACACTAGTCACATACTTCCTCCTCATTTTATGGGGATTGGTGACATTAAGCACGCATTAAGAAGGTTGTCCAAGACTACGGTGGATTTTCTTAGTAATTCATTTTTGCTCACTAACTTTATTTAATTAGCTCTCTCCTCTCTCTTTTCACAACTTGAGATATCTTTCTTGTATCTTGAATATCATTCTATTGTTTCATGAAGATTGTATTTTGGAGAATGTTGGTGTATGCCTTCCTTCTTAACTTTGATTCAGTTTCTTCACTTATCACTTTATGGCTCACATTTTCTTAACATGACTTAATTTTGAAACGATGTCTTTTATTTTATGCATTCATTTACTTGTTTTAATATTATTTTTCAAGATTATATCATTTAATTCTAATATATTCATCTCAATCTTTCTCATTGGAAACAATATATTCAATGAATATATGTTTTAGGGATATGCCCAATTTTATTTTTTGAAAGTATACTTCATAAATATATGTATATTTATTTTAAGACCACTTTTTTTTTCTTGAAATATATATATATATATATATATATATATATATATATATATATATATATATATATATATATATATATATATATATATATATATATATATATATATTTAAAGCCTAGTAAACTTTTTAACATGACCGGTGGTGCTGGCTAGACACACCTAATATCGGTACCATGGAGCAGGGGGAGACTAGACCCTGTGACTAGCAGAGCCGCAATCGAAATACTTAGCCAACCAAGGTAGGCCCAATATATTTAATGAATATATGTACATACATTTTTTTAAAGAGATTGCCCATTTTTTATTGCCAATCAACTAAAGTGTGCTTTTCTATAAATATATATAAAACCAAAGATCCATGAAGTGCATTTACTAATAAATGTCACATATTAAGATCATTTAATAATTAAATGTTATTGTGATATATATTTTATTATTATTATATGTATGACTTTTATATATAATAATATATATTATATATTATTGTTATTATAATAATTAAATATAGATATTTATATTTTAATATATATTTATAATTAATAGAATGATATATTATATATTATTATTTATTTTTATTTTTTATTTTATTTTTGACAGGTATTCATTTTTTATCAGAGTTTCAATCAGACTGGGATATAATCAGAGGTTTAGATCCCTAAGTGATCATTTATCACATGTATCAGATATATCAACAACAATTACAACGGGTTTGAGAATACTAACAACGGTCACAACTAGACCAAAAATACCAATGAATGACTACAGTCGGTTCAAGAATATTAATGAATGACCACAATCAACTCGAGAATACCAATAATGGCAACCAACTCAAGAATACCAACAATGACCATAATCGGCCCAAGAATACTAATGAACGGCTATAATCAACCCCAAAATACCAATGATCGACCACAATTGACCCAAAAATACCAATGAACAACTATAATAAGCCCAAGAATACTAATGAATGACCACAATTAGCCCAAAAATACTAATGAATGACCATAAATAGCTCGAGAATATCAACAACGGCCACCGCCGGCTCAAGAATACCAATGAACAATCACAATCGATTTAAGAATACTAATAAACAACCGCAACTGACCCGAGAATACCAACAACGACCATAACTAGCCCAAGAATATCAATAATCGATCACAACCAGCCCAAAAATATCAATAACGACTACATCCAACCTCAAATATCATAATAAAATTTTAACCTTCGTAAAACTTGAAACAACCAAGTCACTTTACCAACTCACTCACATCTTATTGATTATTTATATAATTATTACAAATATAATAATTATTAAATATATTAAATATACTAATTATTTATATAATACACTATAATAGTATATATTATATAATATTATATGATATTATAGTGGATTTACTTACCTATTATGAATGTGTTCCATCTTGCACTTGTTTTTCCTAATTGTTGAGCATGTCTTTTAAGTTTTTTTTCTGTATATTTTTGTAGAGTATGTCCAAATTTGGTGTCATTGTTTTAAATGTTGACTCTCCCTATGATTTTTCATTGTGATATTTAAGTTGGAGGCTTATATGGTAGGGCGAAGCCCCTAGATTCATCTCACAAAGAGACAAAATGATATATTCCAATGTAAACAGCCTAGTTTTGAATAGTGGTGGTGCAGAGTAGTTTGGTAGTGCATGATGCTATTTATGTCAGCTAGCAAGTAGAGTTTTATTGACCATACTATTGTCGTTGTTTAAGCAAATTGCCCATCATAAATAAAGGATTTTACCTCTTTATGGACGCTTTAAAAGGGATGGCCACCATAAGGATGATCCTCCATGTTGCAAAATCGGTCTTTTTAAAGTAGCGAAGCATAAGAAGGCACTAATTGAGGCACAGGTTTGGTGCTTAAAATGCTTCTATTGTGATTCAAACAAGCGACCTATTGCAAACCAAACATATTCACTTTGTAACATTTATGTTTAAAATTTTATTTATTCAAAACGTACTTTAGACTTTTATTCATTATAATATGTAATAAAAATAGTTTATTATTATGATAAAATTATTCATAGATGCAGTTGCTACTGCCATTACCGTATCTTCCTGCAGTCATGTCTTTTGTTCCTGCAATCTCAGCTTTTCAATCTACACCACGCTAAGCCCTCTCTATGGTTGCCTCTTTTGCGTCGCACCATTGATCTTCGCCTTCTTCATTACCTTCATGCAATCCTTGTTATCACCACGTCTAGGGTTTGAACCTCTTGAAGTAGCCTTTTCATCCAACATCATTAACGTTATTGCCATATCAAGATTCGTTCTTTTGTTTTCTTTAACTTAACCCAAGAGCAACACCACCACCATTCTTTTTATCTCAACGATTTCAACTCAAGCAGAACTGCATTCCATTTCAGTCAAGGAATTTAACGGACTTAGAAAGCCCCTCTGTGCTTTCAACAGACTACAAATATGTGTTTATCTCCATGTATGGACATGACATATATATAATGTATATGTATTGTGGTCCTGTTTCTTTCTAGGAGTATGAGCCACTTCACATTTGTTTCCTACGTTTAACAATTATATCATGAAAGTGACTTTTTCGATTTTGTCACGAGTTTCATTATACGTTGGATGGCGCATATTTGATTTTACGTTATTGTGAATTGATGGGAAGGGTAGAGGGAGACCCACATTTAGTTGATTAGTATAATTTATGATTGGTTTTGGGGGCTGTATTTGGGAATTAAACGGTAGGGTTAAAATCCTCAAAAGGGGCGATAGATGACAACATTTACTGTCACTTTAACAAGTTATGGACGGTCTCTTTCATCCTTCCAATTGGTTGTTTTGGGTTGTTTTGCTAGGATCTTCACAACCACGTTTGGTCTTTGTTTATTGATCTAATCAATCTTTCATTAGCCTTTAGTTAGGATACATTGAAATTTCAGGAGGATTTTGTTTTCGTTGAAAATATTTATTCTTAATTAAATTTTCTTATTTTAGAATTGAAACTTTGCTGATTGTTATGACTATTAATTCTTGTTACATATATCTACATGATTTGAATGTTTATTTCTTCTAGAATGTAAATATTTAATAAATTTATCTTTGTAGTGTTTTTGATTAACCGATTGATAATAATAAAGTTGGTGTTGGATCAAGTAAAAAAAATCAACAAATATTGTGTGAATAGCTCAATAATTATAAGATCATTACCATTCATATAATTTATATATTTTATAAAATAATATTTATATATATTTAATATTTTATATATTAATACATACCAAATATAATCGCAAAACAAAAATATACAATTCCTCCGACTTTCTTTACGCATTCGAGACAATTGCTAGGGATTGATGGAAGTTGATTGGGCATCACAATATTGCCAATTTCCTTGTAGTGATGATGTGGAAGTTGTTAGGCCTCGGGGGACCTTTTCTCTTAAATAAAATCTTCTCTATGGTGATGGATAGGGTTATGATCCATCGAGACCTTTTCTCATTAAATAATTTATTTTTTCTTTTTCACAAAGTGGAAGGTTTGATTTTCTTTACTATTTCTTCATGAATTGTGACCCAAATGTGAGCTATAATTAATATAGATTTTTTTCCCAAAAAAAATTAAATAAATAATCGTTTAATTTATGATGTTTTAGAATTTAGATTATACAAAAATTTATATTATAAGTTAAATAAAAATATATTATTATTATTATTTATTTTAAATAAAATTATATAAAAAATATTAAAATATATTATTTTTGAAGTTTTTATTTTATTTATATCACAAAAATTTAATATAAATATTTTACATATTTAAAATGATATCTCTCAATATCTTTTATATAAATTTATTTAAGATAAATATATTAATTTATAATGTTTTGGAATTTAAATTATGTACGATAGATTTACAATTAAACTCAAAATTAAAATTTAAGTCAATCAAAATATATATACGTTAAGATGATAAGATTGGAATAGGTTATAGATCCATTTCTAAGAACACTGTGCATATGGGTAGAACCAAAATAAATGATCATCGGATGCTTTGAGACATTCAAAGTAATGGGTCCCCAACTGGGCAACTTTTATTACTTTTATGTAGATTTTTTTTAGAGCCATCATTCTTTTCCAAATATAGAAGTAGAAATAATGTTATTTTCAATAATGATGTTTGCTCTTGTGATTCTTCACTTAACGATAAGGTCTTTGTTATATCTTTGGCTTGTATGCAGATTCAAGTCCAAACATATAAAGTTGTGTTGGAAGTCCACAACCTCCATGAGTTGTTGGACCATTAGGGGAGTGCCCCTTGCACTATCAATTGTGTGCCCTCGGATGGACCACCTCAAGTACCACCACTGTCACCTTTCAAAAAGCATAGAAATCATTCACACAACTACGATCACTTCTCCCCTCGCTTTCCTCTAGAGATGGGGCTCATTGTCACTGCATGGCAAATTTGACACAATTTCCACTTGCAAAGTCTCTCCTATGGGCATTGGTTCTTGGTGTTGATCATTGGGTTATTGACATGACTACATATCCCCTTGATAGGTAGGTGGCCTCAAATCCTCCTTCTATAGAGCCTTCTGCATTGGTGACTCTACTTCCCAAGGATGATCCTCCACCCCTTCCTTCAAGTGCCACTGTTTATGCTTAATATCGGTATTTGTTGTTGAGTGTCATATTTAGTCCGGCTTTGTTTTTTACTCCCACTTGTGTTTTGAGCCAGTCCTCCGACATGAAGTGTAAGCCATGAATACCAACCGACAATCATACTATATAATCTTCATATATTATTATTTTTAGTAATCTATATACCCTAAAACATTCTAATAGTAAATATATATACATGAAATGTAAATTAAAATAATTAATATTCCATTATTTAAAAAAAAGCTTATTACTCATAAACGATTTGCAATTTGTATGTCATAAAAGAAATGTCTTAATAATGGTGCACCTACCAATGGTGGAATACCTACCAATAATGGAACATGATTTTCATTCAGGGATGTTTCATTGATGAAACATATTAGTGTCTATAAATATTAAAGTGCTAACCAATGACATCTTGATAAATAAGATTTGAGTATTGATACTCTAATAAATAACTATTAATACTCTAAAAGTTAAGTTTAGGTCATAGGTTTAAAAAATGTATTTTATGATTTCTTGTGATAAAATTAGTTATATCATTAAATGTATAATGAGTTGGACTTTGAAATCTTAGTTATAAGTAGTTATAACAAACATATTAAAATAGATAATTTTTTTATAATTTATTATGATATTCTGGTACTTTAATTCATTTAATTTACTGTTCAAAAATTAGAGTACACCACTAGTGGGACCTTTCCCCTAATCTGCAACTTTTTGTTAAATTTTAATGTGTGTAAAGAAAATTAAAGCATTTTTTTAATTTTAATTTTAATGTGTATAAAGAAAATTAAAGCATTTTTTAAAGTAAATTTGTAGACAAGACGCCGGGAGAAAGCCTGTCAAGGAAATATGGCTGTAAATTATTTCCAAACGATTAGACATTTGCCAGGAAAGTAGGGTTACAAAACAAACAGGCTTTTGAGAGGGCACAACATTTCATTTCAGAGATAAACCCTGTCAAGACCAAATACAAAAAAATGGGGCCAAAACAAAAATGGATTAGAAATAAGAAAATAGGGCGAGGGGACGGTTCCCGTGCCCTCCCCTTGTAAAAAAGAAAAGCAATTTAAGTACAGCCACACGCCCACACCATCTCAAATGTCTCCGCGCCTGCTGCTGCCGCTGTTGGGGCATGGCCAGCTCCGTCTCCACACAATGCCTCCCTTTTGGGGTTGGAATCATAATTACCGCGACTGTGATTGGGATTGGGATTGGGAGGATGATAATACAGTCGAGCAGTTTGGGGGCAATGCGACTGGAACCTGGCAGCGATCCTGACGCCCAGATCTAACATCTCCACGTATTTCCCCATCTAATAAAGCACAGCAGGCTTGCAAGGGTAATATTAACAAGCCCTGTGAGAAGGAAGACTGGAGCTGGAAGCGCAAAAGAAGGCCGGGGTAGTGAGGAGGAATGAAACGTTGGTACATCCTCCCAGATTTAGAGGAAATCGTTATATATATACGCTATTTCTTACCGAGTGGGAACTGGGGAACTGCGTTTGTTCTTCGCATGTGGAGGTCCCGCACTCATAAAATTCCGGTGGCGGCAGACGTGGATATCGCTCGCTCATTTATCCGTTAAACTCACAGAAAATTTAGCATCGCCTTTGCGTGGTGTGTCCATTTTCATGGTTTCACTTTAATCGCTACTGAGTCTAAACTCAGTACACCATCATACGAAAGTATTATTTTAAAAGTTGTGCCACCCATCATATGTAAATACTTCCCCCAATTCTCACGCAAAGTATTAGTAATGTTAGTAGATTTTCATTTTTTTCAAATACATTAATATCGTTTTTATGAAATGAAAAGATATAAAATAATTTTAATTATGTTTATGAGTTCAAATAATTTATGAGACCATTAATTGTTTCAATTAAAATAAAATGGTTTTAATTATGTTTATGGGATCAAATAGTTTATGGGATTACCACTAGAATCATTTAAATTTTAAGATTAAATATGAAGTACTGATCTTTATTTAAAGTTGAAGGGTATGTATTCTTTTAAATCTTTCATAATAAAAATTTGTGAGAAATAATTGCATTTCAATTGACAAGATTAATTTAAGTACACACTTCTTTCAAAATATATTAAATAAAATATTTTTTAATTAAGTTTTATATGAATGTATTAGTTATTTTTAATTGTAGTATATAGTGAAAATATTTGAAAAACAATATAGAATGAAACTCAAAAGTTTAGGTGGGTAACTTTTGAATGGAAACATTGAATGAATAACTGTCATAAAAAATATACCTTATAGATAAAGTCAACCATCAAGTTTAATTTTTATATGGAAACACGACCAAACAAAGAATACTTGGAAAATATTTTTTTTAATGTGTTTTTTTTAATGCATGAACAATGGTTCATGTTGACCATTTTTGGTCTTACAGGGCAAAAAATTGGTCTCCCTTTCTTTCCTTGCTGTCTCAGTCTTTGATGCCTTCACCTTGCTGCAACCGTGGTTTTTTCCCTTTGTCGTAGGCCTGTTCCACGAAAGAACTGAGTGATTTGAGTCCTGTAGGTTTCGGGTTGATCTAAGGGTTGTTTCGCTTCAGAAAATTACCTCGGGCATGCCTTCTATTGCAAAGGAATGGGCCAGTTCAAAGAATGCAAGCCTTTTACAAAGCTTTGAAGGGTAAGCGCCCTTGCGGAGGGCGGGAAGGTGCCAAATGGGGTCGTTCAAGCAGGTTTCGAAGGACATTTTGGACCCAAGGTGCCCTTGCGGAGGGCAGGGAACACATTTTGAAAAGAGGTCAAAGAGAAGGCCGATAGGGAAGTTTTCCTTTGGAATAAATGACAAAGCAAGAAATGACAAAGGATTTCTTCAAATTTTTTGTCCGAAGAAAATCCATGTAGAACCAAGGGTGAATTCCTTTGGACAAAATGCCCGAAGGAATTCCTTCGGACATTTTGTCCGAATAAATTCACAAAGGAAGGCCAAGACATGAAAGCAAGATTTCCTTTGGGTAAAATGTCCGAAGGAAATGAGAACCCGAAAGATAAGTGCCCTTGTGCAAGGCTCTTAACGACCAAAAAGGGGACCTTTTTTATTTTTTTGAAGGGACACCTTCCCTTTGGGAAGGTTCATTTTCAAAGCGCTGAAGGAATAACCAAAGGGATGACAGGCCCGAGCACGTCAACCTTAACATAGTGAACTAGCCATTGGAGTTCAAATGTTCAGTGACGGGCATGCAAATGTCAATTTTAAGGCATCAAAATAGCCATTGGTTTTTTAATAGTGACAGGCCCGCAGACATCAATTTTGATGGGATGTGTCGGCCAAGAAAGGAGCCCAAAGAGCCAGGAGGAGACGAAAGATAGCTTGAGAGCTCAAATTACCAAAAAGAGACAAGAAATAACAAGGAAAGAGGGAATAAAATAGAGAATCCAAAATACGGCTACGCACACATACGACAACCTTTGGAATGTTCCAAAAAATGCATCTAGCCAAGCACAGACACAAATTAGAACAATCCAGGTGGCACAAAAAGCGTCGGCACGAGAAGTTATTGCTGTGGATGAGACAAAGTGACCCATACTTTTGTAGTGACATTTAATACAATTTTAAGCACCAAAGTCAAGACTTGTGACTGCCACAACAGGGTTCCTTCAGTGTACTTCCTCCTTCATAGGCATTCAACGCAGCATGGGCCACTTGTTATAGAAAGCACCAAAGTCTTTTTCTTCATGCTATATATATTGTAACTTTTCAGTTGAGAAGAGATCTCTCATTTTGTAAGGCGAAGTCGTGCCAAATTTCACCTTTGATCAATAAGAATGTGTTTTACCTCTATCTAATTGGGTATGCTTCTGACTGTGTCTGTGTATCAATTATGTGTTCAGTCATTTTAGCTTGATACTTTCACAAGATTGACACCAACATACCTAGTGTAGCTAAAGCCATTTCTACAGGTTAACTGGAAGTACTTCATCTGGAGCATAGAGACAGAAGAGTAGCTATCAGATAGTGTGTTTTCTACAGCGTATGTGGTAAGTTCCTTTTCTTTGTGTCTCCATTAAGCCCCATGTTAAAATACCCCTACAATCTGATCTTTTTTCCAGATAAAGTGTATGTTCACCCCCTTCTGGTTTGAAGTGTGAATAACTAAATAGATCAAAATCATTTGGTGCATCACCACTTAGATTAGTTTCTATTTTGGTTGCATCCTTCTCCCTTTTCACCCCCCCCCCATTGTTAGTAGTAGTAGTAGTAGTAAAAGACTTCAAAGATGCATCAAAGGGAGCGAGTCCTTATCTAGAGATTCTCCCCTTAGTTTTACCAAACCCACAACAAGAGGGGAGTCTCCATTGTGCCACATGGAAGAGAGAAGCTCAGTGTTCTTTCAAGGGTGTAATCCATAGCATCAACAATTTTTGGCATGCCCGATGGGACTCATTTGTTCAAGGAGTTGAAGGATTTTTTTGTGTGTTCTTCAACCAACCAGCTTCTGTAGGCATTTCAACCAATACCAATGGTGATTTCAAGTTGAATTAGCTGGTTAAGCAGTCCTGGTGCCATCAAGAAATCACATTTTGGTATGTATAATTCCATTGCTCAGCAACATGGACCTTGTGTTCCTTCATATAACCTTGATCAAGCTCAGGTTGTTCATGGAATCACCTCAAACAACTCTCCTAGTTGCCCTTCACCCAGTGTAAAGGAAGTGATGTTGGAGTTTGAGAAACAAGTGATGCAGATAAATAGATTGGAGAAGCAGAATATATATCATCAAGAGCTTATATACAAAGAGGAGTGTTTGTTGAGACAAGCTCAGGCCTTGTAATCCATCAAAGAGGAGGTAGCAAAATGGAAGAGTCCATTCATTCAAGGCAATCAGCCTTGTGTGCTTTCTCCCATTCCAAAATAGTTCCCTCCTATTCTAAAGAAAGCCCCCTCTTGTGCACCAAATCCTTTCTACCAAATAGCACTTGCTCACTCTAGCTCATCTGATGCAGTAACCACTCCTGCTCTTAATCCCTTTCACCTAGCTTTTTACCATCAAAAGGAATTAGAGCAACCCCCATGGAAATGAACCTTCTCAATTCCTTAGATTTTGAATCTTCCTTTGAAGGGAATCATCTTATGCCTTTCAAAAAATAGCACGTCCCTCTACGAGAAATTCTACCTGTGCATCAACAATCTCTTCCTAGTCTTCCTCAACCTCCTCAAGTCTTTCAACATGATGTCAAGATTCCAAGTTGGAGGAAGGAATACCACGAACCAGCTCAGGGCCTTGGAAATGATGAAGCTGTGCCTGCTCATGGTGATCCTCATGATCTCCAAAAAGGCTCTCCCAAGAGAATATAGCTAGGCAAATTATAGAGTTGGAGTCCAAAATGAGTTTCCTCAGCCAGGGTGTGATGGACGGTTTAGACCAAATGGTAGATTTTGTGTCTGAACACACCCCATCTACACTCCTTCAAGAGAGCTATCAAGCCACATCTAATGTAGATGAGGTTTTGGCCAAATGGAAAGAAGAGAATCGTTTGATTCTAGCTCAAGGATTGCCTCCTCTTCCAGATAAGTCTGTCCATCAACCCTCCACTTCATTCTTTCTCAAGGAGGAACCTATTTTGAAAGAGGCAAGTGAAGAAGAGAGGATCCAATTTGCATCTACCCAAGAGGCTATCATGAGTGACAATGAGGATGAGATCATCATTGATGTTCCCTTTGAAGACATCATCAACAATGGAGAAGACACAGGTCATGCATACATGCGGATGTTCTAGTAATATGAAGAAGAGGTTGACTAACTTTATTTGTCAGCAATAGATGATGAGGAAAGTAAGCATGGTGAGCTCTCTCCTCCCTTGTTTGATGAACTTCCTTGTTGCTTTGATGAAGAGAATGACCATGCCATGGGACCCGAGTTGGAGGAGGATCAGGAGCATGTCTAGGAACAACTAGAGACTCTTATTTTTTAGCAAGAAAGGGAGAGGCATGTCCATCTTATTGAAAGTTTTGAAGAAGAGAGCCTTGAGCAAGAAGGTGACATTCTGTGGGATAAGCAAGCAGTTTATGATCTCATTGCAAACATCACAATAGATGCCCTTCTCCAAAAAAGCCATGATGAAGTAGAAGATCAGTTTGATAGGCTCTTCAATGAGGTAAAAGGGAACAAGTCAATCCATGACACATGTCAAGAGGGCTATGAGCTCAATGAGGATTATGGTGATAAGCTAGCATCCATTTATTTCTTGATGAAATACACCAGCATGAGGGGCCAACATGAATCAGGTTTCAAGGGGCAAAGTGAATACATAGATGTTGGAGACATGTTTGACCCTGATCCACTCAGATACAAGCCAATCAAGGTGGCATGCAAGAAGGGCAAGTCACCAAGTCTCCATTCCATCTAGTCACTTGTCTGGCACCATAAGTTTCTTTGCCATGGAGACTTGAGAAGTTTTCCCTTTGATCTAGGAGGGAGGCAAATTTATCTAGTTAGCTGTACATAATAGTTTGCTTTCAGTTGTCTTTGTTTTCCCTAAATGTTATTTGCATAGGTGTAGTGTGTTTTAGCCTTGTTGTGTGTTATTTTTTCCTTATTGCTTGAGGTAAAACTTTGTTGGTTCATAGGTTTTTAGAACGTTGTTTCTAACTTTTTCAAGCTGCATCCTGACTCCATGGCCAATGGAATTTGAGACTACCAGTCTTCTTTAGCATAGCAGGCATGCTTTCCCTATGAATTGCCAAATTATTGACCATTTTTGGTCCTACAAGCCAAAAAATTAGTCTCCCTTTCTTTCCTTGTTGTCCCAGTCTTTGATGACTTCACCTTGCTGCAATCATGGTTTTTTCCCTTTGTCATAGGCCTGTTCCACAAAAGAACTGAGTGATTTGAGTCATGTAGGTTTCAGGTTGATCTGAGGGTTGTTTCACTTCAAAAAATTACCTCGAGCATGCCTTTTATTGTAAAGGAATGGGCCAGTTCAAAGAATGAAAACCTTTTACAAAGCTTCGAAGGGTAAGTGCCCTTGCGAAGTCAAGAAGGTGCCAAATGGGGCCATTCAAGCAGGTTTTGAAGGACATTTTGGACCCAAGGTGCCCTTACGGAGGATAGGGAATACATTTTGAAAAGAGATCAAAGAGAAGGCCGAAAGGGAAGTTTTCCTTCAGAATAAATGACAAAGTAAGATAAGATAAAGGATTTCTTCAGACTTTTTGTCCGAAGAAAATCCATGCAAAACCAAGGGTGAATTCCTTTAGACAAAATGCCCAAAGGAATTCCTTCAGACATTTTGTCCAAAGAAATTCACAAAGGAAGGCCAAGACATGAAAGCAAGATTTCCTTCAGGCAAAATCTTTGAAGGAATTCCTTCAGATATTTTGTTTGAAGGAAATGGGAACCTGAAGGAGCCCAAAAGATAAGTGCCCTCGCGCATGGATCTTAATGACCAAAAAGGGGACCTTTTTCATTTTTTTCGAAAGGACACCTTCCCTTCAAAAAGGTTCATTTGCAAAGCGCTGAAGGAATAACCAAAGGGATGACGGGCCCAAGCACATCAACCTTAACATAGTGAACTAGCCATTGGAGTTCAAACATTTGGTGACATGCGCACAAACCTCAATTTTAAGGTAGCAATTTTTTAATAGTAATGGGCCTATAGACGTCAATTTTGATGGGATGCATCAGCTGAGAAAGGATCCCAAAGAGCTAGGAGGAGATGAAAGATAGCTCGAGAGCTGAAATTGCCAAAAAGAGATAAGAAATAGCAAAGAAAGAGGGAATAAAATAGAGAATCCAGAACACGGCTACGCAAACATACAATAACATTTAAAATGTTCCAAAAGACACACCTAGCCAAGCAGAGACATGAATTAGAATAGTCCAGGTGGCACAGAAAGCATCAGCACAAGAAATTATTGCTGTAGATGAGACAAAGTGACCCATGCTTTTGCAATGACATTTAATATGATTTTAAGCACCAAAGTCAAGACTTGCGACTACCACAACATGGTTCCTTCAGTGTATTTCCTCCTTCCTATGCATTCAATGCAGCATGGGCCACTTGTTCTAGAAAGCACCAAAGTCTTTTCCTTCAGGCTATATATATGGTAACCTCTCAGTTGAGAAGAGATCTCTCTTTTTGTAAGGCGAAGCCTTGCCAAATTTTACCTTTGATTAATAAGAATGCGTTTTACCTTTATCTGACTGGTTATGCTTTTGAGTGTGTTTGTGTATCAATTCTATGTTTAGTCATTTTAGCTTGATGCTTTCACAAGATTGACACCAACATACCTAGTGTAGCCAAAGCCATTTTTGCAGGTTAACTGGAAGTGCTTCATCTAGAGAACATAGACAAAAGAGTAGCTATTAGACGGTGTGTTTTCTACAGCGTCTGTGGTAAGTTCCTTTTCCTTGTGTCTCTATTAAGCCCCCTGTTAAAATACCCCTACAGTCTGGTCTTTTTGCTAGATAAAGTGTATGTTTGCCCCCTTCTGGTTTGAAGTGTGAATAGCTGAGTAGATCAAAATCATTTGATGCATCACCACTTAGATTAGTTTCTATTTTAGTTGTATCCTTCTCCCTTTTCACTCCCCCCATTGTTAGCAGTAGCAGTAAAAGACTTTAGAGATGCATCAAAGGGAGCTAGCCCTTATCTAGAGATTCTCCCCTTAGTTTTGCCAAACCCACAGCAAGAGGGGAGTCTCCATTGTGCCACGTGGAAGAGAGAATCTCAGCCTTCTTTCAAGGGTGCAATCCACAATGCCAATAGTTCCATAATCCAACCAAATAGTATAATAAAATAAAGCCATCAACTTAGCACTTAGAGTAGTCAAAGCACCGAGACAAAAAAATCTATGGTAAGTTTGCAAACTCTATAGTATGCTTGATATCACAATTTCAATTAACTTCTCCATGCAATAAGAAAAAAATTCCATATGACTGTCAAAGGATTATCAAATTTAAGGTTAAAATTTCCCTATACTGATCAAATAGAAGTCACATTTAAGATCTACCATTAATGTTAACATTTATAGTCCACCATCACCCCCAATTTTAGGTTACACCTATCATCATAATATAAATTAATTCATGCAAATGTCTCTCTCCCTTACTTATGAGAGGTAGCTATATACACCTAAAAATGACTCTTAGGCATTCCTTACTTTTAAAAAAATTAGTTTATTCAGGGGTGTTTGTTGTTTGTAAATTAGTGGTCCATTTAGGCTCTATTGACATGTTTTCTCATAGTTTTGATCATTTTTACTATGTCCCCTCCCTCTTTCTCAATCTTCCCTTCTCTTCACATGTTTCCTCTAGCTTTCCTCGATTTGTGGTGTTTTTCCCAAAAAATTACATTTATGCTTCTAAAGTGTGGGCCCTTTTCACTCATTGGGGAACCCTCAAGGTTATGGGATATGTCTTGTTTACTTTTTCACTTATTTTTTATCATTTTGAATGCCAATAGTGTCCTAATTTGATATTAAATTATTTATACACATGTACATTTGTGTATTTATTACAATCAATGAATAGAGAAAACATACAAGAATCTAACAAATCTAAAACACTATCTAGCATTTAATGTCACTACATTCTATTGAGTATTCTAAAAGAAATCAAACATTTACATTAGCATAAAAGATCATTGTAGTGACATACTTGTTTACAAAGGATGACGCACTTAAATTGTATTTTGCTTGATGTGTTGTCTTCAATATAATATACTTTTGAGGGATTTGATTAGTAGTTGGTGCTTAAAACCCATGCTGACCTTGAACACAAGGTCAAAAAAATATATTTTCCCTTAATCTTTTTATGTTCAGTTGTTCTTTTAAATTTTGAAGAAGAAAAAAAATTCTTAGCAGTCACCATGAAAATTCATAATTTTTTTTAGCATTAGACCTAGCAAATGCAATCATCAAATCATTTTTTCCCAAAAATGTGGATTCCATGGTTGTGGTAACTATAAACATGGAGTGAACCATTTTAGGAAGGTCTTCAAGTCACAATAATTTTTTAATTTTTCAAAGTCATTATTGTCTTGGCACAAAATCCTAATTTTTTTCACATTGTAATGACTATTTTCATATTGCACAAAAATATAGATATTTCTCTAAACCCTCTCTTTGTCATTTATTGCTATATAAATATAATATTAATTAAATATAGTTTTATTTTTTTATATCTTATTGGGCTTAATTAAATGTGTATGGATATATGTATTGTAGTTTTATGTAAACCCACTTTATAACATTTTTTTTTGGTGAATATGTGCTCTCTTACGACCTTCTAGGGATAGATCTGCTTCACTTGTGATAAATCCTATTTTTTTAGAGCTTGTTCCATTGTATTCTCCTTAGCCCCGGATTGATTTTGTGTGGAAATCATTCAAACTTTAAGGCATTTGTATGGTGTGTTCAATATTTGACATCCTCTCATGCCATCAAAATTGATTAGTTTCAAGATCCTAACTAAGAAGAGTGTTAGGTTTAATTGTAACCCTATTTATTTTATTAAAATTATTTTCGTCAATTTTACAATTTGATTAAAATATAAAACTTAACTTTAGACATGTATTTAGTGTGATTCCCACAATTTAAATTTTTATTACAAATGACAATGAGGTGCCTTTGAACACTATGGAATGAATGGTTCTTAAGTTTATAATACATATGAAATAGACCATGATCGCCAAACTCATTTATTTGAACAAGGGTTGTAAATCTTACATATTAAAAAAACCCTAATGAAATAGTTGAATTGATGCATGTGATGAAACGTTGCAAAAAAAACCCTAGGTCAAGAGATTCAAGATGGGGTTAAGGTTTATTACATATCTTATAAAGTAGATAATGGATATATTAGTTCTCATAATGCAAATCAAGTGTTTGCTTCATGTAAAGGATTTCCTCATATGCCTAGTAACGTATCCATTTCTTAAAATTTTTTTATGAACTTATTTTTCATATTTATATTTATTATAATATTTTTAACGCTTATCTTTATTCAAAAAATGTTATGGTGGTTTCTCAAGCTCTTCAAAATCTTAAAAACGTTTCTATTGCTTCTTAATTTCATCAAAATCCCCGCTATGCTTCTCAAATTCTTTTTCTTAAAACATATGTTTCTTATCATATTTCTCAAATTTATTTTTTATAAAATTATTTTATTCCAACCGATTCTTCCACTACTTCTTTACCAAATCTTGAAATGACTATTATAATATATGCCTTGCGTGATATGCAAGAATAAATTAAAATTCTTTCTCAAAAGACTCAAAAATATAATAATAAGGTCACTTCTAATAATATTTTATTTTTGTGAACCCCTTAATTTATGAAGTGCTTGCATACCTTTCCTTAATTTATAAAGTGCTTGCATAACCTTTTTAATAGAATTAGTGGCTTTAAAATTTAGTATTTAATAGAAAAGTCTACCTTTTTCATCATATTGGATCTTTCTATGGGTTTTGCCTAGATTTATTTTATAAAAATAAATTGTTAACTAATGTATTTCCAATGAGCTTGAAATATTATGCACTCCTTTTACAATAGTATTGCAAAAGGTAGTGTGAGTTAAGATATTGGGTGAGTGGATGAAATTTTAGCTCATTTTTAAATCAACATTGGAATGTAGGTTGATGATTTAAGATGTTGAGTGAGTTGATGACTTTTATGTTTCTTGTTTAGATTTATTTCCTAATAATAAATTGTTAATTATGTCGGAGATTCTGCTAAAATTGAAGTTGAAATAGTGAATGTATTAAAAATAATAATAAAGGTAAATGAGCAAAATGCTATAAAAGAGAAATTAAGAGTAAAAACAATGCAAATTCTTCTATGCATTTAACTTTACAATAGATATACAAATAGGTTAGATGAGAAGTAATTGTTCTTAGAATAGTGATGATAAAGAGTAGAATAGATATATAACTCTCATCATCTAGCTAAAAATAATGATCAAATGTAATTCCCTATAACACATAACATCTAAGCAAACTAAACTACATATGTAAAAACACTCTGAATAAAATAAACAAATGGAAATAAATTCCTATATTAATAAATTAATCTATTTTGAATGAAGTTGAAAGATTATAAGAATAGATCAAGTTAAAATGTTAGTTGAATTAATGGTTTCTTAACTCATTTTTCAATCAACATTGATATGTAAATTACCTTTACATAAATAATTCAATTTAAACAAAGATCTAATAAATATATTAATGAATATATACTTAAACTTATAATTATAATTAAAAAGATTATTCATCAACTCTTAAATGGTGTAAAGTTGACCATTGTGAAATAGTTATAGCTAAAAATAGCTAAAATTGTAGCATGTTACCTGTTTATCTATATGTATGGGTTATGTAGACCATATGATTATCAATGGTGTGTTTTTATATATTTGTTAAATTTTGTTTGTATTTATACATATACAATGCATGCTAACTAAGGTGGTATCATAATTATGGATGCAAATATACACTGACAAAGGCATAAAATTATAGGTTTGATTATTCATTGTGGTTTGTAAGACCCAATTACACCTATAATTATTGCATGCAAGATTATGAGGTGTTGGGGTAATCTCAACTAGGTAAACATGTAATACGTATTTAAGCATAACAATTAGGCCTAAAGATTGGTTATGGGTTTTAAGTTGATTAGTGGGTTAAATCTTTCATTAGTGATAGATGGTTGTGCTTTTTTAACATGATTAATTGTTGTAATAAAAAATTGTTATTTAAATTTAACCATTTATTATTTAGGTTTTTTTATATTAATTATAGTAATTTAGTTTTTCGTAATATTTTATTCGATTTCATAATTTAATGAACAAGGCAACATTTCATGAAAGTTTACATGAAAGCCGTTTATAAGCATAAACTAGAAATTAATTAATTAAATTAAATTATTAATTAATTTTGATTAAAATTGTACAATAACATCAAAAATAATGTTGAGGAGGTGTGTCAAGAAAGAACATCAAATAATAGTTATGCACTTAAAGTTATTGATCAAATTAATTATTTTTATTAAATACAAAATCATCATGGTATTTAGTTTTATAAAATTTTCAAATAATAAAATCAATGGTGGGCAAAGTTTAATTAGAGAAAAATTAATTTGAGTTTTAAAGTTAATTTATAGCTTTCCAGCTTACTCTGTGGGTAGAAATATTATACAAAATCTAAAATCTAAATTATCAAGTGGGGTTCTTTTTTTCAAGCTCTTGAAGAAGGGTTGCTATAACTTTAAGTGTGCTATGTATTTTCCCAGATTTGAGTAATAAAATGCAAACAAGCAGATAAGACCATTATTTGAGTTTTTTGGGTTTTGATGTTCTTTATTTATGAAATTTGTATTGTTATTTATAAATAGAAAAGCCATTAAAAATCTACACTTTTTTTGCTTGCATGCAATTCATGGTGTTTCCAGAAATTGTGTTGAAAACCTAGTGTATGGGATTTATACCAATTGTATCCAATATGGTTTTTTAGTAGAGTTGTGCTTTTGGGCAAGTTTTTTATTCCCATTACACATACGACTCTTACTATTTTTTGGCGAGAGAATTTTTTTTCAACCTATTCATTTAAATTTGAATTATTCCAATAATTCTCTGAGTTTATTCTATCCTGGGTTTCTTACCTTCACCTCCATCCTCCTCCATTCTTCTCCCATTTTTAGATTTCACCATTTCTCAAATTTGTTTCATTTTTGTGCTTTTTGATTAAAAGTACACAAAAATCTAAAAAATCTATAATCATATAAGGGAGATGCCCATCTCAAACATAGAGGAAAATCACCATCTCAATAATGATTTATCCAAATATTATAAATTTATGTTGCTAACTATTGGGTGAGTCAAGAAAAACACATATTTGCCAACACTAGTAAAATGTTTTAAAAGCTTGACATGATTGATACTTCAATTCCATTGGGAGATATGTAATGAAAATCGTAATTCAGGGTTGAAACTTAAAGAGTAAAACAAGTATGAAATTCTACTAGGGGAACATATTGAGAACTCTATGTTGAGGTTGTTAGAGAATCTAGTGGGTGTTTGCTCCCATACATTCTCCAACACCTCAAACCCATTTTAGATATATTAAAGTTATATTACAACTTTGAACTATTAGGGAATGATTGTAAAGTATCTTATTTTCTCTTACACTTGCACTAGATTGCTATAAATACGTGGGGTTACAGTGGAATGTGTTGGAACTACATTATTTTTTGTGAAAAATATATAGACTCTATGCATAAGTTGTGTGCTCATTAGAAGATTGCCATATGTGTGTGTGTGTGTGTGTGTGTGTGTGCACGCTTTTTATGACTTTTGCATAACACTAACAACTATGATGAATCTTTGGTTTGCTCAAGTACTTGTATTATGATATTGTGATTTAAAAAAAGATCATATGAGGATGTTTAGTTATCTTTTAGATCCCGACATATGGACCATACTCTTATAATAATATGTCAAGGTATTTCCCATTGGGTATATGAGTATGTTGGTGAAGGTAATGGGAAGCTAGTTCCCATTCGTTTCCCCAACATTCTCATATCACTTCCATGAGACTTACATTGTGATTTGTTTAGAGTTAGTTATGGTATGTGAATCTTTGATGAGATGGTTGTGTTTGATGGAAAAATAGGACTTAGATCCATTACAGGTAGTAAGTGTTATCTAAAACCCTTATAATAGGGAGTTGAGTGGCTGAGGGTTTGTGATTGCCATCTGAAAAGTATTTGTCCAAAGCAATGGTTGTAGTAATAATTTGTCATATTCACCATACTATCTAGTTCAAAATGTATGTAATAGATTTTCAATAGATAGTGATGATGCCTATTGATGTATTTTCTAGTTCGACTTGACTTGTTTGTTTTTTGATAGTGATCAATACTTGGTTTGCACATGATTCTATGATTCTCTCGCTAGTTGGTTTCTCCTATCTACCACTCTCATTGAAGGGAAGGGTCACTCCCAATCGGAACATATGGTGGGGAACCATAGGGCTCATTAGTTGAAGGCAAAGTGCCTCAATGACGCTCTCCCTCTCCTATTTTGATGTGTTGGTGCTACATGGATTTAATTGTATGTCACGTGCATTTGAGAACCCATTGTTGAGTAAAAAACAACCATAAATATTTATTTAACTTTTCTTGGATAGTGTTGTTATAGCATGATGTATTTGTTGAATTATATGATCAACTAGTGTATTTATTGCATTTGAGATAATGGGGTTGGTTATGTTCCCCACATTCAATTTTATGTTAACATGGATATTATGATTTACACATATATATTGGTTGTACCTACTTAGCAACTACTTGTTATGTTAGTGGAATTGAATGCATGATTGTGAATAGAGAAAAAAATTGAGACTACTTATATGTTGTTAATTTTTGGGTTTATGTTTCATGAAATAAATAAATGGTGTTTTTATGTTAAACATAAATAAAATAAATAGTAAATTCAGTTTTATAATGAACCTTTGTACCATTTATTACATTGCTATTTTCATTTTGTTGTTTTCATTTCTATTGCAAGTTGGTAGAACCTAGGGAGTTGACATGCTAAGTCAATTCCTAAACTTCATCAACTTTGTTGGGAGCATGTAGTCAAAGAAATGGTGCATTTTCTATTGATCAATTGAAGGCGCTACTACACAGGATCTTTTGTGACCTACACTAGATAACAATGGTCAAAGGCACATCCTATCTCAACCATATTGTCTCAATACTCTCTCATTCTAAAACCTCTCAATACTACCCCAAAATTAGCATCAATGCCAATGCTCCGTATAATTTGTCACATTTATGTGGCATTCACATTCCAAAAGGGATGGTGTATATATGAATTCTAGGTGAGTAATTTCTCCATGAGAGAATCTATGGCCCTTCTCTAATGTTTGACATCATGATCTTATTGTCTTTTAGCTCCCACTATGACCCATTTCTCTGCAAACATTATCTCTCTATCTTATGAGATAATGGGTGGACCAATAGGCCTAATCACTTCTAGGTGCTCATGTACCAAACACTATAAGAGTGCCCTTCATGTAATCCCTCTACTGCATGTCTCATACATGAAGCTATATACGTCCACATATAGGTGGGCAATCATGTAAGGCCTTGGGGACCTCAATAGAATAGCCACATATTTGTTCGTGCATGGTGCATATTCCCTATATAATTTGCTTAGTAGGATGACCCTTCTAATCTTAGGTCTCACAATAGCTATTCCCATATAGTATCCATAAATTGATCCATACTCATCTAACCTAGGTCTCTGCCAAAACTTGCCACCCTTTGATTGGTAGCATAAACATCCCCTAGACATCCTCTAGGGTAATTGTCATCTCCCTTGTTGGCAACCAAAACATGCAAGTATCACTATTCCAATGCTCTACCAAAGCGATGAGCATGATGAGGTTAAATCACATTGTGGGAAGGCATGCAACATGGCCCAAGCCAATTGCATCTAGATGTGCCCATTGAGCTTAAGTCTCATTTTTTTTGTAGTGTTGCTTATGCGAGAACTTTCCCGTGTCCATGACACTCTGCATCACTATAAACAAAGATAAAGTTCAATATTTTTCTAATTCTATATATTCCATATGAGTATTTTATAGTTTTAAATGTCAAACATCAGACAAGTTTGTAAAAATGTCAAAACCCTATAGATTTTCCCAAGACCATACGAACATGTCAAAATTATATAGACATTGTCTAAAGTGTACAATTTCTAGAATGGGTTAAAATAATCTCATCCCCTTCTTGAGCATAGTTGGAAATTTTAGAAAAGATATAAAAATGAAAAAAATGGGTTCGTAATTAATCACCAAATGCCCCTGATCAACTGACATGGTAGTCGCTTGCATGTGATCTAATCAATGCACCAAAAACTCTTGTCAATGAATCATATTACAACTCTCTCACAACTTTGTTTACAAGGGCATAAGGTAAGAATGATGCGAGTTTCTATTTTTCACTTTCAATTTCACTTTATATATGTTCCAAAAAAATCCTTAATTTCTTGTTACTATTCAATTGGCATTATTTTATATGTTAATCAAGTTGTAAAGGATATGATATAATTTTAATGATGTAATGACTAATGCTAGCATAAGGTGATATTTACAATACAAGTTTTATTAATATTTATTATGATATTTTATATATTTTACAATATTATATCCCGTAACAAAACATGATATTTTTATGTCATTGCCCTCTCGAAAGAAATATATGTATTTTTTTCAAAATTTAATTGTTATTATTTCACATACTCGTGTTTAAATCTTTTGGGGGAAAACATATTGTTGATAAATAGTTTGGTTGATTTGACTTTAGGGTATACCCAAATTATATTTAAATGTGACTTAGACAAAAAAAAATTAGCATTTAATACTTTGATATGCATGCACAAAACACATCAAAGTAGGGCAAAATTTAAACACTAAAAATGGCTCTTAGATTTTTATTAATGGTTAAATTGAATGTTTTTAGGATCTTTTTAATTTTAGAGAATAGAATATCCACCCTAGAAATGTTTAGGGAGACTTGATCTTGGGTAGAGCTAAGCACAACCAATATATTTACCCAACCTTTTTACATCTTATGAGGGATAACCAACCTTTCTACATCTCATAAATAAAACTATTTCAATTATTATTATTATTATTATTGACAAAATAAATATAATTTTATCATTGTGTAATTTAAAAACACACAAATAAAATTTCTCAAGAATTATTAAAAAAATTACTTGTAATTAAAACTAAATTTGACAATCTACTTTACTTATTATAATTTTTTTAATGACAATACATTATTTTTCAAATATTAATATAATTTAAAAGAAAAATTAAAAATAAACTATATATTTATTATAATCTTCGTAATTCAAAATTTCACCTTACACCTCATACAATCTACCAGATAAATTAGAATTGTATTTTAGGAAAAACAAAAATAAAATACGGTCACACGGCCATCAAATTCAGTCTTTGTAATGCGAGTGACTTGCAATTCGTATGCAATATTTTGAAAGAGTTGTTTTTGTTTTTTTCCTTCCGGAGTTATTTCTTCGGCCGTACGATATTGTAGAGAAAACAAAAAAATTGCTGTAAATTATTTCCAAACAGTTAAACCTTTGCGAGGAAAGCAGGGTTACAAAATAAACAGGCTTTTGAGAGGGCACAACATTTCATATCAGTGAAAACTCATATCAGGGTTACATTTAAACCCTGCCAGGAACAAATTAAAAAATGAGACACAATCAAAAATGGATTAGGATTAGAGCGAGGGGACGGTTCCCGTGCCCTCCCTTTGTAAAAAAAAAAAAAAAAAATTAAGTGCAGGCACACACCCACACCATCTCAAATGTCTCCGCGGCTGTTGGAGCAAGGCCGGCTCCGTCTCCACACGATGCCTCCCTTTTGGGGTTGGAATCACAATTGCAGCGACTGTGATTGGGATTAGGAGGATGATAGTACAGTCGAGCAGTTTGGGGGCAATGAGAATGGAACCTTGCTGCGATCCTCACGCCTAGATCTAACATCTCCACGTATTTCCCCATCTAATAAAGCAGAGCACAATATTTACAAGCCCTGGGACAAGACAAACCGCTTGGCCTCGAGCTGTAGCTGGACCTTAATGCCGTAAAGCATGCTAGAGCTGAATGAAACGTAGTGACAGGCTTTAAAGTTTTAGGGCATCGGGTATATATACTATTTTTCCGCGGATGGGAATTGGGAATGGGAAGGTTTTGAGAAACTGCGTGACTTGTGCGCATGCCTGGAGGACCCACACGAATTAAAGTCCAGCCCCGAACGGCCGTCTCTTTCCGTGCGTTCACTCCGCGATGATTTCGCTCATTTACCCGTTAAACTTCACATTGGAATTTCGAAATATGTATGGGCATAAAGATTGATATTTTGGACGCAGACCGAGTTTCCTGTGAATAAATAAATTTAGCGTGATTGCCTGGGGGACGTTTGCGTGATCATCACGGTGGACACGTGCATGCTTTGGCTTTAAGCTATTTAATCTAACGGACAAAGTTTAAAAGTTACCGAACCAATCCTGACATAAAGTTAGTCGTTATTAATGTCCGTTACTATGGAATCACTTATTGTTGTTATCTAATTTCTCTTTCGGTGCCCGCTAAGCCCCTTGTTATTTCATTTGATAAAAAATTAATAGGGGAAAGGTCCCAATCACTGAATATGTTTCAATGGTCGAACATTTAAATGTTTAACTAAGTTTCAATAGTTATACATATTTTTTTCAATAATTATTTTATTTTTATCTAAAAAGTAAATATATTTAATTATGTTTTTTTTGTGTAAAATGTATTATTATTAGGATATTTACATTTGACAATAATACATGTATTTAATAATATATAAAACTCAAAATTGAACATATTTTGAAACAATATGAATCAAAAATATGCGTTTTATTATTTTAATAAAGTGATATAATAAAAAAATTAGGTGTTAATATTCATTGATAAGGTACTAATGTGTTAAGCGATTGGAACAAAATGTGTAGCTTTTAAATTTTATTGAATATAAAATCATTCATTTCATCCCATCATTCAACTCCTCCATGGTCACCTACTTCAATAGCTATGCACAACTTTTGCATTAAACCCACTACCTGCAAAAAATTAATGGTGTAAGACTCACTATTTTAAAAAAAACATATACTTCAAACACAAATTTAAATATTCCCTCCAATTCCAAGCAAAACAATCAATTTTTTTTAAATATTACCTCCAAAATTTAAACATTCCCTCCAATTTGTTATAAACTTCATAAATACCTACAATGCATATGAGACTCCAACAGTTTCATTATAATTCCTCGGACTAATTATTTCATCACAGCAAAGAGCCCAGATTCTGAGTTACAAAGTATATACATACAAGCACAACACAAAGTAGAAGAGGATTCACAGTCTCACAATAAAACAACTTGGCAGGGAAGTGCAGTGTACATCAATCCCAGGTTGGAAATAACAGTATAATAATATGCTTTTCTCTGAAATAGTTCTGACTCTATTTATGTCTGAATTTTCATCTCAAATTTCAATATACACAATATTTATTAAATGAAATTGAAGTTTCATAGCAATTGGCCCTCTCAAAGACAAAATACTGCCACCAATTAACATTATTTTTAAAGAGTCATCTTTATTAATTACTCCATTTTTAAAGAGTCAAGAAAAATTACGAAATTTATTTTTTTTAAATGGAAGGGTCAATTTATTTTTTATTTTTCAAAATTGTATAGAATAAATATCTCTACTATGACTGTTAGCTCCATATTCCACAAACTGCCTAATTACGATGAGTCTCTATGAAGTTCAACAGGTTACTTTAGTGGACATTTTACCTTCAACAAAAACATTTTTTCTCAAACAATTTTGAACTGTAGTTTGTATTATTATTTCTCCTAGTAACTCTTTACTCAAATAAAATTGTGTTTTGGCGCACAAACATTTTAAGGACTATCATTTAACAAGTAAACATCCCACTGATCCCACAATTGCCACACAATCTTGTGGGCAAGACGTACATTCCCTAAATACATGCCCAGTCATTTTTCTTGGCTAGTGTGAATGTTCACTGGAATTTCCATGCAGCACTGTTACAAATCAAATTATCATGTACAAATGCAAAATGAGATAATGGAGAGACATAATAAATTAAATTATCACATGATATGATCAATACACGATAGGGGAAAGGTCCCAATAACTGTGCATGTTCCAATTGTTGAACAGGTGTTTTTGTTAACATGTATTCTATTGATGGGACATATTGGTGTGTATAACTATTGAAGTGTACCAAAAGCTGAACATGTAGTATCTAATACTTGTTCAACATTTATTCTATAAAACTAAAAGTAACCAATCACATCTTGGTAAGCAAGACTCAAGTATTGATATTCTACTGCACAATTATTGGTACTCCAAAGGTTAAGTTTTGGTCATAGGTTTAAAAAATGCATTTTATGACCTCTCTTGATAAATTTGGTTATATTGTAAAATGTATAATGTGTTAGACCTTGAAACCTTAGTTATAAGTAGTTAAGATGACATATTAAAATGGGTAAAAATTTAAAGTAATGTTATGGTACCTTAATTCATTGTCTAAAGTTAAGGTGCATGGCTATTGAGACCTTTCCCCTATATTGTTCCATGGAAAGACATAGTTCATTAGTGCAAGATGACTCTAGACCCAAATTTTCCTCAGCTTAACTTGACTGATGGCACGCTAAATAACATACTCTCAACATGATGGGCAATTCAGTTGTCAGGTATATACCGCTGATATCAACACGACTTTTAATAGCCTACTGACACTCAATAACTGACCCAAAACGTTACATTCCAAAGGTTTTAACATACACTTCTTGTGAAGGGAATTTGAGTTGACTGTACATAACTATTGATTTCAAGTTGACTTTCAACATAGGGACTCAATAACTAACCATAATTCTTACACACCAGAGATCCATAATTAATTCAACTATTGGCTCAATAATAAATAGACTATTGTGACACCATATTGTGAGCTATTGTGAGTTATTGGACCTGTGAAATACAACTCACCGTCTCCTTGTTTGTCATGTTGCTCTCATGGCATAGCTTTTTGAGAGCTATCTTTTCTACTTGAAAACAAGATTGGATACAACTTATATAATAAGCTATAGAAACTAGGACACATTAGGTAGTTTCTATGTGGTTCAACTAGGCCAAATTATTTATATCCCATATTTCTTGTTTTGTATAGAATTGACTATAATGATGTTATAAATGCAGGCATACATAAGCCCAAATACAATACAATACTAATGTCTTGTTCAATTGTGGCAGGGCTTTGAGAGTAGCAAAAGCCATGCAATTACGGTGAGTATTGAAGTAATAATAAAAATGACATCATGGTTTTTCAGGATCCGATAATATTGATAATATAGCTGATAGGATCAATCTTCACTTTATAACAAGCAAAACTTAACCCTTCAAACACCATTTCCTAACCCCAAAAGAACCAATAGCCAAGCATGAAAAAACCATATATAAATTATTAATACATACATTCATATTTGAAAAAGCCCTTTTAACATACCCTCCTAACCCTATCCAAATTAAAGTAACCCTAATTACTTTATACATTCACCCAAATATATCACAAAAATCTAAAAGCTAATCATTTGAGGCTCATTCTATGTTGATCTATGTTCCGTCTAAAACTTAGTATGGCTAGGTAAGTGTGTAAACCATTTAGGCTCTCTCAAAACAAGAGGCCGACAGGTTTACACTCTTGCAAGCCATATGTCAAGACTATCAACTGGATTTCACACTAACATATGTATAAAAAAAAGTTTATTACTAAATGTTTATTGCTCAATGTTTCTCATTATAGACAAAGAGCCTAGAAGGTTTACACGGTTACCTAGCCATAAGTCAAGACTATCAACTTTTAGTTTGTTACTAAATGCTTATTATTGAATGTTTCTTATTATAGATCAACATGGTATAAAAGAAGAAATGGAGGAGGCCAGTGCGTAAGTCATGTATGGACCCCCAAAAAGGGGTGTGAAATTGGTTGATGTATCTGACTCTGAGGAGGACAATGATGTTATGAAAGTAATAGAAGAAATTATGTCAAATCCACGTAAAGAGTCTCTGCCCAATCCATCAAAAGATATTGAGCAGAATGTTAAAATTAATGGACATAATACTGATACATCAAAGAAAGTTTCCTTCATAAAAGAGTGGATAGACAATGACATGAAACAAGTAATAAGGGATGTGGGGGAAAATGGACTATCCACAAGGACTGCTACAGCCAAGCGAGGTATCCCTCGAAGTACGTTGACAACCTAGTTGTGGGGTCTCATAACAACCAAGCATAAGGGACTAAGAACCATTCTAATATATGAAGAAGAGATGAAAATTGTGCAATGGTGTAAAGACATGGTAGATATGGGTCATGGGCTAGAAATTAGAGAACTAAAGGCTCAAGTAGCACACATATGTGAAACAAGGCCTGATCCTTTCAAAGATGGTTTTCCTAGTAGATCTTGGTGGGAAGGGCTCAAAAATAGGCATCCAGATCTGTCTTTAAGGACTGTAGAAGCATAGATCATGATAGAGTAGTCATGCTTAGGCCAAGCATAGTTGTAACATTTTATGACAACCTAGAGAGTATGTATAAAATAGAGCAATATGGACCATAAAAGATACAAAATTGCAATGAAATAGGGGTCCAAGCTGGTAGAAATTATGGGATGAGGGTCTTTGCAAAGATAGGCAGCAAGACTGTACCACACATTCTTCCAAAAAGTAGAGTGTATTACCATTCTCTGTTGTGTTAATATTGTAGGGCAGAGTATATCAATTTTTAATCTTTTTAAATATCAAAGGTAGTTAGCAAACTACATTACAAATTATGAGCTTGGTGCATGCATGGCAGCCCAGCCACATGCATGGATAAAAAAGGAATTATTTCTAAATTGGCTACACCACTTTGCAAGATCAGTTCTAGGTGGTGTCTCACCATTAAACATGCATCTTATTATATTTGATAGACATGGTAGCCACGTGGCTTATGACACAATCCATGAAGCAAGAGCATTGGGAATAGATTCGATCACTCTACCTGCCCACACTAGCCACAAGCTACAACCACTAGGTGTTAGTGTATTTTCACCTTTCAAGACCTACTTTAAAGATGAGAGATTCAAATGGATGTCCAAGTACCACAACTTATAAATAAGGAGATATGAATTGGCATACTTAGCAGCAAGGCTTTCAAAAGAGCTTTGACTCCATCCAATATTAAAGCTAGATTTAGAAGAACTAGTATTTGGTGTCTCAATCAAGATGCACTTGCTAATGACATGCATCCTAGTGATACATTCAATGTCGAACAAGAAGAGGAGGAAACAACTGTGGAAAACATACTTTCACTAGCTGGATATGGAAGGAATAAATCCATCAAATTTAGTGAGAAATTGAGAAAAACGAATAATAAAAAAGGACTAATCAAAATCAACAAGCAAAGGAAATGGTAGGGGATCCAAAAATGCAACCAGAGCAATCAAAAACACATCCACATGTTGTTGCATTCAGTGCTGAGCAGGAAGAGGAGGAAACAATGGTGAAAACATACTTACAATGGTTGGATATAGAAGAGAAGAAATCCATCAAATTCAATGAGAAATTGAAAAAAATGAACAATAAAAAATGACTAATCAAAATCAACAAGCAAAGGAAATGGCAGGGGATCCAAAAATGCAACCAGAGCAATAAAAAACACATCCACATGTTGTTGCATTCAGTGTTGAGCAGGAAGGGGAGGAAACAATAATGAAAAACATATTTACAATGATTGGATATGAAAGAGAAGAAACCCATCAAATTCAACAAGAAATTAAAAAAATAGAGCAATCAAGAAGCCCTAATCAAAATGAATATGCAGGGAAAGTAGCAACAAATCTAAAAATGTAGCGAGGGAAATTAAATATACATCCACAAGTTGAAGAAGAAAATAGCACACCAAGTCATGTCAGCCAAACACAAGAAGATATGATAGTTGACGATGGGTTAAGCTTGCCAACACAAGTCAATCGACCACAATGGGTGAAAGATGCAGCTACAGACATGGGGATTGCCCTTGATGTCCTGAATGATGATGTATCACTTTTTATGCCATACCCTCCTCCTACCATTCCATGTGGAATAGTTCACTACTATGCAAAATTGGAGGAATGCCATCTCAAAGCTACATATTTGGAACCATTATAAAATTATATAGAAGACCCGCAAGAACAGACCAGTAATGAAGAACAAGGACAACAAGTGAGTGGGTCATTAGGTAATTTTCTAAGGTTACCAATTTATAGGGTTGTTGAGAGAGCATTTCACACAAGCAATAGAACTCTCAGGTTGAACAAACAATCACAAATTATTACATCATATGAGTATTTGCATTTGCTTGAACAACAAGAAGCGTAGAAGAAGGAATTGGAAGAGATTAAATCCATAAAAAAAAGAACAAATAAAGAAGAGGAAGGCAAATCAAATTCTTGAAGAAGAAAAGGGGGAATCAAGAAAACTAGAAAGAGAGCTGAAAAGATGAAAAAGAATTGGAAAACATGAAACAACAAGAAGAAAAAGAGAAAAAGAAAGAACATGATATAATTCAATGGGAGAAAGATAGGATTGACAAGGAGATGCAGAGGCGAAGGCATCTAAGCAGTGGAGAAAATCCTCTTCCTTCACAATACCCAGTCATGTTGGATTTATACAACATTTTCAATCCACAATATGTAAATGTCACTAATTTTCAAACCTGCAACCCCTCTTCTCCTATAAACTGTTGTCCCCAAAAAATGTCACTCATTTTTGGGACAACATATGAACTATTTTGGCCCTGCAAGACCAAAATTGTCTCTTCCCTTTTCAAAAATTGTTATGAGCCATCAAATTCTCCATTCTTCAAGATTTTCAGTGAATCTACGGACTATGCAGGCTTGAAACTACAGACTCTGCAGGCTCATTTCTACAAACTTCACAATAAGAAATCTACGGACTCCCCCAGATCTACGAACTTGAATCTACGGACTCTACAAGTTAGTTTCTATGGATTCTGCATGAAATAAATAGGTTTAGCGGCTTTAGCAGGTAAATTCTCTCAAAGAAACAAGCTCTCAACATTTGGGCAGTTTCAAGGTTGGTTCAACGACTTGGTTAAATAAAAAATGTCCATCGACAAGCTTCTAAGCAAGGATTGAACCCTTGAACCATTGAACCTTGAACCATTTTGGTTCAATGGGTTCAAAGGTGCAACATCATCAGCAAGAGTTGAGCGCATTTGTCAAGTTCAAAGTTCAACTGCTTCAAAGTTCCATGGCTTCAAAACACTTAGCGAAAAATGATGCATTGAACCATTGAACCTTGAACAATTTTGGTTCATCGGTTCAACAGGTTCAACGACCAAATGGTTCAACACGTTTGGTTAAAAAAGATCAAAAAGCTTAGAAAGAACAAAGAAGTGATGGAAAAAGGATGAACCAATGAACCGATTGAACCTTGAACTGAAAGAGTTCAAAGTTTAATGGTTCATTGGTTCAAAGGTTCAAAGGCGGCCTCAGTCAAGGAAAGAAGCAACAAACAGATGGTTCAACGGATGGTTCAACCAAGGAACGGGAAAGTGATTGAACTAAGAAGCGATGAAACAAAAGAGATAGAATGAACCGATGAACCAATGAACCAATGTACTTTCAACGGGTTCAAAGGTTTAAGGTTCAACATGGTTCAAACGGCTAGTGACCATTGACAGCCCCATGTACGTCAAATTTAAAGTAAGGGAATATTCATTGAAATTCAAATAAAGCGCATAACTTAAAGAAAGAACCAAATGATTGACCGAAAAGAAAGCCTGAAAGCCAAAGCCCGACAGAAAAAGATAAAGCGAAGGAATTCCTTCGAACTTTTTGTCTGAAGGAAAAGTCTGCCAAAAAGGAAAAGCCCGACTGAAGAGAAAAGCCCATAGAAAAATGCCCGATGGAAAAAGACAAAGTGCAACGAAAGTCACCACGTGTCCCTTATAGAGTCGAAGCAGAAGCTAGCAAGTGTCGTCTACTGGGACATAGTTTCTAATAAGTTTCAAAGCTGCGGAACATGCCACATGTTCTGTTATAACTCAGCCGAAGCCAATAAGTGTCAACATCCGCGGTCTCTCCCTTTTGTATCATAAGGACTGTGGTGGGCCTCGAGTGAGTTACTAAGGTCAAGTGGAATGCAACAAGTGGCATCTTCCCAAATGTTTTTATAGTGTTTCGAGGAGCTCGATAGAAACCGCCATGTGTCATCTTCTGCAAGACTCTCAAAAGGTATTCAAAGCCTCGCAGAACATGCCACGTGTCCTATTAAAACTCAATGGAGCACGACAAGTGTCTGCATCTACATTTTAAGTTTCTTATAAAGCTTCTTTCACTAAGCTTTTCTCATATTTTTGCGGAGGCTACCATGTATCACTTGCTAAGATCAGCAGAAAGTGGCCAAAGCAAGCGGGAAAGACATGAAGGAATTGGTTTGAGCACAAGATTGAATGCATTCAAAGACCTTCACCACCAAAGGGAAGAACCACTGAGAGGAGCGTAAAGAGCCAGTAAAGTTGGTAATGTAGCCCCGAGAGCTTAAATTCTAAGAAGAGACAAAGTTGGAAAACACAAAAGCAAAAAGAGGGAAAAGCCTGAAATATCTGTGCAGAAGTAATTTTAGTAGGTGGAGCAGTCCACCAGGTAGATATTTGGGCCTGCAAACATTGAAAGCGCAGCCTGTTTGTCTCCCTTGGAGAAAAGGCAAAATGGACAGCTGCGTGGATAGCAGGTGATAGAATAAGTGACTCAGGCTCAGGGGAAGACATTCAAGATGAATCAACATGCCACAGTTAAGGCAGCTGCCCTGTTCCAGCATGGCCCTCCCTGACATAACCAAAAATGCATTCAAGGCATTAATGCACAACATGGGCCGCTCCATGGGACAAAGTGACAAGCCTTTCTTATTCTCTATATATTGTAATCTCTTGGTTTGTTTTAAGGGAGATCTTCCCGTTACCAGAAGCAAAACTCTGCCTAAATTGAAAGGCATCACTGAGAATTTGAGCTCATATTGTTTATCATATTTTTTTGTTTGAATCAAAAAGCAAGTTACTTTCAGACTTTGTGCTGTTATAACTTGTATCATTCTAGGAGATTGTTTTTATGTTTATTTCTTAAATGTATTCTTGTTTATACAATTTAACAAGCAGATCAGGTGGAAGTGATAAGGAAGGTGTCCTGAAACCAGTTACTTTCAGACTTTGTGCTGACATAATTGTTTTCAGTGTGTGTTTTTAGTTTCTTTCTATGTAAAGGACCTTTGGACGACTTTGTGCCCCCATTGTTCTTCGTATCTCACTCTTGGGCAGTCAAGGTGGAGACTTTATGCTACATCTTAGATTTTTGGTTACTTTATACTCTATTACCAGTTACTTATCCTACCTAAAAGAACTCCTGTTGTTTCTTGCAAGAACACTTTTGAAAGAAGAGAAGTGCCTGCAATGTTTTCACCAAGATTTTATCCTTTATTTGTGAACATCATCTCTGAAAGAAGAGAGATGGATGGTATATCCTACCCCTGAGTGTTATTTTCTGCTTATATATATAGTATATAGTGCATTTATACTTGTTGGTTGAATATTTTGTCGATCAACGTACTGATAAACAAAATAGGTCTGATCAGCCAAAGTAGGAAGATTAGTCATCCAAATGTGTAGGTTTACCACATCAGAAGGGGACTGATCTCTCCTCTCATCAAGGGGAGGTTCCCTATATATATATATATATATATAAACAAAAAATAATACTCAAGGGTAAGACAAACCATCCATCTCTCTTTTTTTAGAGATGATGCATGCGGATTAAAGGAAAAACTCAAGGGAAATGACATACATCACTCTTCTTTCAAAATTACTATTCAGCCAACCACAAGAGTATTCTTGGTAGTAACAAAAAAACGTAACCAAAGACGTAATAACCAACAAATCGAGATGTAGCACAAAGTCTCCACCTGAATTGCTCAAGAGTAAGATACGAAGGACAATGAGGGCACAAAGTCGTCCCAAATTCCTTTACACATAAATGAAAAGAAAACACACTAAAGGCAATTATGGGGGCACAAAGTCTCTCCACAGTTGACTCTTCAGGACACCTTCTTGACTGCTGTCACTAATTCTACTTGTTGAATTAAAGGAACATAAGATATATTAAGGAAAAAGACATAAGAACAGTTTCCTCAACAACAAAGATATCATAGCACAAAG
Organism: Torreya grandis; assembly: GCA_037957365.1. Lineage (NCBI taxonomy): Eukaryota > Viridiplantae > Streptophyta > Pinopsida > Cupressales > Taxaceae > Torreya > Torreya grandis. The sequence goes on along the minus strand of JARHVA010000100.1, from coordinate 963,224 downwards.
TCTAAAAAATCACTTGCTTTCTTATTCTAATAACAAAATATGATCAACATTCTGAGCTCAAAGTCTCAATAATGCCTTTCAATTTGGGTAGAGTTTCATTCTGATTGTCAAAAAGATATCTATTTAAAATAAAAGAGAGTCCCTTATATAGCCACTTCAAGAAGGACTCAGGAATAGTAACACACCATGTTGCATTGATATCTGTTAAGAAGACAGGCTGAAACTTAGCGGCATTTACCCATTTGCTTTTCTCAATGCAGAGAAACAAGTCACGCTATTGAAAGTTTGCATCTTTCAATGTCCACTTGGCGATCTGATCCTTCCTCATCATTCCTCCTTTTTTGGTTAATTGAATCGGGTCTTGGATTCAATTTGTTGTTCAGTTCTTTAGTCACTTTCTGCTGGTCTTGGCCTTAAAAGCCTGTGAATGCATTCGGGTATGTAGATTACAAGGATCAACAACTATTTTATGAGCTTTGAAATTGACATTTGTGCGCCCGTCGCTACATTTTCAATGGCTAGTTCATTGTCTTGAATTTGATGTCTTTGAGTACGTCACCCCTTGGTCCTTCTTCGGATTTTCTATTTGGCACTTTCCCAGAAAGAACCTGCCATTTCAGGCCTTAAGAAATGATCTGCTTTGGGTCAGGAAGAGCCCCTCGTAAGGGTATCTGCCCTTTGGGCCATAATAAATGATCCACTTTGGGTTGGGAAGAGCCCCCTATAAGGGTATCTGCAATTTGGGCAGTCTTTAGGTGGACTTCAGGCTTCGACAGTCTCTCGCAGACATTTCCTGCAGACAATTCTCGTGGGCATTTTCCCTGGGGTTTTCCCCGGGCAAATTCTCGCAGACAAAACGTCTGTAGACAAATTCCCTGAGCTTTTTTCGTGGGTATTTTCCTGCGAACAAAAAGTATGTGGAATTGTTCCTTTGTTCTTTTGTCTTTGAGAATTTCCTTCGGGTTTTCTTCCCACAATCGCTTTCCTAAATTCCTTCAGACTTTTTGTCTGAAGGAATTGTTTCTTGCCTTAGTCTTTTTTGAATTCCTTAAAAAAAATCTGAAAGAATTACCTTTGAGGCCTTCTTTGAAAATGACCCTTCTGAAGGGTACTTTTGTCGACCAAGTGCCCTCGGCAAGGGCACTTGTCCTTCAGGAGGCTCTTTTGAACTTTTGCATTTGAACCACTCTTTTGAACCAAGGTAATGAACCAACTGTTGAACCATTTGATTGAACCGCTTGGTTGAACTGCTTGGTTGAACCATCTGAGTGAACCGTTTGATTGAACCAAAGCATTGAACCGCTTGGTTGAACCAATTCGTTGAACCACTTTGTTGACCCGCTTCGTTGAGCCAAGTCGATGAACCGTTTCGATGAACCACTCCGTTGAACCAAGCCGATGAACCAAGCTTTGAACCAAAATGGTTCAAGTCGATGGTTCAAGCTGATGAACCAATCAAATGAACTGAAGCATTGAACCAAACATTGAACCAAGCTTTGAACCTATTGAACTTGGCCTGCAAAGTCTGTAGATTCTTGAGAAGTTTGAAAAATGAGGAATTTGAATGCCCAGGACAAATTTCACAAAGGGAAAAGACAATTTTGGTCAGTAGGACCAAAATAGTTCAAATGTTGTCCTAAAAATGAATGATATTTTTTGGGGGACAACAACTGGCTCCAATTGGGAAACTTATATCAATTACAAAAAGAATTCAACTGAGTAAAATCCAGAATCTCCAGTGTCTTCATGTGTACCATTGGGCTACGGAGTCATGCTATCCAGAAATGAAAGGCTCCAAAAATAAAAACAAACAAAACAAAATAGAATTAAAAACTGTACAAATATACATATATATAGATGCAATGATGTGATACTTTAAGAGTTGAAGTATTTCAAATGTTGCTTCTTGAGAGACAATGAAAATAGTGCGCCATCTTGGTAAACCAGCAAGAAGACATTTTGTCCCTAGAAACGGTGACAGGTGAATGGAGCTCTCCACCAGGAAACTAATTTTTTGCATATTTTTGTTGACCTTTTCTTCTTTTTGCTCCGTGGTAGGACGTGGTCTTAAAACTGAAAACCATAACTCCTTGCTCTCCCTGCGAAGGGTTCCTTTCCCTGATTTTGATTTGCAGTAGCATGGTCCACCATCATAACTTATTGTTCAGCTGGTTCAGTCCAGCATATGATTGGATTGTCTACATCAAACTCCTGACAAACTATCAGCTTAACATCTCTTTTGATGTGAAGGAGTTTGATTTCTTCATCTTGAGCAATCTTTAATCCGAGCAACAGAGATTCGCATCCAGCTGTGTAAGAAATGCTGCCATCAAATTTCATCATCCAAACATCATCAAAAGATGATCTTCTATTAGATTTCTCTTTATCAGAGATGGAAGATCCTTCTTGATTTGTACTGCACCCTACTAATTCTTTTGATGCCTTGTTTGGATCAAATCCTAGATTACTAGCTACAAGACTTTCATCCGCTGAGACATGAGCATCATCTATGGTCAAGAATTAATTACCCTTGCTTGAAGGCTCAAATAGAATTTGAGTTGTAGGGGCCGACATTTGGGTGACCACAATTTTTACCTCAGACAGGTCCGACCTGGTTCTCCATCAATATCCAATTGCTCAGGATTGGCTTGCAGAGACTCAAACTCAGTCATCTAAATTTTGGATTTCTTGACATGATCAATCATGTCAAATGACTAAAATGGACTTGGAAGAGAGGATGGGAGTTCATCCTTTTGATTTCTTAAAAGGGGAGAACTGGTTTGCAAAGTTGAAGTAGAAGGTGCAAAGATGTTCAATGTACTTACTTCTTTGGCAATCACTGAGTCCTTTGATTGAAAAGAAAGAGGGGTTCTCTGCTCAGTAATTGAAATTGCTGCTTGGGGTCACTCCTCTATCTTCTCTTTGTCGGCCTGCTAGGCTGACTGATTCTGGGACCTGGTGAATACTGCGTATGATCCTTTGACTAATTCACCTTTACTTCTGGGTTCATCTTGGTAATTCAAGAAACCAATGTGGGAGTCGCCAACTGATTCTTCTAGATCCTCCTTGAAGAGATCAACACCATTTTCTTGCTCTAACTCAGGTTAGAAATAGGAAACATGCTCTGTTTCTAGATATCCAACTACCGAGTTTGTTGGAGGTGCTTCAAGGGCAGGATTCCTCTATGGGGGAGGAAGACGATTTTGTTGCCTTTGAATTTTGCCAGCGTTGCCTTGATATGGCTGATTAGAGAATGTCTTCCTTGGTATATCTTTATATTGAGGAGCAGAAGACATTCCTTGTGCCATTTGCTTTTTCAAGGCTAGCACTTCATTTGCCAGCTTTTGCACCATTGGATCAGTGGTGCTTGTAGATGAATATTCAGAAGATGATGAGGATCTATTTTTGTTTGGATCTCTTCTTATCTTCTTTGCTAAGATGAGATCATCTTCTACCTCAGTGGCCAAAATTTGAGTTGCAGCAAGATCTATTTGACCAGCACGTCTCAAAAGAAAAATCACTTCAGTAACTGAGAATTAATGAAGAAGCATTTGAGATTCTCAGCTGTAGGTCGAGCAATTATAGGAATTCTATTCCTCAATTTGTCAAATTTGGATATGAAGTCTCTCATTGGTTCATAAGGCTCTTTCTTCATCTGTGTAAGTTGAGCCAGAAGTGCATGTGCATCTTCTGTGGGCTTGAACCTTGCTTCAAACTTAGCTTTAAGTGTATCTCAGTCAGTCACTGATCCAACTTGCAGATAGTAGAACCAATCTATAGTAACACCTTGTAGTGTCTCCATAAAATGCCTGACTGCCACGTCTTCAAATTCTACTCCAATAACACCACAGGCTATGTTGAAGGCTACAGTGTGTTCATCAGGGTGAACTATCCCATCACCAAAAAATTTGGGAAATTTTTTTCTTGAACTACGTGGGAGTTCATGCAGAGGTGGAGTCAAGTTGAGTGGGCCAAAAGAGTTACCCCAAGGGCCTCGAACTGCCATGATTTAATTAAGAAAAATAGAGATAACAAATCTAGACAAAGTAGCTAGATTATAGAACAAAAATAGAAAAGGACTGGCTCAGCTTCAGCTTGAGGCTTGAGGCATCAAAGTGTGCACTCTTTTCCAGCGACTCTGGTTTTGAAGACCAGATAAAATAACGGAGGTAGAGGAAGATGGTAAAGCTATTAATAGATAATGGGTAAGACATGAAATGGAGTCACTAGAGTCTATAATGTATAAGGGTTATAATGATAATGGGTAAGACACAGGTGATGTTTCAATCTGAAACTTGAGGTTCAAAATTGCACAAAAATATGTATATCCCTAGCGGAGTCTTCAAAAACTGTTGGTTGAATATTTTGTCGATCAGCGTACTGATAAACAAAATAGGTCTGATTAGAAAAAGTAGGAAGATTAGTCATCCAAATGTGTAGGTTTACCACATCAGAAGGGGACTGATCTCTCCTCTCATCAAGGGTAGGACAAACCATCCATCTCTCTTTTTTTAGAGATGATGCATGCAGATTAAAGGAAAAACTCAAGGGAAATGACATATAGCACTTCTCTTCTTTCAAAAGTACTATTCAGCCAGCCACAAGAGTACTCTTGGTAGTAACAACAAAATGTAACCAAAGATGTAGTAACCAGCAAATCGAGATGCAGCATAAAGTCTCCACCTAAATTGCTCAAGAGTAATATATGAAGCACAATGAGGGCACAAAGTTGTCCCAAAGTCCTTTACACGAAAATGAAAAGAAAACACACTAAAGGAAATTATGGGGGCACAAAGTCTCTCCACAGTTGACTCTTCGGGACACCTTCTTGACTGCTGTCACTAATTCTACTTGTTGAATTAAAGGAACAGATGATATATTAAGGAAAAATACCTAAGAACAGTTTCCTCAACAACAAAGATAACATAGCACAAAGTCTGAAAAATCACTTGCTTTCTTATTCCAATAACAAAATATGATCAACAATTTGAGCTCAAAGTCTCAGTAATGCCTTTCAATTTAGGCATAGTTTCATTCTGATTGTCAAAAAGAGATCTATTTACAATAAAAAAGAGTCCCTTATATAGCCACTTCAAGGACTCAAGAATAGTAACACATCATATTGCATTGAAATTTCTTAAGAAGACAGGCCGAAACTTAGGGGCATTTACCCATCTACTTTTCTCAATGCAGAGAAACAAGTCACGCTATTGAAAGTTTGCATCTTTCAATGTCCACATGGCGATCTAATCCTTCCTCATCATTCCTCCTTTTTTGGTTAATTGAATCAGGTCCTAGATTCAATTTGTTGTTCAGTTCTTTAGTCATTTTCTACTGGTCTTGGCCTTAAATCCTATGAATGCATTCGGGTCTGTAGATTACTAGGATCAACAACTATTTTATGAGCTTTGAAATTGATGTTCGTGCACCCGTCACTATGTTTTCAATGGCTAGTTCACTGTCTTGAATTTGACGTCTTCGGGCATGTCACCCCTTGGTCCTTCTTCGGCTTTTCTATTTGGCACTTTCTCGAAAAGAACCTACCCTTTTGGGCCTTAAGAAATGGTTTGCTTTAGGTCGGGATGATCCCCTTGCAAGGGTATCTGCCCTTCGGGTGGTATTTGGATGGCCTTCGAGCTTCGGTAGTCTCTCGCAGACATTTGTTGCAGACAATTCCCACGGGCATTTTCCCCAGGCAAATTATTGCGAACAAAAAGTCTGCAGACAAATTCCCCGGGCTTTCTTCGTGGGTATTTTCCCGCGAACAAAAAGTCTGCAAAAATTTCTCGCAGACAAAAAGTCCATGGAATTGTTTCTTTGTTCTTTTGGTTTTGAGAATTTCCTTCAAGTTTTCTTCCCGCAGTTACGTTCCCGAATTCCTTCGGAATTATTTTGTCCAAAGGAATTATTTCTTGCCTTAGTCTTTTTTGAATTCCTTAAACAAAAATCTGAAAGAATTACCTTTGCTGCCTTCTTTGAAAATGACCCTTCCGAAGGGTACTTTTATCGACCAAGTGCCCTCCGCAAGGGCACTTGTCCTTTAGGAGGCTCTTTTGAACTTTTGCATTTGAATCGCTCTTTTGAACCAAGGTGATGAACCAACTATTACACTGTTTGATTGAACCGTCTGAGTGAATTGTTTGATTGAACCAAAGCGTTGAACCGCTTGGTTGAACCAAACATTGAACCAATCCATTGAACCACTCTATTAAACTGTTTCGTTGAACCAAGTTGATGAACCACTTCAATGAACCACTCCGTTGAACCAAGCCGATATACCAAGCTTTGAACCAAAATGGTTCAAGCCGATGAACCAATCGAATGAACCGAAGCATTGAACCAAATGTTGAACCAAGCTTTGAACCTATTGAACTTGGCTTGCAAAGTCTGTAGATTCCTGAGAAGTTTGAAAAATGAGGAATTTGAATGCCCAAGACAAATTTTAGAAAGGGAAGAGACAAGTTTGGTTTGTAGGACCAAAATAGTTCAAATGTTGTCCCAAAAATGAGTGATATTTTTTGGGGGACAACAATACCTATAGGGAACCTCCCCTTGATGAGATGAGAGATTTGTCCCCTTTAGATGTGGTAAACCTGCAACTTTAGATGACCAATCTCCCTATGCTATGGTTGAAGAGACATATTTTGCTCACCAGTTAGCTGGTTGCAAAATATTCACCCAACGATTTTTGGCAACTCCGCTGGGGATGGACGTGTAGTTTGAAGCCTCAAGTTTCAGATTGAAGCAGTCCCTACCCTTATCCATTATAGAGTATGGTGACTCCATTCTGTGTCTTACCCACTATCATTATAGCCTTACCATCCTCCTCCACCCCCACGCCAACTGGGGAAGCACACACAATTTGAAGCCTCAAGTTTCAAATTGAAGTAGTCCTTGTACTTCTCCATTACTAGGCAAAGCATCCATTTCTATTGTTAGTAGAGGTTTGTCAATATATACTCCACCCAAATTTGTTATCCCACTTTTTCAAAATCAAATTATGGAAATTTGAGGCCCTTAGGGTAACTCTTTTGGTCCACTAAATTTGACTCCACCCCTGCATGAACTTCCATGCAACTCAAGAACGACCTTTCTTAAATTATTTGGTGATTGGAGAGTTCACCCCGATGAACACATTACAGCCTTCAGCATACCCTGCAATGTGATAGGGGTGGAATTTGAAGACGTGACAGGCTTTTTGTGGAAACGCTACAAGGTGCCGCTACAGACTAGTTCTACCATTTGTAAGCTAAATTAGTGATTGACTGGGACACACTTAAATCCAAGTTTGAAGCCAAGTTCAAGCTTGCAGAAGATGCCATGCTTTGCTAGCCCAGCTTACATAGATGAAGAAGGAACCTCATGAACCCATGAGGGATTTTATAGCAAAGTTTGACAAGCTGAGGAATCAAATTCCTATCATTGCTCAGCCCACATCTGAAAACCTCAAATGCTTTTTCATCAACTCACAGCTGCTTGAAGTGAGTTTTCTGTCGAGACGTGCTGGCCAGAAAGACCTTGAGGCTGCTCAAGACTTGGCTATTGAGGTAGAAGATGACCTTATCTTGGCAGAAAAGATAAGGAGAGATCCAAATAGAGGTAAACCCTCTTCATCTTCTGAATACTCACCCACAGCCACCACTAATCAAATGGTGCAAAAGCTGGCAAATGAATTGCTAGCCTTGAAAAGATAAATGGCACAAGGTATGTCTTCTAATCCTTCATACAGAGATGTAGCAAGGAGGACATTTTCCAATTAGTCATACCAAGGTAATGCTACCAGGAATCAAGGGTAGCCAAATCGTCTTCCTCCCCCATAGAGGAACCTTTACCCTTGAAGAGTCTCTAACCAACTCAGTAGTTGGATATCTAGAAATAGAACATGATTTGTCTTTCCAACCTGAGTTTGAACAAGAAAATGATGTTGATCTCTTTACAAAGGATGAAGGAGAATTAACTGGCGACTCCCACATTGGTTTCTTGAATTACCAAGATGAACCCAGAAGTAAAGGTGAAGCAGTCGAGGGATCATATGCTGTGTTCACTCAGTCCAAGAACTAGTCAGCCCAACAAGCTGACAAAAAAATACAAAGGAGGAACCTCAACCAGCAATTGCAATTGCTAAGCGTGGAACCACTCTGCCTTTCCAGCCAAAGGCCCTGATGATTGCCAAAAAGGTAAATGCATCAAATATCCCTATGCCTTCTACTTCAAATTCGCAGGCCAGTCCTCCCCCTCCAAAAAACCAAAAGGATGAACTCCCATCCTCTCTTCCTAGTCCATTTTAGTCGTTTGACATAGTCGACCATGTCAAAAAAACTAAAATCGAAATGACTGAATTTGAATTTCTATAAGCCAATCCTGAGCAGTTGGACAGGTTGGTAGAGTGTGTGAAGAATAAAGCCATCCCTAAAGGACAAGAGATTAGAAAGGTGACTCATGATTCCCCAAGGAACATGCCCATCTCAAAAAATCTTGTCATTACTCCCCCTACTGCCCCTTGAAAAGTAGATCCTTTCTATGTTTCCCTGTTGATAAATGGTCACAAGCTGAGCAACTGCATCATTGATTCTAGTGCTTCAGACAATGTCATGCCTGCCAAAGTGGCAGAATCTCTTGGTCTCACACTGACCAAAACATTTGGTAGATGTTTTTCCATGGAGAACAAGTATGTGCCATTGCTGGGACAGATCAAGGACGCCTAATTTGCATTTACAACATTCCCAGAAAAGAGAATCAAGATGACAATTCTAGTGGCCAACGTCCTAGCATCTTATGGCATTCTGTTGGGATGAAATTTATGCAAGGATGTTGGAGGAGAGTTAAGCATGGACCTGTCCGAGGTGAGGATCCCTGTCAAAGGCATCATGAAGAGGCTGCTCCCTAAAAAGGAAGCAAAATATGTTGTCACTTAGACATCAACATCTGAAGCTCAAATTATGTTTGAGTCTTCAGGCAGGGGTAATTATTTTTTGTCTACTAAGGATGTTCATGTTTTAGCAGATGAAAGTACTGTAGGTGGCAATCTAAAAATTGATTCAAACAAGACATAAGAAGAATTGGTAGGGTGCAGTACAGATGAAAAAGCATCTTCCACTTCCAATGAAGAGAAATTTTATAGAAGATCAGTTTCTAATGATGTTTGGATCCTAGAATTCGATGGCAACAATTCTTCTACCAATGCTAGAGTCAGGACTATGTTGATATCTCTTCAAGGAGATATTTTTCCTTTATGCAAGTTGCAGTTAAGCAACACCAACAACACAGCTAAATGTGAATCTCTGTTGCTCAGATTGAAGGCTGCTCAAGACCAATATGTCAAACTCCTTCACACCAAAGGAGATGTTGAGCTAATGGTTTGTTAGGAGTTTGATGCTGATAATCAAAATACGTGCTGGACTGAACCAACAGAACAACAAGCTATGGTAATGGACCATACTACTGGACTCCAAAGTCATCAAAAGGAACTCTTCGCCAAGAGAGCAAGGAGTTATGGTTTTCAGATTGAAGACCACGTCTTGCCATAGAGCAAGAAGAGAGAGCCAAAAGGAGTGCACATAAAATGTGATTCCTGGTGGAGAGTTCCATTCACCTGTCACCAATTCTGGGGACAAAATAGTTTCCTGCTAGTTTATCAGGACAGAACGCCATCTTCCTTGTCTCATAATGGGCAACGTCTGAATCACTTCATTTTTTGAAGTATCAGATGAGTTCACCTGTACATATGTACACTTGTATAGTCTTTAGTTCTATTTTGTGATTTTCATTTTCATTTTTTGGCACCTTTCTTTTTGGGTAGCATGACTCCATAGCCCAATGGCATACTTGAAGGCACTGGAGATTCTGGTTTCTACTCCCCTCAACTATTTCAAGTTTTCAACTGAAGGAAGTTCCCCAATTGGAGCCAGCTATTGTCTCAAAAAAATGTCACTCATTTTTGGTACAACATATGAACTATCTTGGCCTTGCAAGACCAAAATTATCTCTTCCCTTTTCAAAAATTGTTATGAGCCTTCAAATTCTCCATTCTTCAAGCTTTTCAGTGAATCTACGGACTTTGCAGGCTTGAAACTACAGACTCCGCAGGCTCATTTCTATGGACTTCACAGTAAGAAATATACGGACTCCCTCAGATCTATGAACTTGAATATATGGACTTTACAAGTTAGTTTCTACGGACTCTGTAGGAAAGAAACAGGTTCAACAGCGTTAACAGGTAAATTCTCTCAAAAAAACAAGTTCTCAACATTTGGGCGATTTCAAGGTTGGATCAATGACTTTGTTCAATCAAAAATGTCCATTGGCAAGCTTCTAAGCAAGGATTAAACCATTGAACCGTTGAACCTTGAAGCATTTTGGTTCAACGGGTTCAATGGGTTCAAAGGTTCAACGTCATCAACAAGAGTTGAGCGCATTTGTCAAGTTCAAAGTTCAATCGTTTCAAAGTTCCATGGCTTCAAAACACTTAGCGAAAAATGAAGCATTGAAGCATTGAACCGTTGAACCTTGAACCATTTTGGTTTATCGGTTCAACAAGTTCAACGACCAAATGGTTCAACGCGTTTGGTTCAAAAAGATCAAAGAGTTTAGAAAGAATAAGGAAGTGACGGACAAAGGATGAACCAATGAATCGATTGAACCTTGAATCGATAGAGTTCAAAGTTTAATGGTTCATGGGTTCAAAGGCGGCCTCAGTCAAGGAAAGAAGCAACAAACAGATGGTTCAACCAAGGAGCAAGAAAGTGATTGAACCAGAAAGCGATGGAATAAAATAGACAGAATGAACTGATGAACCAATGAACCAATGTACTTTCAGCAGGTTTAAAGGTTTAAGGTTCAACATGGTTCAAGTGGCTAGCGACCATTGACAACCTCGCAGACGTCAAATTTAAAGTAAGGGAATATCCGTTGAAATTCAAATAAAGTGCAAAACTTAAAGAAAGAACCAAGTGACTGACCGAAAAGAAAGCCTAAAAGCCAAAGCTCAATAGAAAAAGACAAAGCAAAGGAATTCCTTTGGACTTTTTGTCTGAAGGAAAAGTCTGCCAAAAAAGGAAAAGCTCGACTGAAGAGAAAAGCCCATAAAAAAATGCCAGATGGAAAAAGACAAAGTGCAGCAGAAGCCGCCACGTGTCCCTTGTAGAGTCAAAGCGAAAGCTGCCAAGTGTCATCTACCAGGACAGTTTCTAATAAGTTTCAAAGCTGCAGAACATGCCACATGTTCTGTTATAAATCAGTGGAAGCCAACAAGTGTGAACATCTGTGATCTCTCCCTTTTGTGTCGTAATGACTGTGGTGGGCCCCAAGTGAGTTGCTAAGGGCAAGTGGAATGCGACAAGTGGCATCATTTGTGTGAATCCGAATGAGTCCCAAATGTTTTTACAGTATTTTTAGGAGCTCGACAGAAACTGCCACGTGTCATCTTCCGCAGGACTCTCAAAAGGTATTCAAAGTCTCGCAGAACATGCCACGTGTCCAGTTAAAACTCAGTAGAGCACAACAAGTGTCTGCATCTGCATTTCAAGTTTCTTATAAAGATTCTTTCACTAAGTTTCTCTCATATTTCTGTAGAGGCTGCCACGTGTCACTTGCTGAGATCAACAAAAAGCGGCCAAAGCAAGTAGGAAAGACATGAAAGAATTGGTTTGAGCGCATGCTTGAATGCATTCAAAGACCTTCACCACCAAAGGGAAGAATCGCTGAGAGGAGCGTAAAGAGATAGTAAAGTTGGGAATGTAGCCTCAAGAGCTTAAATTCTAGGAAGAGACAAAGCTGGAAAAGACAAAAGCAAAAGAGGGAAAAGCTTGAAATATCTGTGCAAATATAATTTCAATAGGTGGAGCAGTCCACCACGTAGATATTTGGGCCTGCAAACATTGAAAGCGTAGCCTATTTATTTCCCTTAGAGTAAATGCAAAATGGACAGCTGCGTGGATAACAGGTGATAGAATAAGTGACTCAGGCTCAGGGGAAGACATTCAAGATGAATCAACACGCCACAGTTAAGGCAGTTGCCCTGTTCCAGCATGGCCCTCCCTGACATAACCAAAAATGCATTCAAGGCATTAATGCACAGCATGGGCCGCTCCATGGGACAAAGTGACAAGCCTTCCTTGGCCTCTATATATTGTAATCTCTTGGTTTGTTATAAGGGAGATCTTCCCATTACCAGAAGCAAAACTCTGCCCAAATTGAAAGGCATCACTGAGACTTTGAGCTCAGATTGTTTAACATATTTCTTTGTTTGAATCAAAAAGCAAGTTACTTTCAGACTTTGTGCTGTTATAGCTTGTATCATTCTAGGAGATTGTTCTTATGTTTATTTCCTAAATGTATTCTTGTTTTTGTAATTTGACAAGCAGAGCTAGTGGAAGTGATAAGGAAGGTGTCTTGAAACTAGTTACTTTCAGACTTTGTGTTGACATAATTGTTTTCAGTGTGTGTTTTTAATTTCTTTCTATGTAAAGGACCTTGGAACGACTTTGTGCCCCCACTGTTCTTCGTATCTCACTCTTGGGCAGTCAAGGTGGAGACTTTGTGCTACATCTTAGATTGTTGGTTACTCTGTACTCTGTTACCAGTTACTTATCCTACCTGAAATAACTCTTGTTGTTTCCTGCAAGAACACTTCTGAAAGAAGAGAAGTGCTTTCAGTGTTTTCACCATGATTTTCTTCTTTTTTTGTGAACATCATCTCTGAAAGAAGAGAGATGGATGGTATATCCTACCGCTGAGTGTTATTTTTAGCTTATATATATAAAGTATATAGTGCCTTTATACCTATAGGGAATCTCCCCTTGATGAGAGGAGAGATTTGTCCCCTTTGGATGTGGTAAACCTGCAACTTTGGACGACCAATCTCCCTATGTTGTGGTTGAAGAGACCTATTTTGCTCACCAGTTAGTTAGCTAGTTGACAAAATATTCACCCAACATAAACCAAATGTAGTTTGCTTCTTCAACGACAATGCATTTTCACATATCAGTAGCCATGCATTTACAGGTTTTAAAAACCATGCATTCTCCTTCAAGTCATATGCAGTTTGCTCATACAAGCCATATGTTATTTCCTTCAACATGCACAATCAATGTGCCATGCACACCCGCAAAGGAGGACACAACATGCTCACTTTAAAAGAAGGTAGTGAGAAAGCACACAATCTTGAAGAAGAGTTCACATTTCCATCACTAGTTTAATCATGTCATAGCAATGTTTTTTGGAAGCAATTGTTTGATACTATCGTAGTAATAGTAGGTACTAAGAAGTTTGTAAGACGTAATACTATTGTCCAATATATTTTGTAACTTTTATGTTCTATGAATAGAAAACTTGTCCAAACTTAATTTAATATCACCTGATTTTTGCATTTTAAGGAAAAAAAAATCATTGGTTTGTCAGTTGCTAATTGTAATGATATATGTGTATGTATATTTATGCATGTCTATATGTATGCATATGTCTATATATGTATGTGGATATATGTATATGTAAACATACATACACATACATAGATACACATACACATACATATATACAAACATGTATGTATGTTATATATGTATGTGCATGTATACCCATTTTAATACTTCATCTTAACTGCTTATAACTAAGCTTTCAAAGTCTAATGCATTATACATTTTACGATATTAACGGTTTTATCATGAAAGGTCATAAAACACACTTTTTAAACCTATGATCAAAACATAACCTTAAAAACATTATTTTATAATCCCAAAAGCACCGATAACTGAACATGAAAAAACCATTTACAAAATAATATTATATGTATTCATATTTTAAAAAACCCTTTTAGCATACTCTCCTCACCCGACCCAAATGAAATTAACCCTATTTACTTTGCCCATTCACCCAGATATAACTCAAAAACCCTAAAAACTAATCATTTTGAGGCTCATTTGGGGTTGAGTAGCGGCCGCCATGCACCTCCCCCAACACTGCAAAATCTCCCAAAATAGCAAGGTCAATTTTTTTTTGTTACGGATTTCCTTCTATGGACATCACTAGTTATTGTGGAGAAGGCATTATGTGTGTGTATATTTATGCATGTTTATATGTACATGTATGTCTATATGTGTATGTATGTTTAAACACACACACACACACACACACACACACACACACACACACACACACACACACACACACACACACACATGTATGTATATTTATTATATATGTATGTGTATGTATGTTTAAACACACACACACACACACACACACACACACACACACATAAAAAACACATACATATATAAACACATGTATGTGTGTATGTTATATATGTATATGCATGTATATTTAAACATGCATTCAACCCTAGTATGTTCGTGTCATACACACACACACACATGTGTGTGTATATATATATACAATGCACACTGAGACATATACACATATTTAACATATACATACACATTGAGGGCATGTAACTAATTTGTGTCTATGGATGCATGTCTTATTTTTATATGTTAACAAACTGAATTTAATATACATGCATAACTCAAATTATAGGAAAAAATGATAAACATAGTTCATTGCCTTAGTGAGGTTAGAATAAACCTCACCATAAAACCGTGATACCCTCGCTTCCCTTCATTTACTGCAAACCATTCGACGACATTCATAAAAGAAAGTATTATTCAAGCATAAAAAAATATTATTCGAGCATAAAAATACTATTCAAAGTTTTTAATTTAAAGTGTCATTGATTCAAAGAAGAACATAATGTGCTGAAGGAGAAAAAACAATTCCCAATAATATATTGTGTTTAAAAATACAAGAGATAATTCCACTCAACCCTTCAAATATGTCCACTCTTTTCCTTGTGTGTGCCTTTTTTTCCTGCCTTCAAATATGTCAACTCAGTCCACTTGCCATCCTTCCAAATCAATGATGGTCAGAGGTTATAAACTTTTATTATAGATGTATCACCTTCCCCTGTAAAAGTAGAAAATCATAAAAGCGCACGGAAAGAGAAGTTAATAGTGATGAAAATAGACACACCTAGAGACTATTATGGGAAGCTAGAGCTGGAAATATGATCTAGAAGCTATATGGACCAAAACCCTACCATTTAGACATATGTTGTTATTCCATTAAGATCTTAGACTAACATTATTTAGAAATAAAATTTAAAAATTCATCCAAACACGTAAGAAGGTAATCTCTTGAATAAATTTAGAAATTCTTCCTAAACCGCTATTTTCATTCAGAATCTGCAAATGAAAAAATAATAAGCTTTCATTTACGTTCCACCACCTGCCCCCACAAAGGATCAAGATTTCATTTTGGCTTGCAAAACCATGAAGAATTCTTATAAGAAGAAATCACTTTCGCTTAATAATTATGGAACACCGCATTTAAAGTTCGGGGAAAGGTCCCAATAGTTGTGCATGTTCCAATTGCTGAACAGAGCTTTTGTTAATATGTGTTCTATCGATGGAACATATTGATGTGTATAAATATTAAAGTGCACCCGAAGCTAAACATGTAGTATCTAATACTTGTTCAACATTTATTCTATAAAATTAAGAGTAACCAATCACATCTTGACAAGTAAGACTCAAGTATTGATACTCTAATGCATAACTCTTGGTACTCCAAAGGTTAAGTTAAGACTCAAGTATAATGTGTAAAATGTATAATGTGTTAAGATTCAAGTATAATGCATTTTATGAGTCAAGTATTGATACTCTAATATAAAGGTTAAGTTAAGTTAAGACTCAAGTATTGATACTCTAATGCATTTTATGACCTCTCATGATAAAATTGGTTATATTATAAAATGTATAATGTGTTATACCTTGAAACCTTAGTTATAAGTAGTTAAGATGACATATTAAAATGGGTAAATTTTTTGAAATCTAATATGATGTTATGACACCTTAATTCAATGTCCAAAGTTAGAGTGCAGGGCTACTAGGACCTTTCCCCTAGAATAATAGTAAAATAAAAGATCATTATTATTTATTATCATATCACAAACATTACAGTCTACTGCCACTATAAATTAAGCTTATGAGCCTAAAAAGAGGGAGATATACATAAATCCAGGTAGGGTATAACCATTAGGGCTAAGAAATTTCAAAAGAGCAGAAGTAGCGCATATTGTAACTCCTCAGCTAGAAATTCAAAGAAGAGATTCAAAGGCCATAATCTCACTAGAACCACCGCACCCGGTAGAAGATAGAAAATGTTATAACACATGCAAAGATATAACGTTATTGAAAATTTAAGGTTTATATTTATATTTGAAAAAATAAGTGTAAATATTTGTAAGAGAAGCAATATCACAACAGATTGTACGCTGACACTAGGCCTAACACAACAAGATCAATTTGAGATGTCTCAAGTGGTAGAATTGAAACATCTAGGGTTTGAAATAGCTTCAAGAACATTCAAAGTTTCATTTATTTAATGCAAGTATTAGCTTTCATTTATCCTTACAAAAAATGAAGCTTTCTAAATCTAAAGAAACAACAGGTTGATGATTCATAGGATCATTTTGCACTTGTGTAGTAGTACAAAGAAGAAATAATTCTGCCAAATTCTTCATCATTTTTCACCAGCGCTTCAAGATTCCACCTGAAAGGACTCTGCTCGACTTTTCTCGAGGAGTTCCGGCTGAGTGAGGAACCCCTACACCACCATCGATCCTTGACGTCGAGGATCGAGACCACGATGTCGTGGCCGACACACTGCCATTCCTGAGCTCCCTTGAATTTGAACCACATTTCGTAGGATGTTTTGAAATCCCTGCTCTTATCGCGTTTCGAACCTGTGACCTTCGACGGCGTTTTCAGAACCCACGATGTTTTCATTCATGCTTGACGATCTTACTAGTAAAAGCCCTAGGTATTGCAATATGCATTTGAAGCTGCTATTTTGGGAGATTCGGTAGTGTTGGGGGAGGTGCATGGTGGCCGCTACTCAACCCTAAATGAGCCCCAAAATGATTAGCTTTTAGGGTGTTTGAGTTATATTTAGGTGAATGGGCAAAGTAAATAGGGTTAATTTCATTTGGGTCGGGTGAGGAGAGTATGCTAAAAGGGCTTTTTAAAATATGAATACATGTATTATTCTTTTGTAAATGGTTTTTTCTTGTTCAGTTATTGGTGCTTTTGGGATTATAAAATAGTGTTTTTAAGGTTAAGTTTTGGTCATAGGTTTAAAAAATGCATTTTATGACCTCTTGTGATAAAATCAGTTATATTGTAAAATGTATAATGTGTTAGATCTTGAAACTTTAGTTATAAGTAGTTAAGATGACATATTAAAATGGGTAAAAATTTCAAAATTTAATGTGATGTTATGGTACCTTAATTTGTTGTCTAAAGTTAGGGTGTTCCGCGACTAGGACCTTTCCCTTACATGGGAAAGTCTCTCTTCCACTTATGAGCGGTAGTCCCAAACTCCAGTCGTAAACAAGAAGGGCATGGTGGTCTCCTTCCACATTCACACTTGCTAAGTTATCGTCTCAGTCATTAATCTAGCAATGATATTTTGTAAGTGGTTGATACATGTGATAAAAGTTTGTTGTTAATTTTACCATGTTCTATATTCATATTTACAATGTTACGATTTCAATTATCGATCTAACCTTATATTTTTGTAAGTCATCAATACATGTGGTCAAAGTTTGTTGTTAACTCTACCTCATTCCACATTTGCCCATGCCATGTCAAAACCATCCTAATGATTGTGATTGTGAGATGGCATGGACGAGGTGGAATCATCCTAATGATTGTGATTGTGACATGGCATGGGCGAATGTGGAACGAGGTGGAGTTAACAAACTTTTACCACGTGTATTGAGAGCTCAACATGTATTTTAGAGTAAACATTTTACAAAAATAACTTTTAGTTTTGCATGTTTGAAAGATTGTAATGGAATTTACATGTGAGGGATCAATGAGTTAGATATGAGTTTTAATTTTTGTTCTTTCTTATCCCTTATAACAACCTTTAAAGTAATGAAATTTCTTTTAATTTTTGTTTTGTAGGTTTATTATGATATTTTGTATATTCTATAATATTATATTCCATAACAAAATGTGATGTTTTTATGTCATTGCCCACCTCCCTCCCCAAAGAAAATATTTATTTTTTCAAAATCTGATTGTCGTTATTTCACATACTAATAATTAGACACTGAGGGCTAACACTCTGTCTAACTTTAATTCCTTTTGACTTAGGCATATAGTTGAGAGATACTTTAAGATGTACTCTAATTATATTTAAATGTGATTCCTCTTGACTTAGGCATGTAGTTGAGAGATACTCTAAGATGTACTTTAATTATATTTAAATGTGATTCCTCTTGACTTAGGCATATAATTGAGGGATACTTTAGGATGTACTCTAATTAAATTTAAATGTGACTTAAGACAACATCCTTCGCTATTTTTATATATTTTTAGCATTTAATATTTTGATATGTATTCACAAAGACATATCAAAATGGAACCAAATTTAAACATTTAAAAATGGTTTTTAGACATTTATTAATAGTTAAATACATGTTTTTATTTTAGTTTTTAGGATATTTTTTTATGGGAGCTATGAATGGACATGAAAATTAATTCAAATAACTATATCTACCCTACAAATGTTTAGGTAGACTTGACATTGAGTAGAACTAGGTACAACCAATGTATTTAGCCAACCCTTTTACATTTCATGAATAAAACAATTTCAATTATTAAAATTTATTTTTTTAATAACCTCTGTCAAAAAAATTACTATACCTGACAAGCTAAATTTGATAGTCACCCTATTTATTATGATTTTTTTATGACAATTATTTATTCAATATTATCCTTTAAATAACTATAATAAAAATTTCAAATAATTTATATATTTATTATTGTAATCTTTTAGAGCTTTTTGATACCCTGTCCAAACTTTCACCTTACATCCTACCCAGAAAAATTGGAATTGTATTGTAGAACCAAAAATATGCAAATACGGCCACACGGCCATCAAATATAGTCTCTGTATAAATGTGAGCGATTTACAATTCGTATGCAATATTTTGAAAGAGTTGTTTTTATTTATTTATTTATTTTGGGTAGGAATTATTTTGTCGGAGTTTTTTGTTCGGCCGTACGATATTCTAGAGAAAACAACAAAAATTGCAGACAATCGCCGGGAGAGTCCGTAAAAGAAATATCACTGTAAATTTTAAACATTTGAGAGGAAAGCAGGGTTACAAAATAAACAGGCTTTTGAGAGGGCACAACATTTCATATCAGTGAAAAATCATATCTGGATTACATTTAAACCCTGCCAGGAACAAATTATAAAAATGGGGCAAAATAAAAAAATGGATTAGCATTAGAGCGAGGGGACGGTTCCCGTGCCCTCCCATTGTAAAAACAAAAAAAAATTTAAGTGCAGGCACACACCCACATCATCTCAAATGTCTCCGCGGCTGCTGCTGCTGTTGGAGCAAGGCCGGCTCCGTCTCCACACGATGCCTCCCTTTTGGGGTTGGAATCAAAATTGCCGCGACTGTGATTGGGATTGGGAGGATGATAATACAGTCGAGCAGTTTGGGGGCAATGAGAATGGAACCTGGCTGCGATCCTGACGCCCAGATCTAACATCTCCACGTATTTCCCCATCTCATAAAGCAGAGCACAATATTAACAGGCCCTGGGATGAAATAGACTGCTTCGCCTCAAGCTTTAGCCGCACCTTAATGCCGGAAAGCATGCTAGAGCTGAACGAAACGCAGGGTCACGGTTTGAAATTTTAGGGCATCGGGTATATATACTATTTTTCGGCGGATAGGAATCGAGAATGGGAAGGTTTTGAGAAACTGCGTGAGTTCTCCGCATGCCTGTAGGGCCCACACGCATTAAAGTCCAGCCTGCCGGCCTTCCCGCCCTTTCCGTTCGTTCACTCCACGAGGCTTTCGCTCATTTACCGTCGAATTTTGAAATATGGGCATAAAAGAAACGATATTTTGGACGCAGACCCGAGTTTCCTCTAAATAAACGTAGGGACGTTTGCGTGATTATGACGGTAGGCTTTCCCTCAAAGCTATTTAATCTAAAGTCGTTAGGAAAAAAAGTTTAAAAGTGACCTAACCAATCCTGACATAAAGTTAGCCGTTATTAATGCCCGTTACCGTGAAATCACTTATAGTTGTCACCGAATTTCTCTTTCGGTGCCCACCAAACCTTTTTTATTTTATTGAATACAAAATGAATACATGGGAGAGTCTCTCTCCCATTTATGAGAGTAGTTCAAGTCGTCAACTCGAAGGGCATGTTGGTCACGTTCCACATTCACACTTGCCAGGTTACCGTCTCGGTCACTAATCTAGTAAATATATTTTCAAAATGGTTGATATATGTGATAAAAGTTTGTTCTTTATTCTATCATGTTTTATATTCATATTTGCAATGTTATGATTCCAATCATCGATTTAGTTATATATCTTGTAAGTTATCGGTATATGCGGTAAAAGTTTGTTACTAATTTTATTTCGTTTTACATTTGTTTACACTATATTACAATTACAATCATTAAGATGATGATATGGTGGTCTCATTGTTGTTAACTCTACCTCGTTCTACATTTGCCCATGTCATGTCACAATTACAATTATTAGGATGATGACATGGTGGTCTCGTACCACCATGTCATCATCCTAATGATTGTGATGGTGACATGGGTGGCACAAATGTGGAATGAGGTGGAGTTAACAACAAACTTTTACCATATGTACTGATGAATTACAAGAAGTGAGGCTAGATCAGTGATAGGGACGATGACATTGCGAGGGTGAATGTACTTTGTGATTGGGATGGTGACATGTCGGGTGCAAGGAACTGATAAGCATTTGAGGGTATTGTAATTGTTTTCCATCATCGTTTGTGTCTAAGATGAATTTGAAGGTATTGCAATTATCCGCCATCACCATTTGTGTCTACAACATGGCTCTCCAACTCTATCATTTCGACTCATGCCATCATTATTTGTAGAGCTCCAACATACATTTTAGGGTACATATTACACATTTTACAAAAACCACCTTTAATTTTGCACGCATTAAATACTAAAAGGGAATTTGCACATGAAGGATATTGATGTTTTCACCTTGTAACAATTCATTCTTTGTCTGTTTTGAATGCCATAAATGACCTCAAATAGGCTCAAAGTATTGGAAGGGTTTTTTTGTGTGTTTTTGCATCAGTGAGCTAGATATTAGATTTTGTTTTTGTTCTTTCTTACATATCAATGGTTAGACTCTCCTATAACAACCTTGAAAGTAATGAAACTTCTTTTAATATGTAAGTTTGTTGTGTTGTAGGGTGGTTTCATTGTTTGACCTATTAGCATGTATGTACTTGTTATCATCTCCTCTCTTTCATCAAAAGAAATATAGAACTCGCCTTTTTCGACTTAGATTGCAACTCTCTTAGGGATTCTTTTGTTGAGTTTTGCACTATGCATTTATTGTTGATTCATGACACCAGTTATATCTTCTACTTTTAAGACAAACTTACCAAAGTTCATAACCTTGACATAACATAAAACAATTGCTTAATTTCCTCAAATTTTGTTTTTGATTTTTCATCACATTCTTTGTTTGTCTCGTGGTGATCATTGTTTTATTATTTTCATTGATATTTTATATAAATAATCATATTGCACTATCAATTAAATATAATGATGGCACACGAAAAATAATGTAATATATAGTAAACTATAATAAATTGTATCTACGATCAAAAGGGACAATTGAAGGTACCATGAATTGTAAATGCTCAATAGTAATGAAGGGAAAGAGAAGGTGAAAGATACATAACTGAAACAAACACATTTGAGTTCTAAAAATAGATTTTGATGTTAGAAACAAGTTGTAACACTATGCACAGTCAAACCTTGAAACTAGATTGTGTTCATTGACAATGCCCATAATTGACCATTATTAATTATGGACATATTAAAATCATACATTCAATTATGGCCAATTTTTGCCAATTATAAAAAGCTACTACAATTACGACTATGTTGATCTTTGGGGTTTGAAACTTCTTGGATGCTTTGACAATAAAAAAGATATGAGAATTTGTTTTCACTTGGAAGAATTATTATGCACATTTTTTTGAATTGTTTCTCATTTGATGAAATCGCAATTCACCACAATATCACAAGAATAAAAAAATGTGCAAGGTTAGTGGCCCAAACATCCTTAAGGGTTGCATCCACATATCCCACATGTTCAAAATCATGACTCAATGTAGGCCTATTGTTCGCTAGTGTTTCCAACTGAAATGAGAGAAAGGGCTTCACCTCCTCTCCCTAGCTAATCAAATGCAATTATATATCTCATAACGTAACCTTATTTGAGTATAAGTGTGTAGGCATAAGATTTAAATAGATGATGAGAGTACAATAGGTTCAATGTGCAAGACTCTTAATAAGCATGTAATCGATATACTCAATGTACATACAAATAACTTGATTACACTTAGTTACCTTCTACTTGATCATGAATTGGATTGGGATACATTTATCTATATAGGTTCCATAAAGACACATTCACATATAGATTGACCATGGAAAATAATACGAACCAATAATCAAAGCATGAAAAATCAACATATAGTATAAACGACCTATAAAAAATAGATGATCAAAATCAATCACCCATTAATTATTGTCAAAGTATAATCGATAATTATTATGTGAGAAAAAAACTAAAAAACAAAAAATAAGATAGATTGAAGATGATAAATAGATCACAATACAAACAACTAACAAATATAAAACATTTAAAAGAGAATTAAAAAAATATAAAACTATAAAAAATCCAAAATGAAAAAAAGATATCTTAAAAAAAGTTAAATATATACAAATAAATTAAAAATATCAAAATGTAACAAAATTAGAATAAAAATATAACCTATCTCAAAATTGAATATCTACTTAATACCCATGTAAGTAAATATTTCCCTCCACCTAAAAATAAAACAAAATAAAGGTATATTTCCTTCTCTTCCTTCCATGTGTATTTCGCTCATTCACCCGTTAAAATTGACATTCAAAATATTGGCATAAAGATACTTGTAACAAACGTCGAGTTTCCTTCAATAAATTTAGCGTGAAAAGCTTGGACCTTTGTGTGCTTCTCACGGTAGGCTTGTGCATGGTTTCGCTTTACGCAATTTAATATAAAGTCATTTACAATTTTATTTTAAATGTATAGTTTAATATTTGTGCCACCGATAATAGGCTCACGACCAATTGTCAGGGAAAGGTATATCCATTACCATTGATTCACTTTCGGTGCCCACCAACGGTTCTTTGTATGAGATTAAAAAATTCTCTCCAACTTATGAGTGGCGGTCCACGTCGTAAAGTTGATTGGAGGGTGACCTCATTTCTTCAATAGAACTTCTTAATGTAGCTTAAATTTCCATTATCTAAGAGGGGGTATACATCCCTTCTAGCTTGACATTTGTTGTTGGTAAATGCACTAAACATTTTACTGATAATTTCATTTTGATTCACATTCATCTTTTTTATGTTAAAGTTTTTTATACATCCCTTCTAGCTTGACATTTGTTGTTGGTAAATGCACTAAACATTTTACTGATAATTTCATTTTGATTCACATTCATCTTTTTTATGTTAAAGTTTTTTAGTTATCGTTTAATTTTGACATTTTATAATTTTGTGATATATGTGATAAATGTTTGTTGTTTTATGTTGTTACACATTCACAGTAATAATGTCATAGTCTCAATCATTAAGTTAGTTTATGTTATAAATGGGGGTCGGGGAATTAAATATATTTATATATTTATTTTTGCCACTCTTATCCATTTATAAGTTGTTGGTACATATGATACAAGTTTGTTGTTAACTCCACCTTATTCATCCACTATGTAACCATCCCAGTGACTAATGGTGATTGGTGACTAAGATGATGAAATGGTAGCACAGGTGTAGAATGAGGTGGATTCCACTAAAATGACTCAAATACTATTAATATAGCCCAAATTCCATACTCATCCTCATAAAATCAATAGCTCCCAACGCCATAAAAATCACATCATAATTAGTCCGTTAATAAATTATTAAATTAGATAATTATTCCTAACTTGACCACCAAATTTGGTGACCACAAAACACTCACTACTAAACCTTGAAAAGTTGAAAATTAATCGCACCACCTTCTTAATTGATTTGGCAAAGTCACTCACAAGTGCAATCTAGTCATGTTATATGCATGCAATTGATTTGTCGTAGATACACATGTAGTAGATTTGCCACATATCCTAATGGATTATTGTTAATCTATAGCTTCACGTTATTTCCATTTGCATGCTTTGAAGATTGATTGGGAATTTGCATGTGAGGGATATTGATGTTTCTACCTTCTAACTATTCATTATATGTTAGTTTTGAATAACACAAATATTCTCAAATAGGCTTAAATATAGTAAGGCTTTTTACATGTCTTTCTATCAGTGAGCTACGTATTAGTTTTTCTTTCTTTCTTTCCTATGCATGGATAAAATCTCCATGCATTGAGATGCGTTTAAGCTCTACAGACCAGATAAAGTTATGTGGGGTTGAAGCCATCCTTGAAATGGTTTAAAATGCACAAGTTTTCTAAATAAGTTGAATTTGGAATTAAACATGGGAATAAGGGTTTTGTGTTAAAATTTAGTGTCTACACGTATGTGCCACTTACAAACTATCACACAATATTAGAACACTGCCTTGTATAAAATAATTGAATTCAATACAATGTATAAAAAAATGAATTAAATTTTTTTATAGCCACTAAATGTAGATATTATACCTTATCAAGTAATCTATGTAGTAAAAGAAGCCATATATTACACTTATTAAACAAAAATATAATATAAAAAATGTAAATAACAATTTGCATCATTTATGTACCCTATTTATTTATTTTTCAAGAATGTCAATTTCATGGTTAAAATGGAGTTGAGTGAATGCTCAACCTTCATATTGTGCATCCATGGTGTTTGGATACACATAATGAATGGTTTGTCATTCTCAACATTAGGTCATTCATAACACAATAAAATCTTGATATTTTTAGATATAACACAATAAACCTTATAAATCATTATAATTTGAGATCTAGCACAACATGAGAATTATCTTACCCTTGTAGGGGTGTAAGATAACTTATGTTCACCATAATTTATTAGAAATAAATGGATTACACCTAAATGCAACATATTTATCTAATTAATTTCAATTAAGCATAATAAAAATGTGCAAAAAAAAAAATTACATCTCATTTATATTTCACAATCTATAAGTAAGACATTCACATAGGTTTTAGAGGCATGTCTATTTTATTATGAGATCTAGTAATAGTCGTCAGAATATTAATGTGGAAATATGGGGCTAGAAGTTATAGAGACCTCATCGACAAATTTTACAATTATTAGTAACATATATACGAAGTATAATGGGAACTCTTGACAGGTATAAACCATCATGTGTAGTCTTGATGGATGAAAAATAGGCCTAAAACTTATTTGATGAGATTTTTCACATAGTCTGGATCTTTGATTCTTTTGCTATGATCTTTGTGTTATAATCCCTATAACTTTCAAAACAAGCTTTCTTCTCCTTACCCTAGATTGGCAATAATTAATTAAATTTAAGGAAAATAATGAATGTTTTGGGGCATGTATTTCAAGTTAGCTAGGATTTTTATCAAATTGCACCATGATCAAATGAACAACAAAGCATGCATGAAAAACCCATAGAGTGAAATCTCATAAACTTCAATTTAAAGAAAAAATTCTCGCAAAATAAAAGTTGTAAATAACATTATCTCATTAGCATTAGCTAAAAAAATAATATGAAAGGTACATATATAGGTGAAAGATAGACATATCCCAACATCCTCATGCACGTGGGATTATTTTTCACTAATGACCTATAATAAACCTAAGCAAGC
The DNA here is from genome assembly GCA_037957365.1 of Torreya grandis. NCBI lineage: Eukaryota > Viridiplantae > Streptophyta > Pinopsida > Cupressales > Taxaceae > Torreya > Torreya grandis. Next base: position 937,231 of record JARHVA010000100.1, on the reverse strand, counting down.
TAAACAACACAATGTAGGTAAGCCTAAATAGTGGATGAGAAAAAGCCTACACCAACCTGCCCTCACCCCCCTTCAAGCATAGCTTAGGTGGGTAAAAGGATTGGGTATTGACAACAAGGCTTGATGAGGTACCCAAGCACAATAAAACTCCCATAAATCAAAGAAAATGAGAGAACCTGTAGGACAAAACTCCTCCCCTAAAAAATAGAAAATAAGAGAAGGGATCTAAAAATCCCCACTAGGGTCTACAACTGCCTATAGCCATCTGATATCCTGCAACGAAGTTCTCATAAGTGATTATGGATTAGAAGTAGATGCAATGAAGAGTGGATCACCTTAGAATAGTGAATGTGTCCATCAATTCCCTAATGGATCTTCAACCAAGGTGTGATTCATATATAAGAAACTATTCTCCTCATGCAAGGTAGAAGTGTCAACTTCTCTATGCAATGTTGGTGCAATGGGAGAAAATACAATGAAGGACTACTGAATGCCCTAAAACTATGAAATAGACTTCTTGATGTTTGATGTGTCTTGGATCAGTATACCTGTTCCTTATAATATCTAAAGTGGATAAATGGTTTGTTGATTAGAAACTAACTCCTCAATATCTAAAAGATGACAAAAATATGGTGGAGGTGAGTCCCCATCACTATTGTAGTAATCTATATTAGAAGAAGAGTCATCAATATCAGAAGTGTGCTCAAACTTAGAAGTGTCATCAAGTTTAGGTGAGTCTAATGAAGAAGAATTTGAAGGAGAGTTAAGAGCAAATTTTGAGAAGTTATATAGCTGAGTCTGATGATCATACATTCCCACTACCAAAACATTATCACTATGTAACTCCCTAACATAAACTAAATTTGGAGTGAACTCAACTCGCATGCCCAGACCAAGGTGAGTGATGTAGTAAACTAATAGGAGATTAGTTGAAAGTGAGGGAACACTTAGAACATTATTTAATGTTCCACCACTCACTTCAACAAACCCTCTCTTGAGAACCTTTTTATAAGTGTCATCACCCAATTGTATAAAAGGACATGTCACACGGTTCCAAGAAATTGAAATCTATCTATGAAGAGGCCATGTGATGTGAATCACCAGAGTCAATGACCCATGTATGAGTCTAAGATACAATAAAAACTAGGGCATTACCCTTTGCTTTCCCCCTTACTATTCTCTTTGTCCTCTTCTTTACCATGGTCATTTGCCTTAGAGGATTCATGGGTTGATGAATTTTGATTGGTAGAGTTAGGGACAATAATGTTGTGTTTCTTGAGCACCTTAGTCAGTTAGTCAAATTGCTTCTTCAAGCATTTACTTTCATCATGATTTCTTGAGAAAAACCCACATTTGATCCATTATTTCTTAGTATTAGAACTGGAAGAAGAGGTCTCATCGTTAGATTTGGAGGTGGGAGGATTTACATCCTTCTCTTGATCTTTTTTATTCTATTTCTTCTCTTTTGTGGTTTGAAGCCTTCCCTTTCTTAGCAAAAAGTGCATGAGATTTTGAAGACTTCATTGTACCCAACTATATCAACTTATCTTGCTCTTGAATTGGGTCAACAACAAAGGTATCTAAATAAGGCATCTTTCATATGACTCCAAGAGCACTTTTTGTGGCATGGAAAGTGAATACAAATATAGAATAGTATGGACCCATTTTAGAGAGTATTGACAGAACAAGTTGTTCATCTTTCTTGTCAATTTCAAATTATTTCAACTCAACCTCAGAAGTCTAAACTTGGTGAAGAAGTACTCTAGGTTTTAATAGTCATCTAGGCTTAAACTGATGAGCTCATTCTCCAGCTCATAGCCTCTCATCACATCCTACTTTCCTAAGAGTGTTCCCATAGTAGACCATACTTGAGTCAATGTTTTGGTAAATTCTATGTAAAAGAGTAGATCAGGATATATGAAAAGAAACAATAGTCCACAAACTTTATCACAATAGTTAAACCATTTTATATTTAGTTATGTTATTGTAGGTTTAGTCTTAATGCCCATTATAATTTGATGGTAACCCTAGATTAAAAAATAATTTTCATTCTGAATTTCCATTCATGATAATTAAATAGCGTGAGTGGACTTATTGTACTTGAGTCCATAACGTAAAAATAAAAGTTGTCACAGAAAGTAAAGAAGAAATACAGAAAAAGAAATCCACAACACCACACAATACCCCCTTAGAACTATCAGAGTGAACTCCCCAAAATTTATAAATACAAGCAATTTTGTATAAGCATCTAACAAAATCAAGAATGTGTCTTGAGCAATATGTGTAAGTATGAAATAACTAGAGGGATGCCTAACTTGATTGATAATGCATCTAAGAGTGTATAATAGTTAGTTTAAATAGAAATTTAGAGGGCCCAAAATGGCCACCAATGCATAGAGTACAAAAAATAGGCATTTTTGAAGAAGACGACATTAAAAAAGGAGTTACTGATCAAAAGTTATAGCCATTTTAAGATTTAATTTAGGTGGAAAATAATGGTGGAAAAAATAACATGCATAAATTTGAGAAAGTTTAGGGTGTGCAAATAATTGGAAACAATTTTCCAAGGAAAAGTTAAGCCCCTTTGAGTTGGGCATGACCAGGGGCTAATTTTCCATATGACCAGGTGGTTAAGGCCTTTTGTGAGTGTATCTAAGTGTCTAGAATTTATTAGAATGACCAAGGGGTGAAAAACTTGCACAAAAAACCTTAGATTTGCAAAAAACCATTCATCTTCTCCCAAAAGTGATAAGAACCCATGAAGTTTTTCAAAACACCCAAAAAAACTTAGAAATCATTTTTTGTTTAAAGACTCTGACGATATAAATATGCATGAAAACTAATAAAAATACTTGAAACCCTCTAAAAAAATTCAAAAATAGCTATCATGAAACTAGTTTGTGTTTACAACCAATCCCAGGGTTTTGGCACCCTCTGAATCCAATGGCATTGCCTGTTTTTTGTCTAGAGACTCAAATGGTCAGATTTATATGAGTTTCTTAGAAACCCCACTAAACCTTTGAAAAATAAAATAAATGAAAACAACATGAATGCAATGCAAGGATCTCATAAATATTTGAATAACAAATGATTATCAGAATAACTTTGATACCATGTCAGATTGCACCATGATCAATTGAACAATGAAGCATGCATGAAGAATCTATAGAGTGAAATCTCATAACCTTCAAATGAAAGAAAAATGTATCATAAAAAAAAGTTGTAAATAACATTATCTCATTAGAATTAGCCAAAAAAGTAATATGAAAAGTATATATATAGGTGAAAAATAGATATGTCCCAACATCCTCATGCACGTAGGATTATCTTTCACTAATGATCTAGAATAAATCTAAGTAATCTAAATAACACAGTGTGGGTAAGACCACATAGTGGGTGGGAAAAATCCTACACCAACAATTTTAAGCGAATTCTAATTACCATGGCCCTAAAAAATAAAACATATTGAAAAAATAAAATTATATAATTAAAAATAATTACAGTGATGTACAAAAACCTAGGTCATGTGTCAAAATTGCTCCACGATAAATACAAGATTTAGATAATGATGATTTATTTAATATTAGTTTGATGTTTCTAAAATACTTGAGTGATAAAAAGAATGCCAAAAATATTATGTAATCTCTAAATATTTTAGTGTGTCTTTGTTGATAAATAAACTAAAATGTAGGTGTATTTATAAAAGAATTGAATCCAAACTTGAAACATATTGGCATTAAATCGACATACAATGTTCTAAAATCTAAAAAAAGAGATAAAGGGGATAGTTATACCTTAAATTTGAAAGACCTAAAAGATAGGGCCAAGAGCATTGTAGGAACAAAATAGATGCAAGGGAGAGAGGAGAAAGAAAGGAGACCTAAAGAATAGGGGAACATAATGAAACCCTAACATATGAGCCAATAAATCCTAATTTAGACCAATTATCACCAAATATATAAGTTCACTAAAGCGTAAGTTCACGGAGTTGGGGAATAATTCCATGAACATTTTCCATAATGTGATCATGTTATTTAAATTATGGCTTGATAATTACCAAGCCATAACGTGATTAAATTAATACATAATGTGATCATACTATTGTAAAAACAATAACATGATTGCATTCTTGTTGTTTTGCACATTAAAACATGTGACCATGTACATGGAATGAATATTAGCTAATAGATAACGTGATTGCATTACTATACAAGTAATAATGTGATCTTGTTCTTGTTATTTTGCACATAAAAGCATGTGGACATGCACATGAAGCCAATTTTGGCTGGAAGCTTATATTTACTACTCTAAATGTAAAGTATAAGTTTACATTTATATTGTTACATTTATTTCCTTATACTTTAAATTTATTTTAATAAATATAAGAAATTAGGGTCACTCTACATTTGATAGAGTTGTTCTCATATTTGCATGCCTTACGATGTAGAAAATAGTTTTTAAAAATCTTATTTGGTTAGTACTTAGGCATTTTCAGGGTCTAAGTATTGAACCTAGGGATTTCAGGGCATAAATTTTTCAATTGATGTCTATTTTTGGTAAATAAATAGTCATTTTTTAGGTTTTTATGCCTTTTAAATTGATTCCTAGCATTTCTAAGAGTCTTAGATTTGTGAGAATTGAAGTTTTCAAACCAATCACTTTGAAATTGATGCAAAGTGGTGTGATTGGGGTAACATAGGTCACATTGATGACTTTCACACATCAAATGACCACTTTATGTTAATTTCACTTGTTCATCATCCATATCTCATCCACAATCACTTCCTACTCATGTCTCATCACCCTGAATCACCCTCTCATCATTATTCATTGTCCCTAATCACTCCCTCATTGAAGATTGCCTTCCCTAGTCATCTCTAATCACTCCCTCATCATCCCTGATTACACCCTCATTAATCTTCACCATCCCTCATCATCCATAATCACTCACTCCTCATCCCTCACCATTCTTCATCACTCTCTCATCGACCTTCACCATTCCTCATCATCTTTAATCACTCCCTCACCATCCTTAATCACTATCTCATTGGCTCTCACCATCCCTAATTACTCTCTCATCATCCCTAATCACTGATTCATCATCCCTATTCACTCTCTTATTGAACCTCATCATTATTCATCATTTATAATCGATCCCTCATCATCCCTTATCATTCCCTCATTGACCCTCACCATCCCTCATCATCCCTAATCATGACTTCATCATACCTCATCATCTCTAATCACTCCTTCCTTGTACCTTGTCACCCCTAATCACTCCCTCATTAATCCTCACCATCCCTCATCACCCCTAATCACTCCCCCATCCTCCCTAATCACTCCCTCATTGACCCTCACCATCCCTCATCATCCCTATTGACTCCCTCATCATCTCTACTCAATTCCTCCTCGTCCCTCGTCACCCTTAATCACTTCATCCAATAAATTAATGGTGGTGTTTTTTTGGGTTTAACAATGCTAGGAGTTAAAAGTGGAGAGTTGAGTGCTAGCATAAAATATAAGACATAACAATCAAAATTATGTGGAGGCAAATTTGAAACATAAATATTTAGGACCTATGAAAAAATATTGGCCTATTAGAAATGATGTAATTCACAATTGAATATCCACTAGAAAATGATAAGCAAGTAAAGCCACCATAACACCAAAAATGGGTAGTAAATATGAGGATCACCAAGCTATATGATTTCATGAAACCAATCAATTGCTTTACATATGAGGACATTTTATGATCTAAATAATTACCATGAATGTCTTCTTTTTGTATGTCTATTGATTGAGTCATCATACTAGAGAGTGGAAAATAATTTTCAAATGTCTTGTTAGAACAAGAAGTCCAAGATTGGAAAGTGGTGCTTAATTCATAACTTCAATATTCAATCCAATGAAAAGTGTCACACTATGAGTTCTCTACTTACACATCTTGAGAAGTGGGTAAAATTTATTTAGCACTATAAAAAGGTAAGTATATATATATATATATATATATATATATATATATATATATATATATATATATATATATTATGAACCCAATGATATGGTCGGTATTTAAAATATCTCTACTTCACCCACCAAGAAATTATATGAATTATAAATATTGTTTCATTAACAAATGTAGATCAAAGGTGAGCCAACATACTTCATCATTTTGAATTGAAGTTAGAAGAATTTAATTTCTTCTAAAACATTTTTTTAAAATATTGAACTTGAAATTGATACATAATCCATAACCATATGCTAATGTATGGTCTAGTGTAGGCCTTGAGAAATGAATCACCTAGTAGTGTCACTTGGTGTACAAAATCAAACTTTTTAAAGATACAATACTTTGTGACATCTCACCATTAGAGGTGTGTGATGTTTCACATGTGTTCAACCATATATTTACCATTTACATGTATTCTATGAAGTAAATCCTTGAAATGTTGTGATAGATTGTCATGATCTGAAATACCATATATCATAGTTAGTTCATAAGCTTTAAGTCATTAGTGTTAGTAAGTGCAAAAATATTGTCAGTTATAGTAATAATTATACTCTTTATGGTAAGAAGTAAATGTAATAAAATTCTTGTGGTACCATATCATAGTGTGGTTTATCCAATAATAAGAAAGACCAAATAATTGAACCATAAACTAGATGAATACAAGGATATCTTTTAGTCACCTAAATAAGTTCCTACATGTTGTACACTAAAAAATTCTATTGATTTGATCCCTCAACTACCTCTAACTCAAACCTCATTATACAACATATAATTTATAGAGAATGAATAGATCAAGTGGTATATCCATGAAATCATGGATAATGGTGACATCATGCCCAAATCATCGACTTGCAGAAGCTTAATTGTGCTTGTGCCCAAGCTGTGAATCAATTGAAAAAATCTTAAAAAGATTAAAGTGAATAACTATTATCCTCATCTAAATATTAAGGAATTTTTTTTCCATATCCATGGTGTATAAGTCTTTTCCAAAATTTATCTTAAGTTTGGGTATCATCATATTCATGTTGAACCTCTAGACATTTGGAATATAGTCTTAAAAACAAGGGAAGGATTGATTTACTAGTTGGCTATGCCTTTTAGGTTAACTCATGTAGATAATTCGTTCATTTAGATGTTGAATGACATACTCATGCCCTTTACCTATGTCATTTTTAAAATCTACCTTGATGACATCTTAATCTTTATGAAACATGGGATGAACATCTACACCATGTTGAATTAGTATTTCACATTTTATAGAAACAAGTTTTAATGATAACATGAATAAATGTTCATTTTTCATGTAAGATATAAAATATTTAGAATACATTACACACACAATGAGTGCATGTGTGAACCTGACCAAGATTCAAGTCATACAAGAATGGGAAACACCAAATAACTTTGCATCTGATTCAAATATTTTTAGAATTAAAAAATTATACAAGAGATTTGTGTTTAATTTTTATCCTTTGAACCAAGTTACCAAAGGTGGAACTGAATAAAGTTTCATCTAGTTGGCTGCACAATAAAGATAATTTGATGAACTAAATTTCATACTCTATTTTGTGTTAGTACTTATGTTATTTGATAATAAATTTATAAGATCATTCAATTAATTCAATAATACAATTGACTATCACAAATGGGTATTAACAACACAATAAATCCTAGAAAAGAGTTAATTTATATTATAATGGATTAAACAACATATGATTGGAATCAAATATATATTTATAGTATATAATTATGTTAGATGTTGAAGGAGCAATTAATAATGATGAGGGATGGTGAGGGTCAATGATAGAGTGATGAGGGATGGTGAGGATCAATGAGGGAGTGATTAATGATGATGAGGGATGAGGAAAGAGTGATTAGGCATTATGAGGGATGAGAAGGGATCAATTAGAGATGATGAGAGATGGTGATAGTCAATGAAGGAGTGATTAGGGATGATAATCCCGAGTGATTAGAAATGATAAGGGATACTAAAGTTTAATGAGGGAGTGATTAGGGATGAGGAGGGATGAGGAAGAGATTAGGGATGATTCAGAATGAAGAAAGAGTGATTAGGGATGATGAAGGATGGGGAGGGAATGATTAAGGATGATGAGGGATGATGAGGGTCAATGGAAGAGTGATTATGGATGATAAGGGAGTGATTAGAGATGATTAGGGATAGTGAAGGTCAATGAAGGATTGATTAGGGATAATGAGGAATGATGAGAGAGTGATTAGGGGTAATGAGGGATGAGTAGGAAGTGATCAAGGATGAGGTAGGGACAATGAACAACTAAAATTAACATAAAGTGGTCATTTGATGTGTGCAGGTCATCAAAGTGTCTTACACTACCCAATCACACCACTTTAGATCAAGTTTGAAGTGAGTAGTTTTCAAACTTTAATTTTGACAAACCTATGACTCCTAGAAATGCTAGAAATCAATTTGAAAGGCACAAAAACCTAAAAAATGACTATATGTTTATGAAAAATGGATATTTATTACAAAATTTATGTACTAAAATCCCTAGGTTTAATACTTAGACCTTAAAAATGCCTAAGCACTAACCGGATTAGATTTTGAAAAACTATTTTTCACATTATAAGAATATAGTTATGAGACCAACTCTATCAGATGCAGAGTGACCCCAATTTTTTATATTTAATTTAATTATATAAATGTAAAATTAAAATTTACATTTAGAGTGGTAAATATAATCTTTGGGTCAAGACTGGCTTCATGTGCATCTCCACATACTTTTATGTGCAAAACAATAATAACGTGATTGACTTATCTATTAACATGATCATGTTACTAATGCAATCACATTATATATTAAAGAAATCATGTTACTAACATGATCATGTTAATAATGTAATCAAATTAATAAAATGATCATGTTATTTTAATTTTAATTCAAACATCATGCCTTTTGGCTTGTGAATGGCTTAGATTCCTGAGCCAAAGGCTTGGACCTATCAATCTACAGCCGAGTCTGAGAGTTATGATAAAAAACAACAAAATTCAACTTTGATAGCCAAATATAATACGAATTTCAATGGTAAAATTCAAAAACTTAATACCATTGAGATGAGCATGCTCTCCTCTTTTCAAAAATATGTTTTTAAAAAAAATTTGGACTAATTTAAGGTTTTAAACTATGTTAATTTCTAATTATACCTTTTTTAGGCCACTACATGCCACAAATATACATGCCTATACATGTTCATGTAATTTTTATTTTGTTGATCCAAGTGCAAAACAAGTTATATGGTCACATACTATGCCTAATTCTACACATTTAAAAAAATTGATTTTCAAATTTTTTGAGGTAGTTAGGCATGCCGCACGGGTGGCTATCCATTTTTTGTCAGTTTTCATGATCTATTTACTTGTAAAATTCATAAAAAAAATATTCATTGAAAAAATATAGGTCAAAAACTAGAAGATCTTATCTAAATTTTCATTGAAGTATTTCCAACAATATTAAATGCTGCTCAAAAAATGGTGCACCGCATGATCGTCTATCTACTCTATTTTCTTAAAAAACATAGGAGTTCTTAAAAATTTAGATGTTTGACCTAAAAATACTTAACTATTTTTCAAAAAAAATAATGTTTTAGAAACTAGACTTTAAATTCTACATTCCATATTCTTACACCATCTTCAAATTTGGAGTGTAGATATCTCAAATTATCTATATAAGTTCAGATTTATGAAATTTTAGGAAAATCATGTCCATGGGTAGGCCCCTTTTTGTCCCCCAAATTTGTGCACTTACCTTAAAATCATGCAATATAACAACTAATAAATTCATAAGGGCCATTTATAGGTGTCCACACCACTATTTTTATGGAATATTTATAGGATTAATAATTATATTATTAATTTTTAGAAAATTTTACTTGTGTGCAATTATGTTTAAGTCATTTCAAGTTAACTTTCATGAGTGGTATTACTTTAATGACATTTTTATTCATGTATTTTTTTGGAAATAATCATGTGGAAATGAGACCCACCTAACACATAATCATATCAAACATTTGTTAGTAGGGGGAGCAATGGTGAAAGTAATCCACCATGTTAAATTGCTCTCATAATTTAGCTTATTTCCACATTGGAAAAATATTTTGCAGCACCTAATGTTTTATAAGTCATCCTTGTCTCACAATTATTATTAATATGGGATTAATGTCTTATTGATAATTTTTTTTTTATGTATTAGGATGATATAAATTCATGTTTTCATATATGCAAGTATTTTTTAGTAGAGGAAGGAATGCTGAATATAATCCACCACTTTGGGATTCTCACCCTCTAACCTATTTCATCATGACTTGATTGAATGATGCCAAGAAAAGATTGAATATTGAGTAAATAGAACATCCATACAAATGATTTATTTTCCATGTATGTCATTCCTTAATATCTTTCAATAAATGAAAAGGCAAAGAAGCTTCGATAGAGTTTACCAACTACATTCACAAACATGCATGTATAAAATATTCTTCAAAATCAACTTGAATTGAAACATCAATATCACTTCTGCAAACCATGTTTTCTTTCCACAAGTTTTCAAAAATTACATGCAATAACTATTTGAAAACTCAAACAACAAACTTACAATCATATATTACAGACCAAAGCTTCAATGACATTTTCTTTCTTTATCTCCTTTCTATCTTCATTGGCTGTCTATCCTTATTTCAATATAGATTTGCTTCCACAAGCGAGCTTTGAAAAATGACTATGTGATAAACAAAAACCAACATTTTTATATTCCATAACCACTTCTAAATTATTGATGGTAACATGTTAAAATATGATTAGTCTGTGGCATCTAGCACTAAATTTGAACTAAGCTCTACCAAATTATCCATCGACATATCCACTTAGAAACATGCTTAACTATCTTTCCAAATCAAATGCCAATATCCCTAATCAAGGCAGGTACATCATTCATTAGCTTTCTCCACTGAGTGCCCGAGATCTATAAAAATTCAACTTTGAGCTCCAACATATTAATTATAATATGCAAGAGTGCCATAGTGGATCTATTAACCACTACAAATTGAATGTCCTATGGGTTACTTCGAACCCAACTAAACAACCAAGGTGGTAAATAAAATAAACTGAGCTCGCCACCTTACATTCCTACTACGTCCCAAATGAACCATCAATCTTATATCAAAATAACTTCATGCAATGTTGCATGACCTAAGTCATTAAATTAAGTCCTTAAAGATTTCAAATATTTCACAAGGGAAATAATACATGCTAACAAAATGACTATGAATCAAACCTAGCACTTACATATTATGGCCATTGAAGATGAAAAAATGTGCCATGATTGATTCTAATCAAAATTCTCATCAATGATCTTGTGCATAAATATGAGATACCTTGCAATCCAAATCTAAATTGTGTAATATGATAATTTATATTGATTTGAAACTAATAATAATAATTCATGTAATCAAGACAAATCAAACACTTGAACACACCTTATTATTACCTTCATTTGTTAAGTTAATATTAAACATAATCAATCATATTAAAAAATGTGATGCATATAAATGCAACATTCTAGTTAGAATAACAGAATGTCAACAACTAAAAATACCTTAATGATAAAAAACAATGTTCAAAAACACCAAATTAACTAACATGAAGCAATTATTTGAAAATATTAGATAAGTATCAAAATCAAATTTGTAAAACTATTGACCTTTCTACAATAATCATTTCTAAAAAGAACATGCCAAACTATACTATATTGAACATGAATGTAAAATTTACATAATGCATTGACTTATACTATGTAGTCACTTAATTAATGTTATGATTAATAAATACCATTTAAATTAAAAACATTCCACATTTGCATACACATAGATAAATGAATATTCAAATGAATATAAATGAGTCGGCCCTTACTAATAGTTTTAGACTTTATGATCCATGTCATCAATATGTCATAATTAAATATGTTAGATTTTTAAAAAAGGAGGTGATAAAAATAAGACTAACATTGGTTACCTTGCTATCCAGTTTCACTTATGAAATTGGGTTGTAAAATAAGATCAGTCTTGAAAGTACGACCCATGCTAAATCAATTCTCAAGTAGATATACATGAACCCATTTTAAAAGAAGTAAAGTATTCAGGGATGAATTATTCAGCTAGTGTGACATGAAGAATAGGAATAAATTAAAAATGAAAATTTAAACTAGATAAATATCTAATCCATAGCCTATAATACAAATTCTGAAAATTAATAACATTTGAAAACACATTTATATTAAGTACTGATTTATCCATAATGAACTTTATAGAAATGATTATGAAATAATATTTTGAATAATTGAAAACTTATAGTCATATAATAAATCTTGTAAGTTATTTTCATTCATAATAATGAGTACTCGTACTTTGAAAAAAATTAATTCAAACAAAAGAAAGTAGGAAAGAAAAAAATTAAACAACAAACTAGAAAAAATTTAGCAAACCAAAACAAAAAGTAAGAGAAAACTAATTGTAAAATATCTTTAAATGATGACCATTGATTGAATGATGTAGTTAATGAACATCAAGATCTTGTAAATAAGAATTATTTTTCTCATGAATAGTATTAATTTTAAAAGGACCAAGCTAAAGGCAATCAAACTTATGGTGTTGATTTGACCTTTTAGGGTTTTGCAAGTGTAATATTTATGTTTGGTTAAAGGGCTGAGATGCCTAAATTAGTTAAATAAATTAAAATAATTAAGCTATTGATTTTTTATGACCTTTGATTTATTTTGAATTTATAATAAGATAAATAAATTGGGATAAATAGAGACTTAGATGAAAACTAAATGTTGTGGATGATTTAGGTTCTGAAAGTTGGGATTTGGGGAGTTCTGAGTATCACCAACAGGATTCTGGTGTGCATCTGCTCACTGGATAGTACTACCCAATTTGGATAATAGTACCATCTATGTGTAGTGTCCCAAATGTGGTGCTAATTTCACCTTTGCAAGACTATTCCTATTTTGAAGGAACATCCACACTTGTGTATTATACTTAGAAAGCTTGATTTAATGTGCAAACCCTAATTCTCTTTGAAAGTATGATATGAGAAATAATTGAGTGTGTTAGTAATATGTATTAGACATCCTCAACACCTCATTATGTAGAGAGTTGCCTATATACCAATACTCCAAAGAGGGATCAATTCTAATATAATTTTTTCACCTAGTGCTTGATTTATGTGCAAGTGAATGCTAGAATGAGAGTGCACTTGGATGCCTTGAATGTGATTGAGCTTTGAAATGCTTTAAAAATGGACTTAGAGCTATTATAGATGGTAGTATATAGAAAGTAGGGCAGGATAAGGATAACATACCTTGATTTTGAACAACTTTATCTTTAGTTTGAATAGCTTTCGCATCTATTTTCCATCTAGTGAATAGAGGTGGATTAGACTTGTATTTATAGATTTTTATTGCTTGTGAGAATAAGAACTTATGCCGACCTTAAGAACGACACACATTTTAAAAATTATATATTAGGAAGAGCGGGGGCTAATGACATTAGTGACTAGTTGGGGACACTATCACCATGTAGTTGTAATGTCCCAAATGTGGTGCTAATGTCATTTCTATAGACTACTAAGCAATGTGGATTGGGACTAGGGTTGATAGTTCTAGGACTATGTCTTAACTGGATGTAGGTGACTAAGGTCTATTGAATGAATGGAAATATAATTCAAAGGCTCTAAAATGGGTCTATGGGTATCCTAGGGATAGGTTGGCTCAAGTGACACTCTTATCATCCAATTACCACTTTTAGGTGATTACATTTGCCCCCCCATTTATGCTAGTAATGAAGTAAAGCGAAATGATTAATATAAATGAAAAAGAAGCGTATCTAGACTTAACTTGGAAGTCAATCCCATGTAGCTAAGTTTGAATATGCAAATTTGGGTCTGTGTATATGGAACATGATCCAAAGCAATTTCCTATATTGAAATATGTAAAAGTCACTCTTTACTTAAGAGAAAATCAAAAGTAAAAGACTATGTTGAAATGAAATAACTGAGTAAAGAGAGAGGAAATGAATGAATACACCTCATTGGGTATGCGAACCAATGCATAAACTTGGTGACAACCTGTGTGTGTGAATGTGCATAATGATCATATCCTTGAATAATTTAAACTGAGTTAATGACTTACTCAATCTTCATATGGGTGGCTCAAGAACTCAATCCATTTTTGACTCCATCATTGCCCATCCCTATTTGGTGGATCCTGATCTTTATTAATAGCTTGGATAAGATTGTAAGTGTGTTGAACCCTCTCATGTAGGTGTCTCAAGAATTCAAGTATGCCATGACTCCATCATTTTCCCTTGTGTGAAGTAGATGCATCTGTAACTATACTATATAAAGTGATGAAAGTATCTAACTGAGTAATCTAGCTATGTATTCAGCTTCATGACCACTCGAGTATATTAGGAAGATCTAGCCGCTTAAGAATGCCAACCATATAGATGGAGTAAGGCATGAATCTAGTGACAACTTGGAATGTGATAGAAAGCATATAAAATGTAGATAATGACATGGAGTTTGCCATTTTATTTGATCAATCTATCTGAAACTGAGTATATGTAAACTAATGTATCACACACATGTCCCTAGATTGGTATATCAGTATACTGAATCAAAATCAAGTACTCTAATAGTTGAACATGTATAACTGATCTAAATGTATGAGTGATCATTCCACACATTATGCCCCAAATCTAAGAAATTGGTATAAATTTGAATTGAAATGATTGAATCTGAGCTAAATCTAAACATAATTGCCTAAATATGTATTGTACATAGTGTACTGTTTTAACTAATCCAGACTATCCTGAAGGTAGGGATACTAAATAATAGCACCCTGTAGTGGATAGTAGCACCCTATGGTGATAGTGTCCTAATTTGGGTGATAATGATTGCCTGGTCTAATTTTTGTGTGGTCTAAATAGACTATTGATTCTTTATTCTATTATGTGTGTACCCTGAGTCTGATATCTAAAACTAAGCCTATGTGCTGAAATATATCTGTGAAAATAAAAATAGGAGCCTAATCTCTATGACAACCCCTGTAAATGCCTCCTCTTTTGAGGGTAGATGTGAAATTTGTGGAAGAATTACCCTCTAAATAATTATCTCTACAAAATGTGTTTCTAGAACATATGCATGATATTCCAATATAATTTTAAACATAACATCAAAATGTAAATGTATCTGAGCATAAGTAGGAAACATAATATGTATGTTGGAATCTATCATTGCATAAGGGTGTTAAGATATATGTAATCAATATATAACAATAGTAAATCTAATTAACTACCTAGGGGTATGGGGGATGATGTCCATCAAGGCTCCCAAGTAGGAAGGGTAGATGCACAAGATCCCCCATGGCATAAAAAATTGATGTGTGTGTAACAAGCAAGTATGAGTGTCATGGTGTAGAAGCATATAAGGAGCAAACATACAAGCACATAGAGGCACATAAAAATGTAGGCCAAGGGGCCATAATACAATGGATGTGGGCACATGTCACTAAATCTGAGAATAAATACATACAATAATATGTTTAAATGTCCACATATGCAAACAACAAGTAATTTGGCATAGAGCCACAAAGAAGGACATGTTCAAATGTCTGCATATATAATCATGAAATAACACACATAAGAGACATGGGCATATGTCTAAGGCATATAAATAAAGAAGTGGTGTAGAATCCAAGGAATAATGGCATAGTCAAATGCCCTCAAAGATGTAAAAATCATAGGAACACAATCAAGTCTAATCTAGGAACTAGAAATGAAAGCATGTATAACTATGTAATACAATTCTATGTAGATGCCATGATGCATATATATTGAGGCTAACTAGTGATAGTCGGTAAAAAATTTGAGAAATGAATATCATTGATCAATATCAAGATAAATCAATGCATAACTAGAATGTATAGTATGTAAAGATAAAATTTGGTTATAACAACTATGTAGGAGATACCCCCAAGTGGGCATATGTAGTATTATATAAACTTGGATTGGTGTAAATTCCCCCAATGTGTAGATGATAGTTGATATGGATCAGATTAGTGGACCGGAGTCCTATTTGGAATTTGCAAGCACTCAACAAGAATAAGTGAAGCATATGTGTATGATAAAACCAACTATACTAGAATAAATAACAATATGCAATATCTGGAAAGTAGTAGAAATGTAAACAAAGTAATGCATACAATCTATAAAAAATTTAAATTTTTGAAATATTTGAATGTTTTTTTATTTTGACATATTATATTATTTTTGTGTTTTCTGAGTATAAGCTATGTACAAGCATATGAAAATAAACTATGTACAAGGAGTGAGAGAGAGAAGGAAGTATGTGTAAGGGTAAGAACCATACTAACCTATGAGTCTTATGGGAGACTCACCATCACCATGACCTATGTCAAAGAGTGGAAATGTGATCATGCATGCAATGTGAAATGGAAGCTATGAGCCCATGATCTAGTGTACCATATAATCTAAACCTAAAGCTACTTGAGTAGTGATGCTATGATGTAGTGGCACTAACTGTGATGCCCTATGGACTTTGGGGTCTTAAAGACCCATCTAGAAGATGTATAATCTATAGGTGATGTAGGTTCCCTATGCTAAGAACCCCTAGACCCTAATATAACTACTCTCGGTGTAAACTATGTAGAGGAAGGTCCTATAGAATCTATGACATATTTATGATGTAGTGGCCTCTCTAGTAATGATCTTTGAGGGAGAGTATGCATGCATGTAGACACTATAAAGTAGAATTGGATTGATCTAAGGAATTTGATGAACACTGTGATGTATACATAAGAGCTATAATCTCTTCTAAAATGGATAGCCATGCAATATCTGGTAGTGGTACTAAAACTGTAACTGGTGTCAGTACTAGAAATGTGTTAAAACTATCTGTGGGATGGGAAGAGGATACTCATATGGGACACCCTCAATCTTAACCACTTGGTTAACATGTATATACTTGAGACAGTAGTGTACTATATATGGGATGGTTCAGAGCTACTATAATCATGGATTTTCTAATAATATGTTAAATACACTCGTACTAGGTACTACTAAAAATTGAGTGGCTATGTGTGCTAGTCCCACCTGTAATGGAAACACTATCTCCCTGATGGAGATCTAAATGTGGTTACTAAAACCACTAATAAATATATCTATAGGGAATATATCCCACTATGTGTAACCCAAGTGTTGTAAGAGTGTCATGGTGTACATGCTTATGCTTGACCCATTGTCAACCATGACACTGTGAATAGGATGGTGGTCTATATATGCTCATATGAAGAGTGCATGTAAATATATGTCATAATCAACAATATCCTACTTTGAAAATGTGATAAGTGGTCTAGGTAGCATTTTAGTATGATACATGCCAATAATATTATGTAAGGGATGTGTTTCCTCTATAACTGTATGATAGGAAACTAGCAGTGGATGAGCCTAGTATGTATAATGAACACATGATGTGCCACTACCTCATTAGTTATACACTTAAGAAAATGATATGAAAATATATTAAGTGTCTTTGCCTCTATTTTTTATTTTGGTACCTCTATGGGTGTGCCCACATCAATAATATTTGCCTTGATGAGATCTTGTATCTTGTGCTTCAAGTTAATGCATATGTTTGTCATGTGGCCTGGTGCCCTATGAGACTCAAAAAATGCATTTGGATCATAACCCTTTGGAAGAGGCCATATAATATAAACCTCTTTAGTGGGAGGTAGAGATATGACATTACATTCCAATAGTTTTTTAGAATTCGTGCTAGTGACTCTGGGAGATTAGTGAAGACTCTATGCTGAGGAGCTAATAAAACCAATCTAGGAAAATGCTATAAAGCTACATTGACTATTGTATTTTGATAAAATTTTTTCTCTATGGCCTTAAAATTATATGGAGGTTTGTTTTTACTCTTGATAGTTGTATTTTATCTTTTTGTGTATTTGAGTTTGCCCATTTCCAAGAGCTCAACCTCTCATTCTTTAACTGTGTGGCACATGTTCGTAAATGTGGGAAACTTCTTAAATATGATTATTTTGTGAAGTTATGGTAATAAAATCTATTTAAATATATTTTAAATCTCTCTACCTACCATGGGGCTAGTCAATTTTGATAAGATTGTCTTGTATCGTAAGACATAATTGGCTATGGGCTCATTTGACTTTTGCTTTAGCTGTGCCACTTTTGCATATGATATCTGATCACTTATGTTGATAGAGAAGGATGATAAGAACATATATGATAAAGGATTTAATTTTGTGATAGATTGGTTAGGAAAATCATAGAACCATTGTTGGGCATAATCCTTGAGATTGCATGTAAATAGCTTTGTAAGAAGCCAAATGTTGGACACATAGTCCAAACATGTTGCATGAAAAGCTCTAAGGTGATGTTATGGGTCACCCTTACCATCATATAATTTGAGCTTGGGTGATATGAAATTTTATGTCAAAGGATTTATTTCAATGTGATGTACCAATGGTGTATGCAATAAAATGTTGGAATCCAAGGCATGTGAAGGCTTAGTTGCTCCTTGCTTAATATGTAACACCTTAGATTGTAGAAAAAGAACCTGATACATAAGGGATTGTACAATTGGAGGAGAAAAAATATCCATAATTGGATTGGTTTTCACTGATGGTCAAATAACAAGCTTGGGTTATGCTATCTTAATTGGTTGAGTGGGCCCCACTAAAGGTGTAACAACATCATTAAGTAGAGGGATTGAATATTGACCATTATTATTCTTTTGGAGTTCTTCTTGAAGAATGTTTATGAAATCATCTTATATATCCTTATGTTTAGACACAAAGTTTTGTAATTGATGCTTATTAGTTTCACCAAATCTATTGTTAAATTCTGCCATTGTAGGTTGAAGGTAGGAAATCAAGTTTTGTATATTTTGGATTTTTTAAGAATAATAATCTATGAAAGTTTTCAAAATTTAAATATTGTATCAAATTGAAATATTTTTAGGAATTGAAATTTGAGTATATAGAAAAAGTATACAAACCCTAAGTGTGTCTAAGGTTAGTGTTTTTGAATCTAGGGTTTCTTTGTAATAATTTAAAATAGATGTAAAATAAATTGAGACCCTTATGTAAAATTGATTTTAATTAGCTAGGTTGTCTAAATAAAATTAAAAGCATGCATCCCTAAATTTATTGTACAAAAATAAAAATTAATGCAAGCTAGAGTTTTATGTAATGTTTGAAGTAAGATAGGTTCACCAATTGATTTAACCTTTTAGGGTTTTACAAGTATAATGCCTATGTTTGGTTAAAGCGTTGAGATGCCTAAATCAGGTAAATAAATTGAAATAATTAAGATATTGATTTTTTATGACCTTTGAATTATTTTGATTTTCTAATAATAACAATAAATTGGGATAAATAGAGACTTAGCTAAAAATTAACTCTCACAGATGATTTAGGTTCTAAAAATTGGGATCTAGGTAATTTTGAGTGTCGCCAATAGGATTGTGATATTCATCAGCTCACTAGATAGTAGCACCCAGTTTAAATAATAACACCATCTATGTATAGTGTCCCAAATGCGGTGATAATATCCAATTTGTAGGACTATTCCAATTTTTAGAGAGCACCCATACCTATGTTTATAGGATTTATTTCTACATGACTGAAACATGTAGCTGTATATTATACCTAAAAAGCTTGATTTGATGTGAAAACCCTAGTTTTCTTTGCAAGTATGATATGAGAAATAATTGAGTGTGTTAGTAGGATGGATTGACATCCTCAACACCCCATTATGTACAGAGTTGCCTACATACCAAAACTCTAAAGAGGGATCAAGTCTAATGTAGTTCTCCCATCTAGTGCTTGATGTATGTGCAAGTGAATGTTAGAATAAGAGTGGCTTTGGATGCCTTGAATGTGCTCGAGTTTCAAAATGATTGAAAAATAGAATTAGGTTTTTTGTAGATGGTAGTATGTATAAATTAGGGCAAAATAGGGATAAAGCACTTTGATTTTACACAATTGTGTCTTTAGTTTGAATAACTTTTACATCTATTTTCTATCTAGTGAATAGAGGTGGATTAGACTTATATTTATAGAGTTCTGTTGCTTATGTGAATAAGAAAATGAGCTTAGGCCAACCTTAGGAGGGGCACACATTAAAAAAAAATCCATTGGGAAGAGTTGGGGCTAAGGAAAGTAGTGCCCAGTTGGGGACACTAGCACCATGTGGGTGTAGTGTCCCAAATGTGGTACTAATATCCTTTCTATAGACTGATAAGTAATTTGGATTTTGTTTAGGATTGATAGTTTTGGGACTATGTCTTAACTGGATGTAGGTGATTGAGGTCTATTGAATGACTAAAAATGTAAGTCGAAGGCTATAGAATGTGTCTATGGGTAGCCTAAGGATAGATTGGCTCAAGTGACAATCTTAACATTTAATTACCACATTTAAGTGATTACAGATGTTTATCTGGGCCCTCATGGGCTTTATCTTAATATAAATTAAGTTTGTCAACTTTAAAAGACTTTTTAGATATTTTCTTATCAAAGATTTTTTTAACTTCTCTTTGGCTTTATCTAGTTTTTGTAAAACAATAGTCTTGGTTTCATCAAAATCCAAATGATCATAAAGCCTTTGATTTATAATGTTAGTACTGTTAATTATTGAAGAACAAACATCACAAAATAAATTTGGAGTTCTATTGGCAAAGTAAACTCAAAACCATAATCTAACATGAACATTGAATAACCTAGCCTTCACCATTGTATGATTAGCCCATAGTGATTTAAAAAAAAACAAATGTCAATTTAATTTATTCTCTCACACGATATTTTTATTAGTGGACTCAACTTGTCAATTCCCTTGAGTATAGTATTTCGAAGAATGACTAGAAAGAATAGAATAACATCTTAATAACTCTAAATAATCATTTGAAATGAACTGTGGACCATTACCATAAATTATCTCATAAAGCACATTGAATCTAGAGAAAATTTGATTTTCAAAAAATACAAATTACCTCAACTACAACAAAACTTTTACAATATTTTACTTTAGGGCATTTTGTAAAATAATTTGTAGTTTTTAAAATGTACCTATGACCAGCTAAAGAGGGAGGATGAATATTAGAAATAAATTCCATACCCCACTTAGTGAATTTTTTTTCTAGTATATCATGATTCAAATGAATTGCAAGCATTTTGTCTCTACCAATGAAAAGTTGATAAGGCATGCAAACACGAACTAGCTTATAAGAATCTTGAAGCAACATAGGCCAATAGTAACCTACACATAAAATATTATATGTGAAAGTCTTAGATGCATAATGAACACCATAAATACCTTCATGACATCCTCTAAGAACTTTTTGAGTTTGATCGTGAGTTAAACAACCAAAAAAAACACCATCTCTATTCCTATACAATAGAAAATTCTCTAATAAAACAAACTTTAATGATTGAAGTCTAAACGATCTTATTTATTTTTTGTCTAAATTATTAGGACATACATAATCTTGAAAATAACAAACTAAATCATAATATAAATCATCCTGAGCAAGTAAACAATCTCATTCATTTATTTCATGTCCAAAATCAAATTATTTAGAAAAATCAACAACTTTCATTGTTTAAAAATGAGGCTTAACATGCAAAGAATCATCAACTAATAAAAATAAAACATTTATACATGAGGTATAATTTTCTTCCAAAGGCTTTGCTACGTCATTTCCTTTGATAGTTTTATATGTCTTGACTTCAAGATTAAACTCTTGAATTCTTAAAATCCATTTAACTAATCTTCCTTAAATAGGTTATTTTAACAGATAAGATATAAAAAGAACATTAGATCTAACAATAAATTTGTTTCCCATCAATATATAATGAAACTTGATTAAATAAGAGACTAAAGAGAGCACAAATATCTCAATTAAGAGATAACTAGTTTGTGTATTTTTTAAAACTTGGCTCATATAACCAATAAGACTTTCTCTATTATTTTCATCATTTTACATAATTAGAACACATAGTTTTTTTAGTAGCATTAACATAAATAATTAAAGGTTTATTAAATCACATTTATCAATTACAAGTACACTTGTAATTACATATTTAATGTTATTAAAATCTAAATTAGCATCTGCATCCCACACACAAGATTGATTTTTCTTTAAAAGCATTCATAAAAGGTTAGGTTTATTAGAAAAATTAAAAATAAATTTTCATATGAAATTGATTTTACCAAAGAAATATCTAAGACCAGATTGATCTTTAGGGGGTGGTAAATCCTTAATAGTCTTAATACATTTGAGATCAATTAAAATTTAATTTTTATACATGATATGTTGTAAACATTTACCTTCTATAAATCTAGAAATAGACTTTTTTGGATTTAAATAAATACCATAAATATTTCATAAAATGATTAATATGCTTCTTTAATTTTTTGGAATGCATAGTGAGATCATCTAAATAGACCTAAATGACAATGCCAATTAAGTCATCAAAATCCACATGCATAGTTGTTTGAAAAGTGACACCTACATTCATAAGAGCACAAGACATTCTATTAAAATTAAAAGTTACTCTACGCATGGTAAACATATTCTTATGTTTATATTTTGGATTAACAAAAAATTGATTATAACTAAAATAACCATCAAGTAAAGTCATCATTTTAAATCCTACAACCTACTGTCAAATCTGATCAACACTAGAAAGAGGAAGATTATCTTTAACACTAGCCCTATTAATATATCTAAAGCCTATACATAGTCTAATATTACTATTATTTTTATGAACAAGAATTAAAAATAGCTTCCCAATCTAAATTTTTTATCGAGATCGTTATGATGGTGTCTTCTAACAAGAGACTTATTCTTTTAATTTTTTGCCTAACAAGGTTAATATCAGGTTTGATATATATATCACGTTTAATTATATTAGTATCATAATCTTTTATGTCTTTATAAGACCAAACAAAAAAATCAATGAATTATTTGAATATCTTAATAAACTTAAAATTTCCTTCAAGAGTGCATTGAATTCCTAAATAAATGTATTTAAGATCTTCCTCAGTATTGATATTGATGGAAATAGTCTCCACTTATTATTCTCCTAGAAGGTTCTTCAGTGCATGATATTTTAGACTAATCATTAGGAGTGAACATTGAATCTAAGCTGACTAAATTAACAAACAATTTTTTAGTACTTAATTATAGATAATCACTACAATTTAACACAATCATCATGATCAAAATAATTACCTTGAAGAAAAGAATCAATATGTTCATCAAGGTTGAGAACATGCCAATTTTTATTTAAATCAGGCACCTTAGGTCTTAAAATTTTAGAAAAAAGAGAAGTTAACAGTTGGTTCAATTTCACTTAGAGTAGGGTTTGAAGTAAAATCAACAAGCACATCAACTTGAGCATTAAATTATATAAGTATATGAGTGATATTTAAAACTTCAATTTTTCTAAGAAGTGACCAAACCTTTTGAGTGTATCTATGAAGATGAGTTTGATTAGTCTTTTAAACCTTTCTAACTTGTCTAAAAATTAACTTAGAATCACTAAAGACTTCTAAATGTTTGATATTAATTTCAATTGATTTTTCAAGATATAAACATAAGGCTTCAAATTTTATTGTATTATTAGTATTATCAAATAACAATTTATAAGCATAGTGAAATATTTTACCAATAGAAGAAATTAAATAAATTCTAGCACCACTACCATGTTGCAAACATGCTTCATCAAAATATATTAAAGTATCTCTAAAAATTGTTATTTCTTGTTATTTTTTAAGTTCATCTAAAGTTAACAACTCATAGGTATCAATTCCAGTTTCTACATAGGCAATAGTAATTGGTATGGAATCTATAGGGTTACTAAACCACTCCTTTATTTTTATGAAAGCAATCTCATTGCCAATATGAACTCAAGTTTTATCCTTGTCTATGAAATCACCAATTGCTTTTAACCAATCTCTTCCCAAGAGCATATCATAATTGCTAGGAATATCTAATACTTGAACATTGATCATAGATTTAATTCTTTCATCTTGAATGATTTTGATAATAATATCATAGAACACACCACAAATTTTAGTTTGACAAGATCAAACCCTGAGTTTTCTATTATCAGTCTCATGATATGCCTAATTGATCAACAATAAATTTTGACATTATATTCTAAGAGGCCCTAGTATCAAGAATACAATTGTGAATAATTTTGTTAGAAATTTTTATTAAAACATAAAATGAGGTATATAATCAGTAGGAAGATCATGAATTTGAACAAAAACAAGAGATTATTTATTATTATTGGTTTATTCTTTAAATCTCACCACTTTTTTACAATTTGATTTTTTATTACATCATTAATTTTATCAAGTTGATCAGGTAGACCAACATTATTTTAATAGTGGTCAAATCCTCTTTAATATTATAAGCACCAACATCAAGATAAGGAATGTGAGTATAATTCTTCAGATTATAAGGAGGATATTGTGTATTATTAAAACTAGTTGATTAAGGGTTATTTTATTGAGAACTAGTTGCAACATTATTATGTATACCTTTGCCTTTATCTTGAGTCTTAGAAGATGATGGATGATTGTTAGTTGTATTATAATTATCTTTTTGAGTATAATTGTAATATTTTTTCTTAGTATTGAAAATATAAATATTAGAAGTTTTGATATCATTCAAATATTCATCAAATGCACAGATGTTTATATTATTATCTAGGTCAATAGAAATACTATCATTTATATGAATAAAATTTATAAATTTTTGTACAAATATATAAGTATTAGAATTATAATCTAATCCACAAACATAACGATAATGATTTTTTTCTTCATTTTTTCTTTTCTGAGGATTTAGAGATTTATCTGATGTAGATGGTTTGTTATTTGACTGTCATTGATGATGACCAACTCATTGCCAATATTATGAATATATTTTAAAATTTCCACATTATCAAAATTTAAATCTATAGGAACTCTATCTTTAAAATCAATACATTTAATTTCTTTTCATACTTAATATAGAAAGTTATAGTTTCATCGTAATCCACAATATATTTGTCTTCTACATCCATTTTATATTTTAGAGACAAAGCATTAAAAAAATATAATTTAGATAAATTTTTATATGATTTAATATCAAGGGGAATATTTTGACATATTTTATTGAATCTAGTTATAAGATGGTAAACCGTTTCACTTGGATCAATACATATATTTATTAATTCATTGATTAACTCTAAATCTTGTTTATACTTGACAAAAAAAAGCTCTAACTAGTCTTTTATGTGTTTCCAAGTGTTAATAACCCTAGCATGAAGGATAATAAAAACTTGATGAGCTTTCCCTTCTAAATTTTTTGAAAATACTCTTAAAGAAACTTTTTCATTAATAATACAAAGAGTAACATAAACTAACCTGAAAGTATCTAAATGATCTTCCTAAGACTCACTAGGACTTCTTGATAATTTAAGGACATTGAGTCCTTTAAGCGAGGGTAATTTAGAAGGATGAGCACATATATTAATAGGATTCTCATAAATCCAAGGATTTACATAAATCCAAGGATTTACATAAATCCAAGGATTTAATAGAATTTGCCTATTATCTTCATCAAATCTACATTATCAGTGATTTTGATCTTTGTTATTTTGTAGACCTAGAATCAAGTCTCAAACTCTATGTTCTAGATGTTCTTCCATTAGGTTTCACTAATTGATTAGGTTGGTTTAACTTTGCAATTGTATTAGAATCAGTTGTGAGATTAGAATCAAAATAAATAATAAAATCATCAAAAGGAAAAGCCTTATAAAGAAAATTATCTCTATGTGAAGGATTCAAAAGTAAAATATGTTCTCTTTCTTGACAAATTTGATGATTTTATTCTAAAATATGAAATTGAGTTTGCCTACTAAGATTAGTGTGCCAATCAATTTCAAATATTGCATCATCTACTTCCTTGGCCATAACCTCAAAAATACAATGCAAATTGTAAGGTCTATTATACCAATACAAGCGAGTAAGATTAGCAACAATATCTAATTGATCCTCAATAATATTAATTTCAGGTTGGATAATAAGAAGATGACCACGAACGGTCACGAGTAAAAAGAACAAAAAATAAATAAGAAGGATTGATAAAATAAAAGAAAACATAAAAAGAGGATAATATTTTTGAAAAACTCCCAGGTGGAGTAACCAAATTTGTTGATAGTGAAAAATGACACGTTAATGAATCAACCCTTTCACCTATCACAAAGGTCAAGACAAAATCATACCAGTTTAGTTGTGGGGTATCTATGAAACAAAAATGATGCTGAGATGTTTTTTAATAGTTCTAGGAAATAATTAACAAGTCAAATATCAAACATTACACAATTATAATTTCAAAAATTAAATATATTTTAATAACAAAAATAGGAATTAGATTACAATTATATTATCTAACCTATCGAGCAGAGAAAAACCTATAGAAGAGGCAATCTATTGAAGGAAATATATTTAATCTTTTATATTTCTATCAAATCTTATTGTGTTTAATCTCTTTTTATCATTTAAGCTCAAAACAATTAAAAAAAAAGTAAAATAAACCAAAATAAAAATAAAACAAATAGAAACATAAACCAAATAATGAAATGGAAATAATACTCACATACTAACCAAACAGTGAAAAAAAAATCAAGCTACAATTAACATTAAATTATAGCTATAACAAAACAAACTATTCAGAAATAAGACAAGAACTATCTATGCAGTCTAGAAATGAAATAAAAACTAAGGAAGAGAATGATAACATAAATAACTAAGATATATTCTATGCTATAGCAATAATGGAAAACTGATTAAAGAAGAAAATACAAGTGCTAACTATGATTTTAAATAACTTAATCTGATATAAAATTAAACTAATAAACAAAAAAATAATCTAATAAGTAAAGCAATGTTTTAAATGAGATAATAATGTAGGAAAGATTAAGTCTAAGAAAGAGAGATTGAAAGATAATGTAAACCAGAATAAAAGGAAAAGTAAATTCCTTGATAATATAAGGATGAACATTTCTACTAGCTTAAAGGCATAATATGAAAATTTATTTTTATCTATCCTAAAATTTTGATTGATAACTTAAACTAACATAATATTCTCCCAACTTTGGGTTCAAGGTCCAAGTCATAACATGATCCTCAAAAGTGTGTTTGATATGAATCCATTTTAAATGTTGCACATATTTATCCCATATTATTATTGCCTCCCCAACCAATCCAAAAATATTAGTACTTTTCCATCCCTGATGCCATTGATTAATAAGGTTTTGATCCACAACTTGAGAAAAAAAAGAGATACCCAACACCTCTAATGTACCAAATAAATCCTCTGACAGTTTGTAATCAACACTGCAACCCACCCAAGGATTAATTTCCACTTTCGATTTAGTTTCAGACCCCACCTTCAAAATTAGCCATCTTTAGATAATAGTGAAGGATATGACATACACTTTCCTCATAATAGAAGCATTATGACAATTTTTGGTAGGATTATAATTCCACTCTTGAACACTAAGAGTTTAAATGTATTTCTAGAGAATGATTTGGTTCCATAATACCTTCTTAGTAAAAAGCTTTTAGATAATTTTAGCAGGTAAAGGCTCACTAAATAGATGAATATATTTTATACCTTATCCCCCAGTATCCTTTGGTTTAGTGAGGGTTTTCCATTTGACTAAGGTAATGCTATCCTTTACTTTCCTACCAGTCCAAAGGAAATGGATTTTTTTAGCATATCTCATCAAGGACTCCTTTAGGGTATGGGATAAAGAAAGAAAGTATATTTTAATAGCCACCAAGACCAATTTTAAAAGATTAAGTGTGCCTCTAAGTGAGAGCCATTAGTTTCACCAACAACAAATATTCTTTTTAACCTTTTCGATCATTCGTTTCCAATCATCCTTCCTATAGTCATTTGGTTTCAGTAGAAACCCTAGATACTTAATACCATCAAGAATATCAAAAATGGGAAAGGGAAAACTTCAAGAATCTAGCTCATCTGATGTGCTTCCAAACCATTGAAGGAGATACATGACTTTTGCACATTTATATCCATGCTTGTGGCCACACAAAAAAAATTGATAGCATCTTTAAGATTAATAATATCCCATCAAGATTCATCACCAAATAATAGGTGTGCGAGGAAGAAGGAAGATAGTCCTTCAAAAATTAAATCCATCAAGAGAACCTGATCTCTTAGCCTCGAGAATGATTTAATTGAGCCCTTCCATAATTAGAAAAAAGAGTAGAGGGGAAAGAGGGCATCCCTTCTTCAAGGCATGTGAAGAATAGAAAAATGAAGAAGTTGAGCTATTTATGAGTAAGGCAAAGGAAACATATGACAAACAACCCATAATCCAGTTAACCATTTGGAATTGTAACCTAATATAAATCATAATTAATCTAAAATAGAGCCAATTTGTTTTATCAAACACTTTGGATAGGTCTAACCTCATAACCACAACCAGTAACTTCTTTGTTTTGATAGTATGCATATCCTCTTAAGATACCCCAATAACATCATGAATTTTTCACCCATGGAAGAGTAAAAATTCATCAATAGAGATGGAATTGGAGAGAAGACCTTTGATTCAGATGAATTTGATTTTCACAATGATTTTATAGAAATAATTACATAAGGATATATGGCAAAAATCATCAAAGGAAGTCAATGTGTCTTTCTTAGGAAAACATGGAATGAGGTTGATTTTAAGATCCCATATTAGAAACTCCCTTAGGTTTGTTTAGGTGAATTTGATTCATAGTCTTGGTTAATTTGAAGATTCTTAAGAAAAAAAATTGCCTTTTTAAGTTTAACGTACAACCGCCCATCTCCACAATTAAAATAGTTAGGTTGTGGGATAAATTTAAAAAGAGTATCAATAACTTTCCTAAACCTTAATATTATTACATATTTAGATTCTTCTCTAAGAGCTATGCAATCTCAAAAAAAATTGTCTCAATCCGAGTCCATATGTAAAAGTTATAGCCTCAAAAAGTTAGCTTCTGGTTACATCACATCATGTCATCAGATGACACATGGTGCCACTTGGTTGCATATTGATATCTCCCATGGTGTAACATATATCCCAAAATTGATCTATATGTAATTTTTTCATTTAGAAGGTTGAAAATTTAAAAAAAATCACTTGTATGGCCTTGTATGGATCTGTACGAACTTGAAAGGATTTATGAAGATTTATGGGAAAACATGGCATCCCTAGTGTGAGTATGGCATAAGAAAATCCTAAAAAAATATTATTTTCATGAATTGTAATGTTATTATATAGTTTGAAAAATTTATGATTTACTTGGGCCTACTCGAAATTCAGAGGTGATATTTTTTACCATTTCTTGTTTTCACTGTAAAACATTTTTATGGAAAAAGTACTTTTTTTTGTTTTCCCACATATCAAATCAGACTTAAATACAAAAACTTCTCTTTATGTAATCTAAATGCTCATAGAGAAATTGGACAAGCTTATTTTGTAAGGCACTGTCTAAAGAGTGATCAAGAGTTTAATTCCTTCAAAACAAATTTTTAGTCAATTTTTTGACTTTAATGTTTTGTAAAGAGATATAAGATACATAATTGTGTATGCCATATAACTCTTAAGACACTAGTTGTAACTTTTATGACCAATTAGTTGGTGTGAAGGTGGTCATATAACTAATTGATTTATAGATATTTTGAACACAACATAATGGTTTATTTTGTGTTTTGAAGTTTCCTTATATGATTTTCACAAAATATGTAATGAAACTTATGTATAAAGGTGCATTTTTGGTAGAAGCCAACACATTCAAAATAGAAAATTTCATAATGTCTCATCATGTTTGTGCTATTGAAGACCTTATTGTCCTTTACATGTCCATCAAGATCCTTGTGTTTGACAAAGTCTAACTATCAAATTAGAGGTTGGAGGATCTGTCGGATGCTGGAAGATTATTCCCTTTCTCT
Organism: Torreya grandis; assembly: GCA_037957365.1. Taxonomy (NCBI): domain Eukaryota; kingdom Viridiplantae; phylum Streptophyta; class Pinopsida; order Cupressales; family Taxaceae; genus Torreya; species Torreya grandis. The sequence continues at coordinate 907,085 of JARHVA010000100.1, read as the reverse complement.
GGTTAGCTATTCTCTTGGATTTTGGGTTTAAATGTTTGAATATAATTTTTGGCAGCAGTAGTTTGCTTATTTCAATTCTAGTTTTGGATTTCTATCCTTGATATTCATGACATGGAGAAAAAATGATTATTTTTTTTGTTTCTCTTGATCCACTACTTTTCACCTCTCCCCTAGTGGGGGGAGAATATATATCATGAGTTGGTCTTAAATTAGTTGTCAATGATAATATGAGTTATTAGGGGTTGATAACACCAATAATGTTGAGTAAAGGTCATTAACATTTGTTGGACATTAGGGAGATGTGACATACATAGTATAGGTTGGTCATTTTGATAGGATTCTGGGTAGAGCCTTATGTGGATGGATGTAGTTGGATAGGCCTTGATCATGTTATACTATAGTAAAATGCAATGATCACATAGGATGAGTAGGCCTTGATCATGTTCATTAGCCTTTTATGTCATAAATCACAGGGTAGGATTTTGTATGGAATGACATCAATTTTGGTTAGTACCAGGATGTACAATATACTAGTTGTAATTGCTTCAAAATTTATTTGATGACTTTAGAGTCATTGCTCCAGATCTTTCATCTTCTATGCCCCTTTGGATTAAGGAGTTTGTTGGATTAGTTATGATCCAAACCATTTACTTATGTTTTGTTGTTACTAAATAAATAATCTTGTTAATGAGTTTGTTGGTTTATATAAATGTTAGTGTTGACCCAATTTTGCCCCTCAGGCAAAATCCCGGTCACCTCCTACACCTGCTTTGCACAACTAGTCATTTCGGGTTGCAAGGTCCGTCTTCAGGGTTCGACAGTTTCCATTTCAGAGCATTGGTTCATCGGCCTAGTTCATTGGCGTTCACAGTGGCGAAAGACAGAATCTTCAAACGTTCACGCAAGGAGAGAAGAAGGGAAAAAACTGGAGCGTTTTAACACTTAGACAAAAAAGAGGGCAGACAAAATGTAGAGGGCAGAAAATTCGCCGCCCACTACAAGGGCGGAAAAAAAGGGACCATATACAAATGTGCAGAAGGCGGCAAATTCGCCGCCCACAACACAAAGGCAAAAGGAAAAAAAGCCGTCGACATCGGTCGACGTCGGCAATACTGCCGTCATCGGCAGCCTACATCGACCGACGTCGACAAAATTGCCATCATCGGCAGCACAATCGAAGACAAAAAGGTGAAAAGTCCCACCCTCGAGCGGCGAAAAGGAAATCCTTGCCCCCCGGTGGGAAATAAGAAACAGCCGCCCTCAGGCGGCGAAAATGAAACCACCGCCCGAAGGCGGCGAATGGAAAAAGCCCACCCGAAGGCGGCGAAACTGAAAACCCTACCCCATGGCGGGGAAGGAGAGAGGACCGCCTACCAACATGCAAAAGGTGACAAAATTGCTGCCCAAAGCACAATACTGCCGACGTCGACAGCCTATACAAACCGACGTCGGCAAGACTGCCGCCGTCGGCAGCTTATCGGCCGACGTCGGTAGAAATCCTACGTGAAGTCCATACAAAGGGCAGAAAATTCACCACCCACAATAGATGGCAGCAAATTTCACCTGCAGTGCACAAGAAAAAACCCGCCCAACCGCCGGAGGAGAAGACCAACACACAAAATGAGGCAACAAGCATGGTCTTGGCAGAATTGTGACATCGGCTATAGTGTTTTTCACTCTTTCCAATGAGACTTTTCTTGGCTCTTTCCCTATAAATACACAGACTTAGCCATTTGAGATGATCTTCCTCACTTTTGTAAAGAGCATTGCTCTCCAAATTTTCTCCACCTGAATCAATAAAAAGACAGTTTTTGCCTCTATCTGGATGGATCTTTCTGTGTGTGCATTGAATGTTAATCTGTGTTCAGTCATTGTTCCTTGATGCTCTCACAGGTTCAACACCAGCAAACCTATGATCTACAAAGTGCCACTGTCTGCTGCTACCAGGAGTAGAGTTCTATTTTGGAGGTATAGAACAGGTGAGGTCACTTACAATGTATATTTCTCAGCACCTCGGTGAGTCCTTGTTTCTTGTGCTTTCCATAAGAACCTCCCTGTCATCCCAGAGACCTGGTCTTTTCTGCCAGATCTGAGTGTATTTATGTTTTTCCCTGATTTTGAGAGTGGATGTGGAAGGTCAACCTATTTTTGGTGTATCACCTCTTTTAGAATAGGCTGCTTGTTTTCATGCTTTTTCTCTCTCTTTTCATCCCCCCAGTATATCTATATACCTATACTTTTGCACTGCCTGAAACAAACAAGATACATTAGAGGAAACTAACCCATATCTAGAGACTCTCCTCTCCTGCTTCACCGTCCCACAGGTGAGAGAGGGGTTTCCATGTTTCGGGGAGAGGGCAGGAATCCATTTTCCTGTCGCAGGGTGCACTTTCCAGCGTCAACAGTTAGTTTTGTAATCTCCTCATGAAAAGCTTATAAAGTTTTTCACCTTCTTTGTAATCTCAACCTAAAATAATACATTATAAAATTTTGTGTGGAAAACTTTATTCATAATGTAATTGCATATTATATTCCTAGAGCCAATAATTTCCCCCTAAGGACACCCAAGATTTGATATTTTTAGATTCAGTCAGAATAGAATGCGAGATAAAGAATCTATCTAGCCTCTTGGCAACACTATCCAAACTAGTTCTCATGTTTTGCCATGTGGGAACTAACTTAATAGGTTCCAAATACACTAAATTAGAATCCTCAAATTTATGTAAAAAATAATCAACCATTGGTCATATCTAGTTGAGTCCCCCCACACCTCAACACTTTTTGTGGTGGAGTTTAGGTTGCCCCCAATAATAGAGCTATCATCTCTTAAATTTTTTTGACTGAACATGTCATCCTAGTAGGTTAGATGCTCCTCAAAAGGGCTATAAATGTTTGTCACAGAATAAAATTTACCAATTTCCAATGAGTGTAGATCTACCCTAATACTAGAGGGAAAAGGTGGAGTTTACCATTCTCAATGAGGTAGTTCTCCAAGCCATAACCAAACCACCTGAGCATCTAATAGAGTTGATAGCCAAAAAATTCTATTCCTTCAAAAATTTGGTCAAACTTTTAATGACCTTATTGCCTTCCCCCTTGGTCTCCTGAATCATGATCACGTTTGGCTTGTGTAGTTAGATCAATCATTTCAAAGCAATTTTTTTGGAGAGATTTCCCAACCCTATAATATTTAGGGATAAAACAAGCATAACTAATACTTCGTCACAGTGGTCTCCCTTCTAAAGTCCCCTGTAATTATTTTTTGCTTTCCATGATGGATTTCCTTTTTAGCTATGGATTATGCTTGAGTGAGGGGAGATATTTGGCCTCTTTTCTAGGATGAAAAACTCAGATCCATGAAACTAATTAAACCTCCTTCAACACTTCATGGTGGTGACATGATATCAATGTGATCTTAAGGGATACCACATTTGGCTGGTAGTGGATAAAGTTTCATCAGATATGAAATCTAAAGTACATATGTTATTTCAAGTAATTTTATCTAGAACAACCATAAGGTTGATAATACTTGGATATAGACTACCTTCAGGAATGATTTGAGTGCTCACATGATCATCTAGGGGATGTTTGATCACTTTGTGCTTAAGTCTTATTTCTCCCTCTAATCCTTCCATCTAGAACAAAAGTTTATAACTCTATTTAGCATGCACATGTAGGAAGGTATCCTTATAATTCAACAAAAAATAAATAAAGCTGGCATAGATGTCCCAAAAGAGAGTATGCTGAATTATAATAGGATCTAAAAACATTACATCCTTGAGCACTCTAGTTGTAGACTCAACCAAATCTTTAGATATCTGAACCATATAAGCTTCAACCCCCATTCCTATGATATGGAAGAAAATATTTGAATGTTATTATGGGCTCAAAGAAATAGAAGCTAACAAGTTCTTCAGATGAATTCCTCAACATTCAGCTTCTTGCATATGAACATAAGTCCCTAATATTTTAGCTTCAATCTCCCTTTTGATATGAAAAATAGGATTTGTCTTCCTCCACCTGTCTTTAGCAGAGAGATAAATTATCTAAATGAAATACCCACATAGTCTAATGATATGTATAAAAAATACATATTCCATAACCAAATCCTCTTCCAGACCCTCTTGTAGACTTAAGGAGACTAATATTTTGGTGATCCGAGCAACATTTTAGGTGATGGTTCTACCCCAATTGGTGGCAGAACTTCTGAGAGCCATACCTTTTGTACCATAGCTCTATTTGACTCCCCGTTTGAATCATTGGAAAGCTAAGAATGAGGGGAATGTCATGAGATGGAACCAAGCTATACTTGATGGGTTTTAAGCTATAAAAATAAAATGGAAGAGCCCCAAATTTCAATTTTAGTAGTGCAGTCTAGAAATAGTAAGTTTCTAAAAATAGTAATTCTTAGAATTCTGTATTGTTGTGAATCGTAGAAGTCAAACCACTTAATCTTCCTCAAGATTGGTGACCTTCCACATCCTCATCTTACCTTAAAAATATGTATAAATGAAGATATAACCCAAAAAGGAAATCATATATCTCTTCTCAGAGATAGGCATATGTTTGGATCTGCAAATTTGATCAATAAAACATTTATTCTTAGAGATAACATTATTAACATTATGTTATTATTGTTTCTTGAATTATATTTCAACCAAAGATCTTGAGTTTTGGATAAGTGGTATAAGATCAGTTTGTATTAAGAGTGTATGATCTCGAGGATGAGGTTAGACTGTAGGAAGCTTGGGTGGAAAATACAAGATTTAGCAGACTATCCACCTGTTTGCTCTAAATGATCTCAAATGGCAAACAACATTGAGACATCTGATCCTTTCAAGGAAATGGTAAATCAAGCCCTCCAATAGCAGAAAACATAGATGCTACAACAATTCACCCAAATTTTCCAACAAATCTTAATGGGAAAATTTGGCTCCTCATCTGCACCCCCACATCCTTTCAGTGCCCCAATAACCTTCAAGGTTTAGGTGAATTTTGATATCCCTAAATTTGAAGGAAAAAAAAATGTTGATGAATTAAAAAATTAGTTGGATCAATTGGCTTCCTATTTTTTTGTAAATAAATTCATCGATAAAGAGAAAATCGCTTTTGCTCTTTTGAAAGCATCATTGCTTGTCAAAAATTGATGGGAAGTGTACAAGAAGAGATTTAGTATAGATGATATTGGCCTTGAAGTGGAACCTATCTGAGATGATTTCATAAAAGTTTTAAAGGAAGAATACTATTACAATTGAGCATATAATGATCTATATATAGAGTGGCAACAACTTCACGAAGGTAAGGAATAGTCTGTTCAAGATTACACTCACATTTTTCATTCTCTATCTATGACATTGGGTATCCAAGAAAGTGAGAAATACAAGGTTATAAAATATCGTGGTGGACTAAAATGGTATATACGAGGAGAGATGGAACTCTTCAATTTAGAAACACTCGATGAGGTGTACAAATTTGTGATGAAGATTGAGTAGAACATGGAAGAATGAATACAAAGAGTCAACGTTCAAAATAGAAAAGTGACAAAGAAGGTCAAACATGAAGCCAAAATTAGAAGCAAAAGGAAAGAAAGACTGAGAAATGTTGTGATTACCAAAAAGTTGGAGCCCACTCCAAAGAAGAATGTCAAATCATCAAATCCTTGCTTTCTAAGTCACAATCCTCAACACCTATTGCTCTACCTCATACACACCCTATGGTCAAACAGGATGAAGATGAGATTGTAGTGCTGAGCCTAATGCCATAATTGCTTCATCACAGATCCATGAGGAGAGACAAGATGATAAGGAAATATTGTTTCACTCTAAGTTATGGGTGAAAGGTAGGCCTCTGCATTTCATTCTTGATAGTGAGAGTCAAAATAATTTAATCTTTGATAATGTTGTGAAAATCCTAAATTTTTCCATGAAGCCTCACCCAAAGCCATACAATATTAGATGGTTGAGTCCAAGGAGAAACCTCCATGTCACCCACCAATGTCTTCTCTCATATGCAATAAAACCTTTCCAAGATGAAGTCTTATGTGATGTGGTCAGTATGGATGTTTTTGATGTACTCTTTGGTCAGCCATTCATGTATGATCCACATGGCATCTATGCATCAAGAACTTGAAGGATTACCCTCACTCTTGGAACATGATGCTATAGGGTACCAGAGATACCACCTTCTACATCTGTCTCCTTGATTAGTGCCAAGAAATTTGTTCTCATGGTGATCAAGCCACATAAATCCAAAAGGGATGATGTTGTAGCCCTGACTACATAAACAACACACCAATAGAATCAAATAGATACCAAGCTGAAGAAGCTCATGGCCTTCCATATATAGACTATTGGTTAGATAGAAATGGTAAATAATCAGAACTCGCACAGCTCCATAAAGCACAATCCTTTTTAAGTATGCATCAAGAATAAAATCAAAACACAACTACCACACTTGATGACAAATCTTAATGAAATAGCGACCATTTATTCTCAATGAAGGAGGAATTATCTGAGCAACATTTTAGGTAATAATTTAGGCAATGGTTCTACCCCAATTGGTGGTAGAAATTTCAAGAGCCATAACTTTTACACCATAGCTCTATTTGACTCTTTGTTTGAATTGTTGGAAAGATAAGAATGAGGGGAACACTGTGAGATGGCATGAAGATCTTCTTGATGAGTTTTGACCTCCTAAAAACCAAATAGAAGTGCCTCAAATTTTAATTTTACTAGTACAGTCTAAAAATAGTAATTCCTCAAATTTTGTATTGTTGTGAATCATGGAAGTTGAACCACTTAATATTCCTCAAGATTGGTCACCTTCCACATCCTCCTCCTACCTTCAAAATGTGTATAAATAAAGATGTAACCTGAAAAGTAAATCAGAGATCTTTTCTCAAAGATAGGCATATGTTTGAATCTACAAATTTGATCAATAAAATATTTCTTCTCAGAGATAGCATTATTATAATTGTGTTATTCTTATTTCTTGAATTATCTTTTAATTAAAGATATTGAGTTTTGGATCAGTGGTATTAGAGTAGTTTGTCTTAAGAGTGTATGATCCCAAGGATGAGGTTAGTCTTCAAGAAGCTTAGGTGAAAAATACAAGATCCAACATACTATCCACCTATTCGCTCTAAATGACCTTAAATGGCAGACAACACTGAGACATCCGATCCTTTCAAGGAAATGTTGAATGAAGCCCTCTAATAATAGAAAGCGTAGATTCTACAACAATTCACCCAAATTCTCTAACAAATATTGATGGAAAATTCTAGCTCCTCATCTACACCCCCACATTTTTTTAGTGCCCCAACACCCTTCAAGGTTTAGGTGAATTTTGATATCCCTACATTTGAAGGTAAAATAAATGCTGATGTCATAGAAACTTGGTTGGATCAATTATCTTCTTAATTTTTTGTAAATAAATTCATCGATAAAGAGAAGATCACTTTTGATATTTTGAAAGCATCATTCCCTGTCAAAAATTGGTGGGAAGTGTACAAGAAGAGATTCAATACAGATGATATTGGCCTTGAGGCAGAACCTACCTGAGATGATTGTTGACGCTGGAAAGTGCACCCTGCGGCAGGAAAATGGATTCCTGCCCTCTCCCCGCAACATGGAAACCCCTCTCTCACCTGTGGGATGGCGAAGCAGGAGAGGAGAGTATTTAGATATGGGCTAGTTCCCTCTGATGTATCTTGTTTGTTTCAGGCAGTGCAAAAGTATAGGTATATAGATATACTGGGGGGGATGAAAAGAGAGAGAAGAAGCATGAAAACAAGCAGCCTATTCTAAAAGAGGTGATACACCAAAAATAGGTTGACCTTCCACATCCACTCTCAGAATCAGGAAAAAACATACATACACTCAGATCTGGCAGAAAAGACCAGGTCTCTGGGATGACAGGGAGGTTCTTATGGAAAGCACAAGAAACAAGGACTCACCGAGGTGCTGAGAAATACACACTGTAAGTGACCTCACCTGTTCTATACCTCCAAAATAGAACTCTACTCCTGGCAGCAGCGGACAGTGGCACTTTGTAGATCACAGGTTTGCTGGTGTTGAACCTGTGAGAGCATCAAGGAACAATGACTGAACACAGATTAACATTCAATGCACACACAGAAAGATCCATCCAAATAGAGGCAAAAACTGTCTTTTTATTGATTCAGGTGGAGAAAATTTGGAGAGCAATGCTCTTTACAAAAGTGAGGAAGATCATCTCAAATGGCTAAGTCTGTGTATTTATAGGGAAAGAGCCAAGAAGAGTCTCATTGGAAAGAGTGAAAACACTATAGCCGATGTCACAATTCTGCCAAGACCATGCTTGTTGCCTCATTTTGTGTGCTGGTCTTCTCCTTCGGTGGCTGGGCAGGTTTTTTCTTGTGCACTGTAGGTGAAATTTGCCGCCATCTATTATGGGCAGCAAATTTGCCGCCCTTTGTATGGACTTCACGTAGGATTCCTGCCGACGTCGACAGTCTTGCCGACGTCGGTTTGTATAGGCTACCGACGTCGGTAGTATTGTGCTGTGGGTGGCAATTTTGCCGCCTTTTGCATGTTGGTAGGCGGTCCTCTCTCTTTCCCCGCCATGGGGTGGGGTTTTCAGTTTCACCACCTTCAGGCGGGCCTTTTCCATTCGCCGCCTTCGGGCGGTGGTTTCATTTTCACCGCCTGAGGGCGGCTGTTTCTTATTTCCCACCGGGGGGCGGGGATTTCCTTTTCACCGCTCGAGGGTGAGACTTTTCACCTTTTTGTCTTCGGTTGCGCTGCCGACGATGGCAATTCTGTCGACGTCGGTCGATGTAGGCTGTCGACGACGGAAGTATTGCCGATGTCGGCCGATGTCGATGGCTTTTTTTCCTTTTGCCTTTGTGTTGTGGGCGGCGAATTTTACACCCTCTACATTTTGTCTGCCCTCTTTTTTGTCTAAGTGTTAAAACACTCCAGTTTTTTCCCTTCTTCTCTCCTTGCGTGAACGTTTGAAGATTCTGTCTTTCACCACCGTGAACGCCAACGAACTAGGCCGATGAACCAATGCTCTGAAATGAAAACTGTCGAACCCTGAAGACGGACCTTGCAACTCGAAATGATTGGTTGTGCAAAGTAGGTGTAGGAGGTGACCGAGATTTTGCCTGAGGGGAAAAATTGGGTCAACAAATTGGTGACTCACAGGGGAAGCGTGCCTGCTATGCTTAGAACCTAGTTGCCTTGTATATCCATTGGGTGCGGAGTCGGATGGTAACTTTGAATATAGTTCACAACAGCTCAAAAGATTCCAGAATCAAAATATACAGAATTTACCCCCAGATGAAAAGAAACACACAAGACTAAAAACAACTAACTGTGCAAACTGCACTTAGGGAAAACAATAAGGGAAACTATATAGAACTGAACTAAAATTCAGTGGCAATGCTTCAGATGTATCCCATTGACTGGGATACATAATTCTTTGTCATCCAACCTAGAGAGCTGGAATGCGTTATGCTGCTTGCACTGAGTAATTATGTAAGGACTGCTCCAGAGGGCATCAAATTTTGCATGTTTTCTGGGCTTAGTTCTTTCTTCATCCCATTTTAAGACAATGTCTCCTTCGGTGAAATTTTTTGACGAAGACCTCTTGTCGAAATGTCTTTTCACCTGATGCTAGCGACTGATCATAGAGACCATGGCTTGATTCCTTACCTCCTAGAGCTCCATTAGTTCACGTAATCTGACCTCCATGATGTTTCCTTCTTCTAGCTGCAGCTGATGAGCGAGGTCTAGTGCTGGTAATTCGAGTGAGATAGGAAGCCTTGCTTCCTTTCCATACACAAGCGTATATGGAGAATTTCCGATTGATCTCTTCGGAGTGATTCGATCGGCCCATAGAGCTATTTTCAACTTGGCATGCCAAGTTCTCTGATTTTCTTCCATGGTCCTCTTTATAATCTTGATCAAATTTTTGTTAGTGGACTCAGCTAGTCCATTCCCCTGCGGGTAGTAATTTGACAAAGTGCTGAGATATATACCATACCTTAGTCCCCATTCACTAGTTTTGGTTCCCAGAAAAGCCAAGGCGTTATCTGAGATTATAGTGGTTGGAACCCCAAAACGTGTCACTAAGTCCTCATAGAAATCCAGGACTGCGCTTTCATTTGCTTCCTTCAAAGCAATGGCTTCCACCCACCTGGTGAAATAATCCGTAGCAGTCAGGACCCACTTGTGTCTGGCGCTAGAGGGAAGATTGATCATCCCTATGAAATCTAGGCCCCACTGCATGAATGGTTGTTCAACTTGAATGGGCTGTAGGGGCATGGCAGCCAATCGCTGCTTTTCGTCAAAGAGTGCACACTTCTGACACTTTCTTACCCAGGCATGGGTATCCTTGAAGAGAGTGGGCTAGAAATAGCCAGCTCTCATTATTTTTGCTGCTGTGGTCTTAGGGGCGAAATGGCCGCCTGCCGGCCCATCGTGAAACTCAGCCAATACCTTGTTAGCCTGACTGGAGTCAATGCATCTCAGGAGAACCCCAGAGAGATCCTTCCTAAATAATACTCCATCAATCAAAACATAGGGAAGGGACTGAAGTTTAAAATACCTTCTTTCGGCCCTATCGAGACCCTGTGGACATTCGCCCGTAAGAAGGAAACGCCTCATGTCTAGTGTCCAATCTCTTACGACAACTGGTTCTTCTGCAGTGGCTGCGTCATGGATCAGCAAGCTGTCTTCATCCTTTTGTCTCAAATCTGTGGCTAGCTGTTCACATAGGCCCCTTCCTCTCACCAACTTGGTGATCCTGATGTCTATGTCGTACTCCATTACCTTGGTGATCCATCCCGCTCTTTTCTCGTTTAAGTCTCGATTGGTCAAGAAATATTTGATGCCAAGATGTGGAAGCATGAGATGGATCTTGCTATTTGACAACATATATCTGAATTTCTTCAGGCTACGCACTACTGCCAGGACTTGCTTCTCTACATAGGTGTACCTAGTTTTGAAGTCCTCTAACCCTTGGCTGAAGAAGGCGAGTGGTTGCTCGAGGTCATCACTGTTTGCTTGGGTAAGCATGGCGGATATTACTTCTCTGTTGCTGAAGGTATAGAGATTGAGGTCTTTATTAAAGTCGGGGCTGATTAGAGCGGGAGCCTGGGTCAAAGCCTATTTGATAGCTTCAAAGCTGTCCTTTCTTGGCGTTGTCCATTTGAATTCTTCACCCTTTTTTAGCAAGGAGGTTAGGGGTTTAACTATTTCAGCAAATTTTGAAATGAACCTCCGAATGAAATTTATCCGGCCAAAGAAAATCTGAAGGCCTTTCTTGTGCTTTGGTAGGGACATCTCCAAAATGGAGCGGACTCTTTCTGGGTCAATAGACAAACCTTTCTTGGACACAATGTGGCCAAGAAGTTTCCCCTCATGAACCGCAAATACACATTTCTTTGGATTTAGGGAGATGCCAAATTCCCTGCACCTCTCAAAAATTTGTCTGAGGTGTTTCATATGTTGTCTTGCCTCTTTGGAGAAAACCGTTATATCATCGAGGTACACCAGCACGTTCTTATTTATCAAACCACTAAAAGCCATATCCATGGCTCGCTGGAAAGTAGCACCAGCATTGGATAGCCCAAAAGGCATCTTCTGGTAGGCGAACGTTCCCCATTTAGTGGTGAAGGCTGTTTTGTATTGGTCGGAGTCTCGCACCAAAATCTGATTATATCCCGAATAACCATTCAGGAGGGAGAAGCGCTCGGAACCAGTTACCTTTTGGAGGATCTACTCCATGTTTGGAAGGGGATAATGATCTTTTAAAGAGACTTTATTAAGGTCTCTGAAGTCGATGCACAGCCTGATCTCTCCATTTTTCTTTCTAACTGGAACCAAATTAGCCAACCATGAGGAATGTTTGATTAGAAATATAATGCCAGACTCAATCAACTTGACCAATTCTTTCTGCATAAGGAGCTCGATCATCAGATTAACAGGCCTCTGCTTTTGTGTGACTAGTTTTGCGCCTTCATCTAATTCAATAGTGTGCTGGGTGAGCCTTAGATCGAAGCCTTTCAAGTCACTATAGTTCCAGGTGAAGACGTCAGCGAACTCCTGACACAGGAAAATGAAAGTTTGTCTTTCTTGAAAAGTGCAAACCTTACCAAGCGCTAGCAACTTGTCCTTGAAGATTTCAACTTTTTCATAATCCTCCTCTTTGGTAGTGATGCATGCTTTGTCATCTCTTAGTTGGTCTTCTCCGTTGAAAATACTTTCAAGTGTGACCAGACCCTTAGGGAGTTTATTGTTCTTCAATTGAACAATCTGATTTCCATATTGCTGCTGTAATTTCGCTTGATTGTGGACTGCAAACTTGGCTTCTTCCTACAAGAAAAGAGCTATCTGTTGGTCGCTTTCGAAGACCTGCCAATTTGTAACATTGTCTGGAATTGAAGGCCGAACCACCACTTTTAAATGGCGTGAGCCACAATCTCTGCTTATCTCTTTTGAAGCATCAAATTGGGCACCAACAGCTGCCAGCCTGTCAGCCTGTTTATTCTGCTCCCTGGGAATTGAAGTAATGTTAAGAGCGAGGAAATCCTCCATCAAGTCCCAGACTCTATGCTTGTAAGACTTCAGTAAGGAGTTCTTGGTCAGGTTTAGGCCTCTTATTTGGTTCACTATTAGTTCACTGTCCCCCAGGATTTGTAATTTCTTGATCCCTCTCTTTCTTGCCCACTCAAGTCCATGAATCAAAGACTCATATTCTACAACGTTACATGTGCAAGAGAACTGGAAATGAAAAGCTGAAAAGTACCTTTCTTTAGAAGGGGAGATTAACATTGCCCCACCACCAGCACCCAGTTTGCTTCTAGAACCGTCGAAGTATAGCTGCCACAGGCCGAGGTCTTCTTTGTTCTCCTTCATTATATTGGGCATGACGGCATTTTCTTCATGCAAGCAATAGATGCCAAGGTCCGCCTCCTCAATAAACTTGTAAGGATCGTGCTCGAAGTTATCACTTCCCCACTCATCCAAGAGTAGATCTGTGACTTCTTCAAGAGCAGAAGATGAAGATTTGTCTGTCTGAGAGTCTTCTAGATCAATGATAGTGTAACTGACATTCGCTGCCTTAGGTGAATAGGGCTCAAGGTGGTCCTTGTAGAGTGGCTCAGATTTGATTTTCACTTTAGTTCCGTACTTGGTTCTGAAAACTAGGTATGACCAATTTGCTGCTAGATAGCCCCCTATCTTGGACGTAAAGTCCCTTGACAAACATATTGCAAAATATGGAGGGACGTCCGCTACGACTATATCTTGGGGGATTGAGAATGTTGGGCAGGCATGCAATGTTAAGCTCAATCCTTTCAGGACTCTGACTATCTTTGCAGGTGTCCCATCTAGTTGCAAGACTCTTTTGTTCATTGCTTCGTACTTTAACCCCATCTTATCAGCAATGCATTTAGGCATTACTGAAGTGCTGGCCCCGCTATCAATTATGCAATTGTGTACTAAGAAATCCCCTATGATCAAAGATACATAAAAAGGGGGAGTCTTTTCTTCTTTCTTTACCTGACCTGGAGCAGAAGGCTGCCCATTCGTCATTAAGACATTATTAGTGTCTGGCAGGATGGCCTGTCGATCTAGCTCATGCAATTCTTTCTTCAATGCTTCCTTTTGTCCTGGAAGAGACAACAAATCCCATAGAGAAATGTTCACATGCAATTTCTTCATTTGATCAACTATATTAACTTGGGGGCTGATTCCCTTCGCACTTTCCTTTGAGCTGATCCCGGCTGGAACTGTAGACTGAGGAGCTGGAGGTACAGACGATTGACTAGAAATTGGGGCCCTTTGAAAAGGGTGTGGTGGAGGATTCATTATTGCCTGAGGGGAAGCTTGCGCTTCTCCAATTGCTCTTCTTTTAAATCTCGTGTTGGCTGCAACACAATCGCCCTGATTGTCTGCAACGCCCCCATGATTAATTGCACAGAGCTCACCCTGTTCGTGATTTATCAGGGTAGAATCCTGCTGACTTTGATTGTTACTTGTGCTGGGTTGAGCTGGAAACTCAAAAAATTGGGAAAAATCAGCAGCCTAATTTTTTGAATTCTGGAAAAAATTGATCATATCGTTCGTGTGGACAGCTTGCTCTTGACTTTGTCCCATGGTCGAACGACCTGGCTGCTCCTGCACTAGATTGTTCTGAGTAGGCACCATGGCTTTAGATGACGAAGAGGGGCCTGAGTTATAATTTTGATAAGGCCTGGTTGTAGTGAGCTGCCCCTGACCTTGGTTATAGTTTGGAAAGGGGGGTCTAGGGGCATGGCCGTAATTCTGATAACCCTGGTTTGGCTTATTGCTTTGAGCTTGCTGCCTTTTAAGGGCAACAAGTTCATTTGACATGCTTTGCAATAGGCCCTTAACTTCATTTAATTCATTGGATGGAAAAGCAGCTGGCTTCTCAATGACAGGTAGGGGAGCAATTGTAGGAGCGACAACCTGAATTGGGGGCAGCGGTTCTGGGAAAAGTGGCATATGAGGCCTAGGGGCGATTTTCCCAACTTGAATTAAGCAATTTTTGGCCGCAATGGCTATGTCGTACGCAGCTGGCAGTATGTGTCCCCCCATAGATTGGATCATCATAGCAATGTCACTATTTAAAGCTTTTAGATAGTACAAGAAAGCGTAGCTGGGGGTCGATCTTATCAGGACAGGAATTCTATCCCAAGTCTTCTGAAACTGCGTGTTGAAGTCTTGCATATACTCGTGTGGAGCTCTCTTTATAGTTGTCAGTTGCTCTGCAAGAGAGAGGCCATCACTTTTTTCCCCAAAACGATCAGTTAAACGGGTGCCCAATTCATTCCAGGAATGTATGGAATTCACAGGCAAGGTGCCGTACCAGTCGAGAGCTTTCCCTTTCAGAGACAAGGCTAACAGTCTGATGGCAATATTTTCTTCTGTTATATTGTGAATATTGCAAAGGTTGGCAATATTTTTTATATGCTCAACAACTGTAATAGGTCCCACTCCATCAAAAGAAGGCACATTTTTTAGATCTGTTCCTGGGATCGGATCATAGCGTGGGAGGTTTAAAGGGCTCTCACCACGAAAAGCTGCAAAAGGCAAGGCCATGGCTGGAACAGGTTGTATTTGTGGCTGAGCTGGGTTGGTGTTCCTAGCAACAAGTCCAGGAGGGTTTACTAGTGGATAAGGGTGAGTTCTTTCAAACCTGAGCCTTTTAGTAGAGTTTAAAGGTAGTTCAATGAACTCAAAGGGGACCCTTCTTGAAGCTGACCTTGTGGTAACCTTTGGCATAGAAGTTTAAGTGACTGGTCTTAAAAATAAAGAACTAAGCTCTTACCAGTGGAGTAGCCAGATGCTGGAAATCTTTGAAATGATTGTAACAGGACCAGCATCAATCCTGAAAAACTATTGCGTTGAAAAATACAGTCCCACCGGGCATGCTAAAATTGTTGACGCTGGAAAGTGCACCCTACGGTAGGAAAATGGATTACTGCCCTCTCCCCGCAACATGGAAACCCCTCTCTCACCTGTGGGATGGCGAAGCAGGAGAGGAGAGTCTCTAGATATGGGCTAGTTCCCTCTGATGTATCTTATTTGTTTTAGGCAGTGCAAAAGTATAGGTATATAGATATACTGGGGGGATGAAAAGAGAGAAAAAGCATGAAAAAAAGTAGCCTATTCTAAAAGAGGTGATACACCAAAAATAGGTTGACCTTCCACATCCACTCTCAGAATCAGGGAAAAACATACATACACTCAGATCTAGCAGAAAAGACCAAGTCTCTGGGATGACAGGGAGGTTCTTATGGAAAGCACAAGAAACAAGGACTCACCGAGGTGCTGAGAAATACGCACTGTAAGTGACCTCACCTGTTCTATACCTCCAAAACAGAACTCTACTCCTGGCAGCAGCGGACAGTGGCACTTTGTAGATCACAGGTTTGCTGGTGTTGAACCTGTGAGAGCATCAAGGAACAATGACTGAACACAGATTAACATTCAATGCACACACAGAAAGATCCATCCAGATAGAGGCAAAAACTGTCTTTTTATTGATTCAGGTGGAGAAAATTTGGAGAGCAATGCTCTTTACAAAAGTGAGGAAGATCATCTCAAATGGCTAAGTCGTTGTATTTATAAGGAAAGAGCCAAGAAGAGTCTCATTGGAAAGAGTGAAAAACACTATAGCCGATGTCACAATTCTGCCAAGACCATGCTTGTTGCCTCGTTTTGCGTGCTGGTCTTCTCCTCCGGCGACTGGGCAGGTTTTTTCTTGTGCATTGCAGGTGAAATTTGCCGCCATCTGTTGTGGGTGGTGAATTTGCCGCCCTTTGTATGGACTTCACGTAGGATTTCTGCCGACGTCGGCCGATAAGCTGTCGACGGCGGTAGTCTTGCCGACGTCAGTTTGTATAGGCTGCCGACGTCGGTAGTATTGTGCTGTGGGCGGCAATTTTGACGCCTTCTGCATGTTGGTAGGTGGTCCTCTCTCTTTCCCCGCCATGGGGCGGGGTTTTCAGTTTCACTGCCTTTGGGCGGGATTTTTTCATTCACCGCCTTCGGGCGGTGGTTTTGTTTTCACCGCCTGAGGGCGGTCGTTTCTTATTTCCCACCGGGGGGTGGGGATTTCCTTTTCGCCACCCGAGGGTGGGAATTTTCACCTTTTTGTCTTCGGTTGCGCTGCTGACGGTGATAATTCTGCCAACGTCGATCGATGTAGGCTGCCGACGATGATAGTATTGCCGACGTCGGCCGATGTCGATGACTTTTTTTCCTTTTGCCTTTGTGTTGTGGGCAGCGAATTTGCTGCCTTTTGCACATTTGTATATGGTCCCTTTTTTCCCGCCCTTGTAGTGGGCGGTGAATTTTCTGCCCTCTGCATTTTGTCTGCCCTCTTTTTTGTCTAAGTGTTAAAATGCTCTAGTTTTTTCCCTTCTTCTCTCTTTGCGTGAACGTTTGAATATTCTGTCTTTCGCCACCGTGAAGGCCAACGAACTAGGCCGATGAACCAATGCTCTGAAACGGAAACTGTCGAACCTTAAAGACGGACCTTGCAACCCGAAATGACTGGTTGTGCAAAGCAGGTGTAGGAGGTGACCGGGATTTTTCCTGAGGGGCAAAATTGGGTCAACAATGATTTCATAGAAGCTATAAAGGAAGAATACTACCCCATTGAGCATATGATGATTTGTATATAGAGTGGCAACAACTTCGCTAAGGTAAGAAATAGTTTATTCAAAATTACGTTGAATTTTTCCATTCTTTATATGTGAGATTGGGCATCTAGAAAAGTGAGAAACACAAGGTTATCAAGTATCATGGTGGACTACAATGGTATATATGGGGGGAGATAGAACTCTTCAATTTGGAAACCATTGATGAGGTGTACAAGTTTGTAGTAAAGATTGAGCAGAAGCATGGAATAATGAATACAAAGAGTCAGCCTTCAAAATGGAAAAGTGACAAAGAAGGTCAAAAACAAGGCTAAAATTGGAAGCAAAAGGAAGGGAAGACTAGGAAATGGTGTGATTACCATAAATTTGGAGCTCACTTCAAAGAAGAATGTTGAGCCATCAAGTCCCTACTTTCTGAGTCATAATTCTCAACATCTACTACTCTGCCTCTTACACACCCTAAAGTTAAAGAGGATGAAGAAGATATTGTAGATGTTGAACCTGATGCCATCATTGCTTCATCAAAAACCCATGAGGAGAGGCTAGATGATAAGGAAAAGTTGTTTCACTCTAAGTTATGGATGAAAGGTAAGCCTCTGCATTTCATTCTTGATAGTGGGAGTCAAAAAATTTAATCTTTGCTAATATTGTAAAAATCCTAAATTTGTCCATGAAGCCTCACCCAAAGAAATATAATATGGGATGATTGAGTGCAGGGAGAAACCTCTGTGTCACCTACCATTATCTTCTCTCATATGTAATAAAACCTTTCCAAGATGAGGTCTTATATCATGTGATCAATCTGGATGTTTGTGATGTACTCTTTGGTCAACCATTTGTGTATGATCGACATGGAATATATGAATCAAGAACTTGAAGGATCACCCTCACTCTTGGAACACAACACTACAAGGTACCAGAGGTACCACCTTCTACATCTGTCTCTCTGATCAGTGCTAAGAAATTCATTCTCATGGTGGTCAAGCCATAAAAATCCAAAAGGGCTAATGTTGTAGCCCAGAATATACAAACAACACAACAATAGAAGAAAATAGATACCAAGTTGAAGAAGTTCATGGCCTTCTATCCATAGAATAATGGTCAGATAGAAATGGTGAATAATTGAGTCCTGCAAAGCTCCACAAAGAATAGTCCATTTCAAGTATGCATCCACAATCAAATCAAAACACAACTACCACATTTGATGAAAAATATTGATGGAATGGGGACCATTTATTCTCAAGGAGGGAGGAATGATTTGAGCAACATTTTAGGTGACAATTTGGGTGATGGTTCTATCCCATTTGGTGGTATAACTTTCAGGAGCCATAACTTTTGCACCATAGCTCTGTTTGACTCCCCGTTTGAATCATTGGAAAGATAATAATGAGGGAAATGATGTGAGATAGAATGAATATTTTATTGGTGGGGTTTTACTCCCAAAAACTAAATGGAAGTGCCCCAAATTTTGATTTTAGTAGTGTAGTCTAAAAATAGTAAGTTTCTAAAAATAGTAATTTCTCAAATTCTGTATTGTTGTAAATCATGGAAGTCAAACCACTTAATCTTCCTTGATATTGATGACCTTATAAATCCTCCTCCTAAATTTAAAATTTATATAAATGAAGATGTAACTTGAAAATAAAATCAGACATTTCTTCTCAGAGATAGGTCTATATTTGGATCTACAAATTTGATCAATAAAATATTTCTTCTCAGAGATAACATTATTATAATTGTGTTATTCTTGTTTCTTGAATTATCTTTCAACCAAAGCTCCTGGGTTTTAGATAAGTGGTATCAGAGTAGTTTCTCTTAAGAGTGTATGATCCCAAGGATGAGGTCAGACTATAAGAAGCTTGGCTAGAAAATACAAGATCCAACAGACTATCCACCTGTTCACTTTGAATGACCTCAAATGGTAGACAACACTGAGACATCCAATCCTTTTAAGGAAATGGTGAATGAAGCCCTTCAACAGTAGAAAGCATATATGCTACAACAATTCACCTAAATTCTTCAAAAAATCTTGATGGAAAATTTTGGCTCTTCATCTGCACCTCCACATCCTTTCAGTGCCCTAACACCCTTCAAGGTTCAAGTGAATTTTGATATCCCTACATTTGAAAGAAAAATCAATGTTGATGTAGTAAAAAATTGGTTAGATCAATTATCTTCCTATTTTTTTATAAATAAATTCACTGATAAAGAGATCACTTTTGCTCTTTTAAAAGCATCATTGCTTGTCAAAAAATGGTGGGAAGTGTATAAAAAAAGATTCAATATAGATGATATTGGCCTTGAGGTAGAACCTACCTAGGATGATTTTATAGAAGCAGTAAAGGAAGAATACTAGCCCATTAGAGCATATGATGATCTGTATATAAAGTGGTAATAAATTCACCAAAGTAATGAATAGTCTATTCAAGATTACACTGACATTTTTGATTCTCTATCCATGAGAATGGGCATCTAGAAAAATAAAAAACATAAGGTTCTCAAATATCATGGTTGACTACAATGGCATATACAGGGGGAGATGGAACTCTTCAATTTGAAAACCTTCGGTGAGGTGTAAAAGTTCATGGTGAAGATTGAGAGGAAGAATGAATACAAAGAGTCAACCTTCAAAATGGAAAAGTGACAAATAAGGTCAAACATGAGGCCAAAATTGGAAGCAAAAGGAAGAAAAGACTTGTATATGGTGTGATTACCACAAATTTAGAACTCACTCCAAAGAAGAATGTCAAGCCATCAAGTCCTTGATTTTTAAGTCATAATATTAAACATTTACTATTATACCTCATACACATCCTATAATCAAAGAGGATGAAGAAGAGATTTGAGATGTTGAGCCTGATGCCATCGTTGCTTCATTATATATCCATGAGGAGATTCTAGACAATGAGGAAAGGTTGTTTCACTCTAAGTTATGGGTGAAAGATAAGCCTCTACATTTCATTCTTGATAATGGGAGTCAAAAGAATTTAATCTCTGATAATGTTGTGAAAATCCTAATTTTTTTCATGAAGCCTCACCTAAAGCCATACAGTATTAGATGGTTGAGTCCAGGGAGAAACCTCAGTGTCACCCACCAATGTCTTCTCTCATATGCAATAAATTTTTTCCAAGATGAGGTCTTATGTGATGTGGTCAATCTAGATGTTTATGATGTACTCTTTGGTCATCCATTCATGTATGATCAACATGGAATCTATGAATCAAGAACTTGAAGGATCACTCTCACTCTTGGAACATGGTGGTATAGGGTACCAGAGGTACCACCTTCTACATTTGTCTCCCTGATTGGTGCCAAGAAATTTATTCTCATGGTGGTCAAGCCACATAAATCCAAAAGGGCTGATGTTCTAGCCCTGAATACATAAATAACACAACAATAAAATAAAATTGATAATAAAATGAATAAGTTCATGGCCTTCCATCCATAGTCTAATGGTCAGACAGAAATGGTGAACAATCAGGCCCTGCATAGCTCCATAAAACATAGTCCATTCTAAGTATGCATCGAGAATCAAATCAAAACATAACTGCCACGTTTGATGACAAATATTGATGCAATAGGGACCATTTCTTCTCAAGAAAGGAGGAATGATCCAAGCAACATTTCAGGTGATAATTCAGGCAATGGTTCTACCCCAATTGGTGGTAGAAATTTTGAGAGCTATAACTTTTACACCATAGCTCTGTTTGACTCCTCGTTTGAACTATTGAAAAGCCAATAATGAGGAGAATGATATGAGATTGAAATAAGCTCTTATTGATGATTTTTTACCCCACAAAAGCCAAATGGAAGTTCCTCAAATTTCAATTTTAGTAGTACAATCTAAAATTAGTAAGTTTTTAAAAATAGTAATTCCTCAAATTCTATATTGTTATGAATCATGGAAGTCAAACCACTTAATCTCCCTCAATATTGGTGACCTTCCACATCCTCCTCCTACCTTAAAAATGTGTATAAATGAAGATTTAACTTAAAAAAGAAATTAGACATCTCTTCTCAAAGATAGGCATATGTTTGGATCTGTAAATTTGATCAATAAAACATTTTTTCTCAGAGATAACATTATTACAATTATGTTATTCTTGTTTCTTGAATTATCTTTCAACCAAAGATCTCAAGTTTTGGATTAGTGGTATCAGATTGGTTTGTCTTAAGAGTGTATGATCTTGAGGATGAGGTCAGACTCCATGAATCTTGGATGGAAAATATAAGATCCAGTAGACTATCCACCTATTCACTCCAAATGACCTCAAATAGTGGACAACATCAAGACATCCAATATTTTAAAGGAAATGGTGAATGAATCCCTCCAATATTAACAAACATATATGCTATAAAAATTCACCCAAATTCTCCACTAAATTTTGATGGAAAATTTTGGCTCCTTATCTGCACTCCCACGTCCTTTCAATGCCCCAACAACCTTCAAGGTTTAGGTGAATTTTGATATCCCAACATCTGAAGGCAAAATCAATGCTAATGTAGTAAAAAATTGGTTGGATCAATTATATTTCTATTTTTCTATAAATAAATTCACTAATAAAGAGAAGATCACTTTTGCTCTCTTAAAAGCATCATTGCATGTCAAAAATTGGTGAGAAGTGTACAAGAAGAGATTAAATATAGATGATATTTGCCTTGAGGTGAAACCTACATGGAATGATTTTATAAAAGCTATAAAAGAAAAATACTACCCCATTATAGCATATGATGATCTGTATATAGAGTGGCAACAACTTCGCCAAGGTAAGGAATAGTCTATTCAAAATTACACTGACATTTTTCATTCTCTATCTACGAGATTGGGCATATAATAAAGTGAGAAACATAAGGTTCTCAAATATCATGGTGGACTACAATGGTATATATAGGGAGAGATAGAACTCTTCAATTTGGAAACCTTTGGTGAGGTGTACAAGTTCATGGTGAAGATTGAGCAAAAGCGTAGAAGCATGAATACGAAGAGTTAACCTTAAAAATGGAAAAGTGATAAAGAAGGTCAAACATGAGGCCAAAATTGGAAGCAAAAGGAAGGAAAGATTGGGAAATGGTGTGATTACCAAAAATCTGGAACTCATTCCAAAGAAGAATGTCGAGGCATCAAGTCTCTACTTTTTGAGTCATAATCCTCAATATCTACTGCTCTACCTCATACACAGCCTACAGTCGAAGAAGATGAAGAAGAGATTGTAGATGCTGAGCTCAATGCCATCATTTTTTATCATAAACCTATGAAGAGAGGCTAGATGACAAGAAAAGTTTTATTTCACTCTAAGTTATGGGTGAAAAGTAAGCCTCTACATTTCATTCTTGATAGTGGGAGTCAAAAGAATTTAATCTCTGCTAATATTGTAAAAATCCTAAATTTATCCATGAAGCTTCACCCAAAAGCATACAATATTGGATGGTTGAGTCTAGAGAGAAACCTTTATGTCACCCATCAATGTCTTCTCTCATATGCAATAAAACCTTTCCAAGATATAGTCTTATGTGATGTGGTCAATCTGGATGTTTATGATGTACTCTTTCATTATTCAATCATGTATGATCAAAATGGAATATATGAATCAAGAACTCGAAGGATCACCCTCACTCTTTGAACATGGCACTACAGGGTACCAGAGGTACCACCTTCTACATCTATCTCCATGATTAGTGCAAAGAAATTCATTTTCATTGTGTTCAAGCCACATAAATCCAAAAGGGATGATGTTGTAGCCCTAACTACATAAACAACATAATAACATAAGTAAATAGATACCAAGGTGAAGAATTTCATGGCCTTCCATGCATAGACTGATGGTCAGACAAAAATGATGAACAATCAGGCCTTGCACAACTCCACAAAGCATAGTCCATTCCAAGTATGCATTGAGAATCAAATCAAAACACAACTATCACACTTGATGATAAATTTTGATGTAATGGGGACCATTACTTCTCAAGTAGGGAGGAATGATCTAAGCAATATTTTAGGCGATGGTTTTATACCAATTGGTGGCATAAATTTTGAGAGCCATAACATTTTCACCATAACTAAATTTGACTCCCCATTTGAACCATCAGAAAACAAATAATGAGGGGAACACCATGAGATGAAATAGAGCTTTGCTTAGTGGGTTTTAACCTCTAAAAACTAAATGGAAGTGCCCCAAATTTCAATTTTAGTAGTGTAGTCTAAAAATAGTAAGTTCCTAAAAATATTAATTTATTGAATTCTATATTATTGTGAATCATATAAGTCAAACCATTTAATCTCCCTTGATATGGGTGACTTTCTACATCCTTCTCCTACATTCAGAATGTAATGGGGACACAACTCCACAAAGCACAATCCATTCCAAGTATGCATCGAGAATCAAATCAAAACAAAACTGCCACACTTGATGATAAATATTGATGTAATGGGGACTATTAATTTACAAAGAGGGAGAAATGTTCCAAGCAACATTTTAGGTGAAAATTTGGGCGATGGTTATATCCCAATTGGTGGTAGAACTTCTAAGAGCCATAACTTTTGCACCATAGCTCCGTTTGACTCTCTGTTTGAACCGTTGGAAAGCTAATAATGAAGGGAATGGCATGAGATGGCATGAATATTCACTTAGTGGATTTTGATCCTTGAAAACAAAATGGAAGTGCCCCAAAGTTTAATTTTAGTAGTGCAGTCTAAAAATAGTAAGTTTTTAAAAACAATAATTTCTTAAATTCTGTATTGTTGTGAATTATAGAAGTCAAACCACTTAATCTCCCTCAATATTGGTGACCTTCCACATCCTCCTTCTACCTTCAAAATGTGTATAAATGAAGATGTAACCCAAAAATAAAATCAGACATCTCTTCTCAGAGATAGGCATATGTTTAGAACTACAAATTTAATCAATAAAACATTTCTCAGAGATAACATTATTACAATTGTGTTATTTTTATTTCTTGAATTATCTTTCAACTAAAGATCTTAGGTTTTAGATCAGTGGTATCAGACCTGTTTGTCTTAAGAGTGTATGATTTTGAGGATGAGGTCATATTACATGAAGCTTGGGTGGAAAATATAAGATCTAGTATACTATCTAACTATTCACTCTAAATGACTTCAAATGGTGAAGAACACCAAGACATCCAATCCTTTCAAGAAAATAGTGAATGAATCCCTATAAAAATAAAAAGCATAAATTATACATTAATTAACTCAAATTCTCTAATAAATTTTGATGGGAAATTCTGGTTTCTCATCTGTACCCCACATCCTTTTAGTGCCCCAATACCCTTTAAGGTTTAGGTGAATTTTGATATCCCTACATTTGAAGGAAAAATCAATGATGATGTAGTAAAAAATTAGTTGGATTAATTATCTTCCTATTTTTTTTGTAAATAAATTCATTGATAAAGAGAAGATCACTTTTGCTCTTTTGAAAGCATCATTACCTATCAAAATTTTGTAAAAAGTGTACAAGAAAAGATTTAGTACTGATGATATTAGCCTTGAGGTGGAACCTACTTGAGATGATTTCATAGAAGCTGTAAAGGAAGAATACTACCCCATTGGAGCATATGATGATCTATATATAGAGTGGCAACAACTTCACCAAGGTAAGGAATAGTCTGTTCAAGATTACATTGACATTTTTTTAATCTATCTATGAGATTGGGCATCCAAAAAAGTGAGAAATATAAGGTTCTCAAATATGGTGGTGGACTATAATGGTATATATAGGAGGAGATGGAACTCTTCAATTTAGAAACCCTCGATGGGGCATATAAGTTCATGATGAAGATTGAGTAGAAGCATAGAAGAATGAATACGAAGAGTCAGTCTTTAAAATAGAAAAGTGATAAAGAAGGTCAAACATGAGGCCAAAATTAGAAGAAAAAGGAAGGAAAAACTAGAAAATGGTGTGATTACCATAAATCTAGAACTCACTCTAAAGAAGAAGGTCGATCTATCAAGTCCCTACTTTTTGAGTCACAATCCTCAACATCTACTACTCTACCTCATACACACCCTACAGTTGAAAAGGATGAAGAAGAGATTGTAGATGATAAGCCCGATGCCATCATTGATTCATCACAAAACCATGAGGAGAGGCTAGATGACAAGGAAAGGTTGTTTCACTCTAAGTTATGGGTGAAAGGTAAGCCTATGCATTTCATTCTTGATAGTAGAAGTCAAAATAATTTAATCTCTAATAATGTTGTGAAAAGACTAAGTTTACCAATGAAGCCTCATCCAAATCCATACAATATTAGATGATTGATTCTAGGGAGAAACCTCTGTGTCACCCACCAATGTCTTCTGTCATATGCAATAAAACTTTTCCAAGATGAGGTCTTATGTGATGTGGTCAATCTAGATGTTTGAAATGTACTCTATGGTTAGCCATTCATGTATGATTGACATGGCATATATGAATCAAGAACTCAAAGGATCACCCTCAATCTTAGAACATGGTGTTATAGGGTACCAGAGGTACCATCTTCTATATCTATCTCTTTGATTAGTGTCAAAAAATTTGTTTTCATGGTGGTCAAGCTACAAAAATTGAAAAGGGTCAATGTTGCAGCCCTAACTACACAAAAAATACAATAATATAAGCAAATAGATACCAAGTTGAAGAATTTCATGGCCTTTTATCCATAAACTGATGCTCAGATAGAAATAGTGAATAATTGAGCTCTGTACAACTCCACAAGCACAGTCCATTCCAAGTATGTATCGAGAATCAAATCAAAACTTAACTACCACACTTGATGACAAATATTGATGTAATGGGGACCATAAATTTTAGGTGACATTTTAGGCAATGGTTCTATCCCAATTGGTGGCAGAACTTTTGGGATCCATAACTTTTGCACCATAGCTCTGTTTGACTCCCTGTTTGAACAGTTGGAAATCTAAGAATGAGGGGAATGCTGTGACATAGAACAAAGCTATGCTTAGTGGGTTTTGAACCCTAAAAACCAAATAGAAGTGCCTCAAATTTCAATTTTAGTAGTGCAGTCTAAAAATAGTAATTCCTCAAATTCTATATTGTTGTGAATAATGGAAGTCAAACCACTTAATATCCCTTGAGATTGGTGACCTTCCACATCCTCCTCCTTCCTTAAAAATATATATAAATGAAGATGTAACTCAAAAAGGAAATTAGACATCTTTTCTCAAAGATAAGCATATATTTGTATCTACAAATTTGATCAATAAAACATTTCTTCTTAGAGATAACATTATTATAATTATGTTATTCTTATTTATTGAATTATATTTCAACTAAAGCTCTAGAGTTTTGTATTAGTGGTATCAGAGTGGTTTGTTTTAAGAGTGTATGATCCCAAAGATGAGGTTATAATACATGAAGCTTAGGTGGAAAATACAAGATCCAACAGACTATCCACCTAGTTGCTCCAAAGAACCTTAAATGGAAGATAACACCGTGATGATCCTTTCAAAAAAATGGTAAATGAAGCCCTCCAATAATTTCAAGCATAGATTATATAATAATTCACCTAAATTCTCCAACAAATATTGATGGAAAATTTTTGCTTCTCATTTGCTCCCCCACATACTTTCAGTGCCCAAACACCCTTCAAGGTTTAGGGGAATTTTGATATCCCTACATTTGAAGGAAAAATCAATGCTGATGCAGTAAAAAATTGGTTGGATCAATTGTCTTCCTATTTTTTTGTGAATAAATTCACTGATAAAGAGAAGATCACTTTTGCTCTTTTGAAAGCATCATTGCCTATAAAAAATTAGTAAAAAGTGTACAAGAAGAGATTTAGTACAGATGATATTGGCCTTGAGGTGGAACCTACCTAGGATAATTTTATAAAAGCTATAAAGGAAGAATACTATCCTATTAGAGCATATGATGATCTATATATAGAGTGGCAATAAGTTTACTAAAGTAAGGAATAATGTGTTCAAGATTATACTGACATTTTTATTTATCTGTGAGATTGGGCATCCAAGAAAGTGATAAACATAAGGTTCTCAAATATCATGATGGACTATAATGGTATATATGGGGGGAGATGGAACTCTTCAATTTGGAAACCCTCAGTCATGCATACAAGTTCACAGTGAGGATTGAGTAGAAGCATGGAAGAATGAATATGAAGAGTTAGCCTTCAAAATAGAAAAGTGACAAAGATTGGGAAATGGAAGGGAAGATTGGGAAATGGTGTGATTACCATAAATCTAAAAATCACTTCAAAGAATAATGTCGAGCCATCAAGTCCCTAATTTTTGAGTCATAATCTTCAACATCTACTGCTCTACCTCATACACATGCTGTAGTCTAAGAGGATGAAGAAGAGATTGTAGATGCTAGGCTTGATGCCATCATTACTTCATCATAGACCCATGAAGAGAGGCCAAATGATAAGGAAAGGTTATTTCACTCTAAGTTATTGGTGAAAGGTAAGCCTCTACATTTCATTCTTGATAGTAAGAGTCAAAAGAATTTAATCTCTACTAATGTTGTGAAAAGCCTAAATTTGTCCATAAAGTCTCACCCAAATCCATATAGTATTAGATGGTTGAGTCCAAAGAGAAACCTCTATGTAACTCACCAATTTCTTCTTTCATATGAAATAAAACCTTTCCAAGATGAGGTCTTATGTGATGTGGTCAATCTAGATGTTTGTGATATACTCTTTGGTAAACCATTTATGTAAAATCGACATGACATCTATGAATCAAGAACTCGAAGGATCACACTCACTCTTGGAACATGATGCTACAAGGTACTAGATGTACCACTTTCTATATCTATCTCCTTGATTAGTGCCAATAAATTCATTCTCATGGTGGTCAAGCCATAGAAATACAAAAGGGTCGATGTTACAACCATGACTACACAAAAAACACAATAAAAAAATCAAATAGATACCAAGATGAAGAAGTTCATGGCCTTCTATTCATAGACTGATAGTCAGACAAAAATGGTGAATAATCGAGCCCTACATAGCTCCATAAAGCATAGTCCATTCCAA
Source organism: Torreya grandis (assembly GCA_037957365.1). Taxonomy (NCBI): domain Eukaryota; kingdom Viridiplantae; phylum Streptophyta; class Pinopsida; order Cupressales; family Taxaceae; genus Torreya; species Torreya grandis. Next base: position 878,895 of record JARHVA010000100.1, on the reverse strand, counting down.
GTATGCATCGGGAATCAAATCAAAACACAATTGCCACACTTGATGATAAATATTGATGTAATGGGGACCATTAATTTTCAAGGAGGGAGAAATGTTCCAAGCAACATTTTAGGTGACAATTTGGGCAATGGTTATATCCCAATTTATGGTAGAACTTCTAGGAGCCATAACTTTTGCACCATAGCTTCGTTTGACTCTCTGTTTGAACCTTTGGAAAGATAATAATGAAGGGAATGCCATGAGATGGAATGAATATTCACTTAGTGGATTTTGACCCCTGAAAACCAAATGGAAGTGACCCAAATTTTAATTTTAGTAGTGCAGTCTAAAAATAGTAAGTTTTTAAAAATAGTAATTCCTCAAATTCTATATTGTTGTGAATTGTAAAAATCAAACCAATTAATCTCCCTCAAGATTGGTGACCTTCCACATCATCCTCCTACCTTTAAAATTTATATAAATGAAGATGTAACCTAAAAAGGAAATCAGACATCTCTTCTTAGAGATAGGCATATGTTTGGATCTACAAATTTGATCAATAAAACATTTCTTCTCAGAGATAGCGTTAGTACAATTATGTTATTCTTATTTATTGAATTATATTTCAACCAAAGCCCATGAGGTTTGTATCAGTGGTATCAAAGTGGTTTGTCATAAGAGTGTATGATCCCAAGGATGAGGTCAAACTACAAGAAGCTTGGATAGAAAATACAACATCCAACAGACTATCCATGTGTTCGCTCCAAATGACCTCAAATGATGGACAAAATTGAGATATACGATCCTTTAAAGGATATGGTGAATGAATCCCTCCAACATTAGCAAGCATAGACGCTACAAAAATTCATCCAAATTCTCCAACAAATCTTGATGGAAAATTTTGGCTCCTCATCTACACCTTCACATCCTTTTAGTGCCCCAACACCCTTCAAGGTTCAGGTGAATTTTGATATCCCTATATTTGAAGGAAAAATCAATGCTGATGCTGTAAAAAATTAGTTGGATCAATTGTCTTCTTATTTTTCTTTGAATAAATTCATCGATAAAGATAAGATCACTTTTTCTCTTTTAAAATCATCATTGCCTATCAAAATTGGTGGAAAGTGTAAAAGAAGAGATTTGGTATGGATGATATTGGAATTGAGGTGGAACTTACATAGGATGATTTCATAGAAGCTATAAAGGAAGAATACTACTCCATTGGAGAATATGATGATCTGTATATAAAGTGGTAATAATTTTGCCAAGGTAAGAAATAGTTTGTTCAAGATTACACTAACATTTTTCATTCTCCTTCTTCGATATTGGGCATCTAGAAGAGTGAGAAACACAAGGTTATCAAATATCATGGTGGAATAAAATGGTACATATGGAGGGATATGGAACTCTTCAATTTGAAAACCTTCGGTGAGGCATACAAGTTCACGATGAAGAATGAGCAGAAGCATTGAAGAATAAATATGAAAAGTCAGTCTTCAAAAGGAAAAGTGACAAAGAAGGTCAATTACAAGGCCAAAATTGGAAGAAAAAGGAAGGGAAGACTAGGAAATGATGTGATTATCATAAATCTAGTACTCACTCCAAATAATAATGTCGAGCCATCAAGTCCCTACTTTCTGAGTCACAATCCTCAATATTACTGCTCTGCTTCCTACACACCCTGCAGTTGAAGAGGATGAAGAAAAGATTGTAGATGTTGAGCTTGATGCCATCATTGCTTCATCACATACCCATGAGAAGAGGCTAGATGATAAGGAAATGTTGTTTCAATCTAAGTTATGGGTGAAAGGTAAGCCTCTACATTCCATTTTTGATAGTGGGAGTCAAAATAATTTAATCTTTGCTAATATTGTGAAAAGCCTAAAGTTATCCATGAAGCCTCACCTAAAGCCATATAGTATTGGATGGTTGAGTCTAGGGAGAAACCTCCATGTCACCCACCAATGTCTTCTCTCATATGCAATAAAACCTTTCCAAGATGAGGTCTTATGTGATGTGGCCAATCTAGTTATTTATGATGTACTCTTTGGTTAGCCATTCATGTATGATCAACATGACATATATGAATCAAGAAATCAAAGGATCACCCTAACTCTTGGAACATGGTGCTATAGTGTACCAAAGGTATAACCTTCTACATCTGTCTCCCTGATTAGTGCCAAGAAATTTGTTCTCATGGTGGTCAAGCCACAAAAATCCAACAGGGTCAATATTGTAGCCTTAAATACATAAACAACACAACAATAGAAGAAAATAGATACCAAGATAAATAATTTCATGGCCTTCTATCCATAAACTAATGGTTAGACACAAATGGTCAATAATCTGGCCTTGCACAGCTCTATAAAGCACATTTCCACAAAACATAGCTCCACAAAGCACAATCTATTCCAAGTATGCATCAGAAATCAAATAAAAACACAACTACCACACTTGATAGCAAATATTGATGAAATGGGGACCATTGCTTCTCAAGGAGGGAGGAATGATCTGAACAACATTTCAGGGGACAATTCGGGCAATGATTCTACCCCAATTGGTGGTTGAACTTTCAGGAGCCATAACGTTTGCACCATAGCTCCATTTGACTCTCCATTTGAACTATTGGAAAGATAAGAATGAGGGAATGGTTTGAGATGACACAAATATTTGATTTTTAGGTTTTCACCCTCAAAAACCAAATGAAAGTGCCCTAAATTTCAATTTTATTAGTGCAATTTAAAAATAGTAAGTTTTTAAAAATAGTAATTTCTCAAATTTTGTATTGTTGTGAATTGTGAAAGTTAAACCACTTAATTTCCATCAATATTGGTGACCTTACACATAATCTTACCTTTAAAATGTGTATAAATGAAGATGTAACTTGAAAAGGCAATTAAACATCTCTTCTCAGAGATAGGCATATGTTTGAATCTACAAATTTGATCAATAAAACATTTCTTCTCATAGATATTATTATTAAAATTATGTTATACTTGTTTCTTGAATTATCTTTCAACCAAAGCTCCTAAGTTTTGGATCATTTGGACATCTTCCTAGAAGGATATTTAAGATAACTATCATCCACCCAAATAAAATTCCCAATGCTATCTCCAATTGTATTAAAAATGTCTTTATTCAAAAATTCTAGTAGCAGGGCTAAGAGTTTAACCCAAACTAGTTGCATTAAGGATTTATTCATCCTAGGATAAAATATCAGCATCTACCTCTTAATAGTAAGTGGGGAAGTCCCTTAAAACAATTTATGAATTAAAATAAGATTCACATCTTATGGAGATTTGAACACAAATGTGAGCCACCTCTTACTAAAATGTGAAACTAGAATGTAGCCAAGGAGTGGATGCCAAAATTGATTTGGTCATTTATCTAAATTTTGTATAGAAATTCTTCTCTTAAAAAAAAAATTCTATCAAAGTAGTGTTAGCTAGATATGTAACATGATCTATCCTAACATCCTCTCCAAGCACTAAATATAAGTTTTTACCCCATAGCTTAACACACTTTCTATGTTTCCCCCCCAAAGTCACCTTCAAAGAATTTATGGGTTTGTCCACCTCAAGAGATAGTCAAGAAGGCCCAACATTAGTCTTATCAAGAGACTTATGTTTGAAAAATTCATCTATACCTATATAATATCCAATGTATTTGATAAGGATCTTATGCTATTCAATATCTTGAGTAGATAAGTTGCCTCTAAGTGAACAAGGTGTCTTAGAAAGATAGCAGTCAGTGGAGTCCCCTAAAGGAACAATGGTCTGAGGAGACACAAAATATCTAAGATAAAATGGTGTGTTTGGTTGAAATGTTTTTTTCATGCCCATAAATAACACCAATAGAATCATAATTTGAAAAATATCTTGCCTATTCGAGACTACTAATGCTTCCAACACCAAATATATGGCTAGTCATGAGAGAGGTGGAGGCCTTAAAGAATGAGTGGTTCACTTGCATTTTAAAATTAAAGGTGTCAAAAATAGCCTTGAAGGAAACAATATTTACACAAATATCTTTTGAGAATATATACTAACCTTCAAGGGGGTCATCCAGTAATCTACAAGCTCAACACTTTAACATCATAGAAGGGTTGTCACTGAAATTTTATTTCCTCCATCCCTACCCAAGGGATAAACAAATCACTAAAACACAGACTAGCAATGTAATATAGACTAAACTCTGGTCAGGAAAATACTCTAAGGATATTTTAGTTCCCCCCACAATGCAACCCAATAAATTTGAAATCAATAAATCTCTTTGTTCAATACTCCCAAAATAACAGTTGCCAGTGAAAAAGGAGAATATCTTATATAAAGTATAATGGCCAAAGGATCCCTAATCATCCCCTAAAAATGGAAACATCAAGTAAAAAGTTTGAAATGAGATTATTTTATATTATCAAATAAGTTCCATCTAATGTCACCCATGGACCGTGCCCCTAATAAACAATTTGTCCATAACAAGTGAACAAGCTAGTAATGATCTCATGGAAATTTTTAAAACATATTCCTTGAATCCTCCACCCAATTCATAATACATCCATAGGTGTTAAGATCTTAGCAGTCTCAAAGCCCAAGAGTACAAAGCTACCAACAAGGCTCCACTAGACAACTAGAAGCTTCAAAAGTAGTCCTTCCTCCTAGATAATAAGAGGCCAATGAAAAGTGAAATCAAGGAGCCAACCTTGAAAAAATATGCACATGAAAATATCTTATTGAATTCCCTAAATCATCCATGTATAAATATTTATAGTCTTTTTTTCCATTTGTCAATTCTAGGAAAAGGTTTTTGCAGTCGATTTGGGGAGCCTACAACTAGAAACATTGTCAAAGCATTTTGTCATACAGTTTGCATACTATATGTATTAAATATTATTAAAAGTTTATTTAAAGGAAAGTATAGGAGTGTGTAACACAAATTATAATCATGAGAAAATTATTTTCTTGGATAAAGATGGTATTCCAAGTTATCAGAGAGCTAGGAAATTATTAAAAAATAATGAAGTCTTGGATTAAACCATTTTTTATGCGATGGTTGAGAGTGATTAACGAAGCATTGAATATCCAAAAAAAATTAACTATTGAAGATGCTATGGTGGATGAGAAACTTCATAAATTTGAAGAGAAAATGTTACTTTATCATAACATGGTTCTTAAGTTACATGAGATGGTTGTCACAGATGTTAATTTCTTTGAGGATAATAATTCATATGATTCATATGAATTTGTCACCTAAATGATTGAAATGAAAAATGTTATATTAAAATATTTAATCAAATAATGTTATTTTTATGTGTGAGATACAAACATTTATCTATATGATTCATTGCAACTTCTTTCATGACAAAGGCAATGCATGATCTCCTATCGAAATAAAAAACCAATTTACCAAATTGTTCAAGGATGAAATAGAAAAATCAACTATCTTCAATGTCATTTATATGAGGAAATTGGTGAAGCCCCTATATTTTCTAGATGAAACCAAAATTAACATTTAAATTTTGTAAAATTTATAAATAAGGATAATAAGATACATGGTACATGGGGAGTTATATAAAATTCTACTAAAGCTCTCGATGAAACAATTGTGACAAAAGTGATGAAAAGGTTTAGAGAATATAAATTGAAGATAAATTCCCAAAAAAATCCAATTGAGTTCGTCAATGATTATGTGTCATTTCCTCCGACATATGACTCATCAATCAATAAATCCACTTAATAATGGGGTCAACATACTGGTTATTTATTTGTCTTTTTTATTCTTCAAGTTTAGAGTTAAGGTTGGTTCATCTATATTCATACTGGTTAATTTATTTGTCTTTTTAATTTTTTCAAGTTTAGAGTCAAGGTTGGTTTATTTATATTCACAATAATAATCTATTTATATATAAAATACTAATGTAGATAGATGGATGGATAATATGAGTGGGTAGTTATTGAACTAGTTGGGTAAATAGGATCTATCTTTATCTATATCTAAATTTATATCTCAAATATATCCATCTGTGACATGATATAACTCATATTGGTTGATTTATCATATCACATATATAATCATTAGTTGTATCATGTTCATGTGTATAATGGTGAGATGGTAACATCACTCAACCATCGAGGGAGGATAGGGACACTTAAAGAAATAGGGATTGATGTAAGGGATATAATTTTAGTTTTCTCAACCTCCAAAAAATATCAATACATATTCCCAATATCATGAGGCCCCTTCTCTTTCAACTACATTTAGGTAGTTTGGAAATGGAATCCTTTCAACATCTTTTTTCTCTGCCTTGCCACTATGTTGTTAGTATTTACAAGGGATGGATGTTTGGAATGAGGAGACTAGGTTAGTGTCATATTTTAAATCCATATAAGTATCTTTAACCCATAGATAAAAATTCATTCATCCCTATCTATCGTGATGTGGAGGTTAGTTGGGTTGCTGAAGCTATTGATTGTCACATGTCTAATAGCCCAATCAGGAAAGATGGAGAAAAGAGAATGAATTCCTTGCCTTCAAAAACCCACTCATTTAGGTTGAGTTCAAGGTGTGAAAAATATAAAACCAATCAATTTATTCCCCTAATAGTCTATTCTGTATATACAACTAGGGCAAGGACATCTCTTGATCTATTGATCAAGCCCCCCTAGTTGTAGTCAACAAAAGTTCCATACTAGAATAAATAAAAAATATTCATAAAAATAACTAAAGTGACTTGACAGTTAGTTATGGGTTGTTATTCTTGTTTTTTAGTTATAAATATAACCTTTTTTGCATGTAAATGTTGACATTTTTTTAAATCTATACAATTTTGTAATGGAGATCTAAATAATGAAACTTTGTGTCATTATTAATTTTGATCACAATGTTATCATTCCCAATATTTGATAATATATTAATTCCTTTCTAGGGAGATATTCAAGATATAGGTACTGATGCTGATGGTCAAAAAGATTTTTTTTCTTTCTCCTCACATGCAAACTAAACTCTAGGTTTATTTATGTTGCAAGTGATTATTTTATTTCCTCTATTTATTTTCATTAAAATGAAAAAATTCCATGTAAATTTGTCTGTAAATTTATCAATATATAATTACATAATTTTTTTTATTTTTGGGATAAAGGGAACCTCCCCTTCAAATAAAGGCAAGATTTTGTATAATTTACTATAACAAATTCTCATATTTTGTCTCGTGACAAAATATTTTGACTTATACTTATGTGTACAAACACATGAAAGTGGGGGAAAATGTAGATAGTTAAAAATGGTCTCTAGGTATTTATAATTCATTTAATTTCATAATTTTAAGTTATGTACACTTTTCATTATTGGTTTAAATTAGGCATTATTAGCAGAATCCTACACTCCACATTTTTAGTATTGACATTTTTTGTGATTTGTTGTTTTGTCCCACTAGAGATTCACTTAGTTAAAGTATCACATATTATATGTGCAGGGTGTTAAATAATTACTCTTTTTTCTACAACCTAATCCCCAAAATTCAATAAGCCTCCCCTACCTAGATTAAATAACCCCTTAAGTTTAGGGTACCTTTGACCTACATTTTTTCATTATATATTTTATACCCAAACTTATTGATCCATACTATATGTGGGTGTAAAACTACACATTATACATAATTAAAACAAGTAAAAAAATAAAATTATAATTAGGAATTATAGTAACACCATTAGAAGATAATTTTTGACATTTTTTGGCCTCTGATACATGTATTTAAATCACTCTACCCACCAGTTTAGTATTCACACACTTTGGATCAAAATATTCTTAGAGTCATTAAATTACAACAATTCACTTTAAAATATCATGACATTCTAAATATAATGCTAAAGACACATGGATTCTTTGACAAGATGCATCATTCAAAAGTGTTCAGCTAAAGCACACCAAAGGCACATGAAATATTTGAGATTTTCTTTTATTTCAAAAATGTTTTCATAACGTACTAATGGCATACTTATCTTGGAACTCATAAATTAGTCTCACCAAATAAAGAAACATGATTTGTTATAGTACATTCTCATCCCAAAAACATCTCCTCCACTGACACAAGGCCATATCACAAATGGAATATAATCTCAACCATGTGCGTTATTATTGTTAGACTAGAAGTTGACCTGATAAGTTTACTTTATTCTCTTTAAAATACACTATAAATAGTGATGTTTATTTCTTCTTTCTAGCTCAAAAATTTATGGTTTGATTCATTTGGTGTTTGATAATAGGATTTGTTAGTAAGAAAGTGAAAAAATAGTATTAAGGAAAATGACACATAAACATATACTTAATTTTATTAATGCGTAAATAAAATTACATATCTTATTTTTTAGTTAGAATTTATTCATTTTTTATAAGAAAAGGTGGCAAAAAATTACCCTAAATTTTAATTTGAAGAAATTTAATAGGCAACATCTCCTTCTTTCAAAAATATAATAAATAGAAGAAGAGATTGAGTTGAATATTGTTTTGACAAATATGCCCTTTTTTTGTATTAAAAAAGGGACCCCTTAGCCTTTTATGATTATGAATAACCTAAAAACAAATCCTAAAATTTATTTGTTAATCCTCTACAAGGTCAGACTCAATATGAATAGTTAATGATTGATGAAGTTTGGCCCGTGTGTCTTCACAAAATCCTTTTTATAAGGTCCCTTTTAACTCATATATTGATTTATGATTTTCATGGGTTTTTATTTTAGTTAGTCCTTTTTTCACTCTTTAAATTTATATTTAATATGTTGTACTTCTAACATTATTTAGAAAGGTTTGGTATTGACGTGTTAGGTCTTGTGCTCTCAGAGTCCCATGAGTCATACTCTCATAATCCTATGACTCATACTCCCACACCTCATCCTTAATAAGTAAGCTTGATTTTATTTATAAGGCACCTTTTAACTAGCCTAATATTTTATGTCTGGTAGTTCCTACCTTCCTTCTTAACTTGGAAAATTGCATGGGCATGGGACCCCTTGTCTAATAATAACCGATCACTTATCAATATATACCCTAGAGTCCCTCAAGATGTACTCTTAGAACCTTACACTACTCAATTAATTGTATAATCTCAGGACCCTAAAACCTATCAAATGAGGCCACATGGTGTCCAATAGCTCCTAGAATGGTAATAGGAGAGCAAAAAGTGGGAGGCATCCTCCAATCAATGCTTTCCACATGTCAGACCATACTCTTGCAATCCTGCTCTACTAAAAAAATGTATGATCTTGAGAACCATTCAACTAATCAAATAATGCATTGTTGCTCTTCCATACCTTTAAGATGATAGAGAATGGTATGAAACTAGAGGTATTACCTAGTCAATTTATGCTATGTGTAAATTTCATACACCTGGAGATTCATACACTAAGAGCAGTGTATTCAAACCCAATACTACCTTTGACATTCTTAGGATCCACTCAACATTTAGATGACACTTGGTAGAACATAAGAACCATTTTAGTTTCCATGAAGGGAAGCAGGGATGCATGCTCAACACACTTTTGATGATCAATAGGCCTACTTAATAGCATCATCAAGAACTTATGATGGGTTGAATGTTGACACATGGACATGTCTCATTATTGACAAGTGTTTTAAATCCAAATTAAAGATTTTAAAATGGATTAAAAATTATAAAGGTGGATAATTTGAACAACACCACCAACTCCAATGACCATTACTATGAGATAAATTCAAAAATCCATAAGGTCCCATCTACATGATAATCATACCTTGTTATCCATGCAATTTAGAGTGTAATATTTCATTCTATTCAGTGATAATAAGACATTGAATTATGAAGATTTTATCTATTTAAGTGTAATTCACTATGTATATGTTACCATGGCAACATCTTCATTAAATCCAAATCTTATAGAGGAATTTAGGGACACCACCTTCATAGAAAGCATAGTGAGAGACAATCATTATAATGAGGTGTTAATGGCAGTTGATGAAATATAAAATATGATTGATGATGATGATTCTCAAGAAGAAACTAATTTCTCAGATGAGCTTTTAGCAATTACAAAATCAAGATTCCACAGGGTCAGTGCCAAACAAGATGTATTTCCATGTGGTGATCTATTTTATAATTTTTTCATGAAATTTGCATGTAAAAATAATCTCATCCAAATAGATAATGGTAAGTATATACTAGCTTTAATCTTTAGGGTCACTTTAAAAAACTAATATCATCTCCTTGACCCAAATATTCCCTATTGTAGAGTCATTATTTTCAAATGGATGAAGACACATGATGGGTAGGTATTTATAAATAATTGAGTCAAATATTTAGAACACTAGGTGGAAAAGGATGATATTGACTCCTATATAATTAAAATGTTTAGGGAAGGAGTCAAGGATAGAATTATTGTTACTTGCACAACACACTGAATTTTCAAACTGAAAATAGGGATCCTATTTTAGTTCTAAAGTTTGGTTTTTTACTTTAAGGAGTTCATTGGTGGTTGCCTATTTAAATTTGCCTTCTTGGAAGTGTATCTTTATCAGATTTGAAGATTTAATTTGAATATGCTTCATTATTTTAGCCAAACATAAAAATCAATAATTTTGCATCTTAAAAACTTGGCATAGAAATCACATCTAGGACTAATTTAAGTTAAAATATGAATTTGCATGGTTCTACTAAGTCTTGGTCTATCTTTATGATTGTGTTTTGAAACACACTTTACATATTCCTTTTTAGGCCATTTCACCTTAGTTTTATGCAAACTATCTACTATTTCAAAGTTTTATACTTATTTTTATGATTATTTTGCCCATTTATGATTTAAATTTTGATTGATTAACTAAGTGATTATAAGATTTTACTTTTTAACTTAGTCACTTTTATGAGAAATGGGTGAAATTAGCTTTGATTTTGATGAAAATGGTCTTATTTCACTAATTTTTCTTTGCCTTTATGTATTTGCATTTGAATAGACTTAGCCATTCTATTTTGAATAAATTTGCTTTTAAATTTAAAATTATTGACTAAGTTTTATTTATTATACTGATAGGTACCTTAACCAATCCCAGTGTCACATGGTCATTTACCATGGCTCCTAGTGACCCTGATCAATTTGAAAAGACTTTTGACACTTAGTTAATTATGCATATTTACCCAGAGCCACATGTTAGATTTATGCCACTCTACATGACTTAAGAAAATTTAAAAGGTCATCATCAACATGCCTCTAACTCAACAAAGCCCTAGGTGAGTGCATAAATGAGATGCTTCTAAGTGTCAATATATTTGTCCACACCTTAATCCTGGTTAAAACCATACATTGTAAATCCTTCAACCAAACGAGAAAGTGGGATGTTACCACATGAAAACATCCTAGCAACCCGATATTCTAGAGATGTCCATACAAAGTAATAATCCCCAAGTAAATAGGTGACCAAGATGATGCCACATGGTGAAATGCCACTATTCCATAGCCCTAGGTTAGTCCATGTAGGCCCAACAATGTATCAGAGCTCTGAGTGAGTGAGATGACACCACATGGTGAAATATTACTTACCCATGATGTAAATAGTCAACATGCATTAAAGCCCTTGGCCAAGTAACAAAATAATGAAGAGAATCCACTTATTAGTGAGCCTACTAAGGAATGACATGCTCCATGTTAGTATGACAATATTTTAATATTAATGACCCATCTAGACGTCAACATCAAAATCCAAGAATGGGATACGCATCTAATTTGATTTATAAGATCAAGTTACGATTGGTTTCTCACCAATAAATGATTAGAAACAAAATAATTTAATGTGAATTTGGGTAGAGGCATTAATTAGGATATGACATGCACATTGGGATCAAGCATAAAACACAAAAGACAAACTTAGCTTTAAAGAGGCATGGTGATTGACTGCATAAAACATGGTCAACTAGTGATCTTGATATAATCCCAACTAGTTTCAGATACCAACATTTAATTTAAGCATGGTGTTAAATACATAAAGGCTACACATGCTACCAATCTATCAAAAATCTTGAACTGCCTCCACAACTGCATTTCCCAATCACATTAATGATTCTTATAACTATCCCATTACTTGGTGAATTTAAATTTAAAGTCTTTAGGCCTACAGACCTATATAAGATCAACTCTTACATTTTAATAAGGTTTGGATCCCTTAGAATATATTAGATTAGTGGACCAAATTGGTTGGTTCTCCCTAGTTAAGTAGATCAATCATTTAATTAATATATTTTTCATGCCTTCTAGATTAGCTTTTTGAGTCAAGATTGTTTAGAAGCCATGTTTGTAACTCACATGAGTATCTAATGAATTCCAATTAATCATTTTAATATAAATATATTTATCTTATAGATTTTTCATTTTATAGACTTGGTATGCATATGTATATGGTGACCCTATTTTCCTCATTGGCTCTACTACTTCATTCCACATAATTTTGCACCATCTTTAGTTGTAGTTGTGTTAGGTATATCTCAACTAAGGATTGATTTATCTACTTAATAGGATTAGGTTAGTATAAATTATAAAATGGGTTCTTATTTCTCTTTCTCCATGCCCTTCCATCTTTCTATCTTTTTATCAGTTTGCTAAATTAGATTAGTTTATAATTAAATCAATCTACTATTAATGTTATATCTTGATTGCTTTAATATTTATTTATAATTTCCATTGCATTGTTGTATCTAAGTATGCTACATACATGTATGAATCAAATTAATTTCCATGCCATATCTGTATGTTCATTCCCTTAAACAATAAACTCTAATTTTAGGATGCATTTTGATTTGTCTTAAATATTCACCGAAGACCCTTGATATGGAATGGTCACAACGAGCCAAATGGGTTTCCCTACACACCAAGACTTGGTAACTAAGACCTTGGGGATATTTGTTTACACAAGTTTCCTTTCAAGAGAGATGGGGATTAACAACCCCTGACTAAGTTGGCATATTGAGATACCCGTGAACAAATTAGTGCTAGAAGGAGGGCTTGAACTAGATTATTTTAGACTTATTATTTATTTTTAACAAGTTACTTAGCTATTTTATAGGTTCTTAGACTAAAAGCCTAATTATTTGATTCTTCCAATGGCCTTTGCCTAGCTAGGAAGATGAAAGTATCCTCTAAATGTTCTAGGACCTTCACATGACTTACCCAAAAAACCCCACAAATTATGTGTGAATTATATTCATGGTGGGGCCAAAACTATTGAAGAACACATCTGGGATTTTAAAGAAGCCATTATTATAAGGTGAATTCAACATGAAGATGTGGCTTGTCATATATTCCCCTTATCACTAGATCAAACAACCTAATCTTAGTACCCTGGTCTACAATAGGGTGCATCACTACTTAGGCCATCTTTGATAATCTATTCCTTAACCATTTTAATGTGCCCATTGACCTTGTATTTTTTTTTATTAGTTTTCCATAGCATGCAAAGAACAAAATGAATCAGCTAATGTGTTCAACGATAGTTCACATCAACTTTACACTAGGTTGAAGGATCCTTTATTAGAAACTAAGGTGATAGCCTTAACAGTTTAACTCAATAATTTAGATCCTTTGATTGCTATATTCATTAAGATGAACCCATCTTCTCTTGAATCATTAGTGTTGGTGTACCAAGAGGTTTTCTATGTAAAGAAACAATCAATGACTCAGGGATTTATGGATGATCCTTGCTATTCATTGGAATAATAGGGTGTTTATGCCCAAAATATTTTGAGTTACATGCCTATGAGTCAACCCATGGATAAATACATTCCTTACAATAAATAATTTCTCCAGGCCTTCATCTAACCAAACATCCTTATGATGAATGAGAGACCTACTTACTCTTTTAATGAATGTAACTCAGTTAAATCTATGTATAATCAACATGCTAATTCATATTATTTTAGCGAATCAATATATTTTGGTTATATTACTAATCAGATACCATTTGTTGTAGGGGAAGATAATCAGATGATACATAATCCAAAATAAGAAGTTGCGTAAGCAAATGCACCATTGGGAGTCTATGAACCTAAGCTGATCATACATGTTGAGAATGTCCCATTTCATAATCTTGATCCATTCTTTGAATGTTATAGTAGTGGTGATGATGACTCTGAAGATGAGGCAATAGTTGTAGAAGGTGACCTAGTGGCCAAAAGATAAATTGATGAAGAGCTGCCCACAAAAAATGAACAATCTAACATCTATTTCACTTAGTTAGAATAACCATTCAAAGAAATGGATAATCTAGAGGAGAATGATGCCTATTATAAATCTAAAGTGTCCTTATCATATGTTCTTACTCATGCATTTGAAGATCTAGTCCAAGATTATGAGCATCTATGTGGCAGTGATGGCATTTTCCCTACATCATCAGGGGGAATGCAATAGAAGAAGAAAACCAAGAAGAAGGAGGATAACCCTTTGAGTAAAACAAGTAGGAATAATTTAAAATCAATGATCCCTCTCCTCAGTTCAACCTTATCTTTGAAGTAGTTGATAGCACTCAAATGTTTTTATTAGCAGTAGAGGTAGTCAATCCCAAAATGGGAAGTCAAGAACATTCAGTCTTGAAAAATGAAGAGTTCTTCTCTAAGCCTGAGCTAAATGAAAATAAGGAGCCCATGAGTTCCTTTAATGGTACCATAACCATCTCTGATTTCCCAATGCCAACATTTTCCATATCCAAGCAACAAAAATGGTCAAACTACAAATAAAAGTTCATAAACATAATGGTCTGAATGAATAAGTCATGCCAATGGATATGCAAGTTGAGAATGATCCAATCCAACCCGAATCTCTACATACTTTGACCACTAATGAAAAATTCATAAGGTCTTTGATATGGGAAGAACATAAACCACTCTCATGCCTTCTAAATGACAAAGGTAATAAAATGGATGTGATGCAAGCATCCATTTGCCATCATGAACATGTCATTTTTAGGTTGGATCTTCCAACCAGTATGGTATGTATGAATGCTATCCCTATTACTCACCATAATATAATACACAAGCTAAGGTATTTTCTTCACCCTATCCTAAGTTATTTTTGCAAATTAATGAAAAATGCATTATTAAATTTCACAATCTTAATTTGCTTAATTTACCTAGAAATAACATTGATAAATCATTATGGGATAGTGTATTCTATCGTAAATGACAACATAGACACAAGTAGGTGTGCCATCTACCCTTCTCAAAATCCTAAAAAAATAGATGTCTAATTGATTCAAGTAGGCATTTATTTTAAAATCCCTATGAATATTCTCGTTTATCTTTCACATTTTATTTTAGTTTTCTTTCCTTCATGTCCCTTGTTGTTAGCTTACATTTTATTTTTTTTGTTTTTTAATTTCATTGTTGAGTTTATCCTAATTTTTTCCCTATGGTTCTCCTAGTAGTCAAAGTAATGAAAATAAAGGTTATTTCAAAGATATCATAGATGGTACTCAAAGAACTAAATTACATTTTTGCTTGAAAATATTATATGGACTATTGTGATTAGATTTTTCATTCTTAAATTTCAAAGGCCAATGATTCTTAACAAAGCTTGTGAATTTAAAATAACTATTGTCTTGTACAAAACCATTTAATACACTTAATGAAATATATAAAGAAAAATGCAACATTATTTCAATTCTGATTTGTCTTGAGTTGTCATGAACTTATTGATTTAATTTTACTCGTGGCTTGGTACCCAACCCTTAATGGATGAAAATGCAAAATATCCTTTCAAAATAATTGAGTTAAAATTTAAAATCTAAAATTTCTCCTTGAAAGTGTGATCTTGGTATTTTTGTTGGAGTTGTGAATGATACAATTTTTTTTATCAATTTTTTGCTTTGCTAGGGTTTTCTCGATGCACGTCATTGAGTCAACCCTTGGTTCTTTGATTGATTAGCATTGTGTCATAATGTGGCCTTAAGTTCCTAAACGACTTAGCATTTATCACCATTTAGGGTTTATCACCTTCAGGTGAGGCCAACCTTTATAATGTCATCTCCCCATTTTATCTTAACTATTTTAGCTATAGAGAAGAATGGAGGAACATTGAGCAATGGTCCCATACAAGTGCTCAAAGAAGTTTGTCCCTAAGGTATACCATGAGGTAATGCTTCAAAACTTAATGTTATATTTCACATTCCTAAATTTAATTTTGCATGTTAATGGTGATAGTAGTTTTGTTTAATAGGATATTTTGTCAAGAGAATCCCCTATAAAAGTATGCTATGATATTGGGTTCAAAATTATTGGGCATCTCACAGAATTAAGATGGAGAGCATCCATAACATGATGAAGGGTTTTTTTATATTTCACTTTTTAGATCCATACCATGTCAAAGGAATCCTCCATAAGTTTGCCACTTGGTATGTTAGGAACTCAATAATGGTTGTCTTCCCCTGGACATGAGACTTTTTGGTCTTAGAGCACTCCACTCTTAAAGTCCCAATTTGGGTTGAATTCCCAAGACTCCTACTCCTATGCTAGAATTTTATTCACTAGATAACATCCTCCATAATCCATGTGGTTTGTCATGAATAAAAATGGTTCTACTCTACCAGATCACAAAAAAGGGTATGTGTAGAAGTAGACCTATCTCAAGAGCTCAAGGAGTTTGTGGAAATCTAGGTCAAGGATGTAAGGCACTCTCAGTGAGTCCTATATATCAACTTACCTAACACTTGCTTCCACTACCAATCCATAGACCACAAGATATGGGATTTATCCCTTTAGTTGGATCACAATAATGCGTCTACCCACCCAACATCTTCCCCCAAGCCCTCTCTTGAAGCTAGCAAGACACCAACTAAGGATGGTTAGACTACGATTGGGAAGAATAAAACTTACACCAAAGCAAAAAAATGAACTAATACTCCTAAAGGAGGCAAGCCATCTTTGAATAATGACCCATAGGATCAGGTTCCTATTATAATATAGCCTTTAATAGCTACAACTCCAAAATTGGCTAAGAATCCCAAAGTGTTCAACATTGTTTTGGCTGCTAACATTTTATCCTAAGGTGTTGAGGCCTCTAGGCCCAATTATTCAGACTCACAACTAGCCACCCTTCCACCTCCTGCTCAGCAGGATACACCCAAATGCTCTTGTAACTCTCTTCAAAGGATTGATGAGGTGAAAGAAGGAGAGTTTTTTGTTGACCCTAACTTGAGGAAACAATATGAGTTCTTGAGTTCCAATAGTGAGCACTTCTTGTAGAATCAATATGATGCTATAGAAGGAATGGAATTGGAGGACATGTCCCTTGACACTCATCATCTATGAATTTCTTCTCATGGAATTTTTAGGGTCTCACAGATCCAAAATACAAGTTTATTATGTGTGATTTCAGAAGGAAGTTTTTCAAGATGGGCATTCTCTATCTGTAAGAAGTCAAGGTGGCAAATTTTTTATTGATGACTGTCAGTAATTCTATTTAGCATGATAGTATCATTAATCATAACAACCATGCCATAAGATGTGAAGGGGTGATCACATTCATTTCTCTTAAGTGGTGGTCACACTTAGTGTAGTCTGGTGTAGACCCCACCAATAGATTAGTTTGGGCTCTTTTTAGCATTGAAATCCATTCCTTTAGATTTATTGATATTTATGCCTCAAATGATGCTTTGGAGCATTCTCATTTATGGTGATGGACAGCGGATGATCTCCTCGATACCCATTGGGTATTATGTGATGACTTTACTATGGTGACATTTCCCAAGGATAAATTAGGCAACTTACCTATGAGGTGGGCAACTAGTGAAAGGGAGGCATGGTTTTACATGTGCACTAAATGGGGCCTTTATGACCCCAATTTAACTCAACTTGCAGATTGAGTTTGGTACACCTATAGTAATTTTAGGGAAGGCCCCATTTGTATTTTGAAGCATCTAGATAGGGCAATGATGTCCACCCAACTGTACTTCTCTTTTGATAATGGTTTTTTTACTCTAGTATAGGTGTTTCTATATTTTGGGCTTTCCAATCACTCCCCCATACGGTTTTGTGTGAAAAGGTAGTTCATGAAACCCAAAGTCCATAAATGTAATTACTCGTTAACACCTCTTTCCTTAAGCATGGGCCCATGGTGGCACACATTAGGAGAGTTTAGAATTTAGATCCATGTCCTTCCCAATATTTTAGATGGATTCTCTGATGGGATGATGCCATTAGGAAGACCTCCCCCTTTCTATGGATTTAAGGTTTCCAAATTACCAAAAATTGGAGATACTGCTAGTACCTCATAACTAAGTTGTGTAGCTCTAGCTCTAGAAAAATATCCCTTTAATGAGATATTGTAGGTGAGAGTTGCATCCTTAAGGCATTGCATTCAGATTGTAGATAATTACAATGCCCAGGGATCTCAAGTCAAAGATAAGCTTCATTAGCTTAAAATAAGGGACAAAGATTCTAAGGAGTTTTTTCAAATTTTGTAAGCCAAAAACTCAAAGTAGTAAATTCAAGTCATTTTTAAGGTTGGTAATAGACTCACAAAAACTCCACAAATTATGCAAAAATTTATCTACCATTATAAACAAGTGTTTAAAGCTCAAGTATCTTCAACTAAGTGTGAATTTTTGCTTCAACATTACCTTTTAGTGGTGACATGCAAACTCACTCCATCTAAATGGATGATTTATGATAAGCCCCTCACTATTGATGATTTTCATGAAGTGGTGTCTCACATGGATAATGACAAAGCCCCTAACATTGATGAATTTACCTACAAGTTATACAAAACTTTTTAGGATCTTGTGGGTAGTGATTTGCATAAGGTTTATCAAGAAGCATTTCACACACATTCACTGGGGAAAAAGATAAGTAAAGGAAATATCAAATTCATACCTAAGTAGGGAGATCCTGAGTTGATATGAAACTGGCATCCCATCACCCTCCTGAATATTTCCTATAAAATTATTACCAAAGCTCTAACAATCTGGCTACGTAATATGTTGCCTCTCATTATGCATCCAGAATAAACATGCTTCATAATAAGCTGTTATATCTTGGATAACATCATTGCCATTTGATAAAGTATGGATTGGGATAGATAGTCTAATCAATAAGCTATGTTCATCAAAATTAACTTTGAAAAAGCTTATGATCACATCAAGTGGCCTTTTATCCTAGCTATGCTTTGGTCTTTGGGTTTCAGGCTCATCTTCATTCAAACTATTTAGATGCTTTTCTCTGATGCCTCAATTTTCATCTTCATTAATGGAGTGACCTCTGATTAGTTTAGATTATTTTTTTCCATTCTCCAAGGGTGACCTCTAGATCCCACCTTGTACTTTCTTATAGCTAAGGGTTTTTGATATCTTCTTAGCAATACCCAAGCTAGTGGCCTTGTTAAAAGAATTTATTTCCCTCTCGATGTAGCTAATTTACATGAAGATATGCAATTGCTTAATGGACACTTTACATATGGATCCTTCCTTACCCTCATTAAATATGAAACCAATGTGGACAATGCCTTACAGTGTCTTGACACCTTCTGCTTGGCCTCTAGCTTTAGCATCTAATGGCAGAAAACTCATTACTATACATAATCTTACCTCCTTTTGCCAGCATGGGTTTTTAAATTTGGTTGGAAGTTGATCCAACATGATGAAATATTTAAATTCCTTGGCATCCCCTTTGATTTCGATGCTTCTCCATCATTATTATGGCATTGTGTTGTTGATAGAGTTGCTAAGAAGCTAGAATACTGGGTGACCAAGTCTCTTTCATTGGTAGGAAAATTTCAAATCTGCTAAAAAATTCTTACGTCCACCCATGTGTACTATTCATCATGCTAAGTGCCTCCTAAAAAAGCTTACCAAAAGTTAGAGAAATTGCTCTGATATTTCCTTTGGGCAAATTCCCCATAAGATAAAAGATTTCATAGGGTGGCCTGGGAATATTGTTGCCTCATGCATGAAGTTAGAGGGATGGGACTCATCGACATAGCTCGATAAGGAACTGCCTTATGTTTCAAATGGATTGTGTAGGCCATTAAGGGCCCATAAGCTTGAAAGGTGTTATTTAGACACTATATATTCTTAGGCTTTCCCAAGGGCAAGAAAGCCTATAAAGGGCTTAACTTCCCCAATTTGCTTTTCATCTAGTCTCCTATCTAGATTACTAGATCTTTAATGGTCAAAAGCATCTAGAAGGCTTGGGAAAAGATTAAGCCATGGCTTCTCTGGAATGGTTTCAGTTTTCATAATGGGCTCCCCACTAACTCCCACTCTTTGTGGTGGTCTCCCATTTTTTCTTGTAATGAAGTGCCCTTGGAAAAAGTCCCTTGGTTCAAATCCCTCAATATTTTTCACAAAGGAATTCATTCCATCCAATATATCTTCTATAGGCATTCTCGCTCTTGGTTCTCTTAGGAAGAGGTGAAAGCTAAATTATAGTTAGATAATGTGGATCAATAATTTTACCAAGAGATTCTTAATGCTATCCCAAATTCTATGCCCCATAAATTCTTGGTCCATTCCACTTAACCATGGTGGAAGGACTAGAAATGGTATGTTGAGATCCCTTTTAATAATTACACTCCTTGGCCAGGGTATACTTAGATCACCCCCCATTTTCCCATGGTTTATAAGCTTAATGCCTATTGGGGGCTACCCTCATTCAATAAAACATGGAGCTTTTGCTTCAACACTATTTGGGGGGATTGTGTGGAGCCCAAGCTTGCCCACTTTGCTTGGTGTATACTACACCAAGGCTTGATTATTGGTAGAAGACTTGTTCAACTTGGAGTTCACCAAGCTACTTGAAATTTTTGTGGCCACCTTGAGATGCTCCCTCATCTCCTCTAGTACTATTCCAAAGCTAAAAGGGTTTAGATTTGGATCTATGATCTCTTCAGGCCTTTTTAACTTAAATTTTTTCTTTGGCAACATATCCTCCTTGGTGAAAAACCTATAATGCCCTTCAATTACATGCAATTTTGGCATATTTTTAGAGTGGAGACTATCTTTTGGATTTGGAAAGAAATAAATAATTCTATGTTTAATCATGCTTCTATTGATTGTAATGTTTTTGCTTTGCACAAATCTTCTATCATCTCCAATGTTCTTTTGTAGATTCAAGTACAAACCAATAAAGTGGCTATGGAGCTTGGGTATCTTCAAGATCTCCTCTCCCATTAGGGAGATACTCCTTATACTATGGCTCAGGTTCCATCTTCTCCACCCAGGGATCTCAGATTGGATGATATAGTGCCTCGCCCACTTTATGGTGGGCATCATCACAACCATTCTAGGTGTCACTCTTAAAGCAACACCTTGTACTAGCATGTTTCTCCTCCTGGGAAATAATGAGGGTGGAAGCTATCACCTCCTTCCCTTATTAGGTAGGATAGTTGGGGTGCTCCTCCTCCTCCTTCATGCCCTAATGCTTGGGGGGTGCCACTTGGAGGCCGTGAAAATGTGATGGATAAGTTACCTAGGATATCTTTAGCTATCTTGCCCACTTGGACATAAGTAGATGAGGATACATGCACTACCCAAATTACTGGTTGAGAGATTTTTATAGATGGTAATGATTTGCCAAGATTGGGTCAGGGTTATGATGATATAGATCCTCTGCCTACTGGCCTTGCTCTTGTTACATAGAATTTATCTCTTTTTATGACTTTGTGATTTAGCTACTTGTTTTTAGGCTCTATGTAGTTGATACCTTGATACTTTGGTTTTGCTCCTAGACTCTACTAATGTGTCATGGTGTGATCTCGTACTACCTTATTTTTTTGTGAATTATTTGTATATTTCTATTTAGTTAATATATAGATATATTTCATTCAAAAAAAAGTATGATCTTGGTAGCCTCTACCGCAAGCTTTTTGGCCTTGTTGGCTGTGGAACAAGGCCTTAATAAGGGACCAAAGGTATCTTTGTTGGTGTTATAAATACATGTTCAAAATTAGATAAATGTACAAAAAACTCCCCCTAACTAAAATGTAAAATCTTTTTCTCCCTCAGTAGTTATGGACTTATGCAAATCTGAGTTACTATGTGTGAGTGCAAAGAAAATGAATTAATCACTTGAACACACACTTGGATGGTCTTTGGATATATTCTCAGCTTAGTATGTCACTTATTCTTATAGACTTTAGTGATTTTGAATTCTAGTTTGTTCTAGGTAATTGCTTGTAGTTAATGATTTTTATTCTTGTGAAACTAGAGTTTCTAGATTATTGAAATACTCAGGAGTATTTCCAAGCAGGAGTTATTGGGACTTGAATTTTATAATAATATATTCTAAGTATATTTAGATCCATGGTGTGGAGATGAAAGGTAATGATAGAAACACATAGGACATTGGAGTGGGAGAGAATGACATAGAAGAGAGACATGGAAGAGCAACACAAAAGTCCTTGGCACATAAGACCAAGTTAAGAAAGACAAGGAAATGAAGAACAAGGAACATGATGTAGGACTTAAAAAATCACAAGATTAGGACAAGGGAGATAAAATCAGAGGTAATTAAAAATTAGTTCACATAAGTTTTTGAGATTATTCAAGCATGAATATAACACTGATCTACGAGAGAAGAGGAATATAAAAGCACATATTTAGCATAAAGAGATTATATCGAGGATGGTAGGTCTGAGTCAAAAGTAACTTAACACCATGACTTATTTTTTTGAAAGAGTTAATGGCTTGCAATATATAATGTATAAATGATGCAACCCAAGAAGGGGTTATCTTGTGTATAAATAACCCTTAGCATTGATTAGAAAGTGTTGTTGGATGTAGATGTGTTGTTTCTATCAAGATGGAGATTTGGAGAGATTGTGTACTAAATGAAATACATTTGTAAACTTATCAAATGAGATTAATGAAAATAATACTTTGTCTATGAATATTGATGTGTTAAATCTCTTTGGTGTTAATTCTTATTTTATGATACTACATAAGTACATGCACTATGTGAAAGCATCAAATGGTTATTTATAGAGTGATGTTTTTATTAATAATGATTAAATGTGTTAACTCAAGTGCCTATGTAATAGTTGTCTATCCACCATCACACTGTAGAACCAATGGGAACCAATTTAGGTTGTGTGCCTCAGGTGAGCACACGAGGTCACTCACATTATATGTTGGCATGTTATCACATTGGCTTATCAATTATTATAGGTGCATGACTAGTACTTAGTTGTATGAAACAAAGGATTAAAAGAAACCCTAATATTTTGGTTATGTTTCCAAGACCTATTGCACTTGTTATCATGATGGTAGAAAGATGCTCGAGCAACTATCTTTAGAAAATGTCAAGTGTTGGGTTGGTACCATAGAAGAGAAATTTGTGCTTTAGTATCTTGAATTAGGAGTTTCTGCACACACATGGGTAGAGGAGTACCTATATGATTCTCTATATGAAACATTATTTGTAGAATCACCCATTTACTTACATGCTTGGCTTTTAGCATATGCATAAGATCATTAAATAAATTATGGTTGGAAGGATCTTTAGTCAATAGAGCATCGAATAGTGTTAGTGAAGTTGATTGTTAGATGGATGTGTATTGAATGTGTAGTTGAAGGGAAAGCTTTGTAGTTACATCTTAGAATATGCTATCACTACATACTCTTATCTAGAGGAAGGATGATTCAACTTCCTAAAGGAACCATGCTGGTGGTACCTCAATCAATTACCTTTTGAAATCAAGAAACTTATGGTTGATTCTAGACTTAAAAAATTTTTGATGGGCAGTTAAACTCTCTCACACATGAGCAACATGACTGGCAGAGAAATAGATGGGCATGCATTGGTAATTCAACATGGAAGTTAGTTAGTGAGAACTATGAAAGCGTATGTATGATTAGGCTAGGCATAAGTATATGAGAGGCAAAAATCCTAGGGGAAAACAAGAGGATAATGTGAGTGCCATGAGAAATTGTAGGAGGGTAGAAAGGCATGGTGAGTACTCCCTAACCATGGGTACATGCCCTTCACTAACATAAGTATGCATGAAATAAGTAGGACAAGCATTATTGATAACAAAACCCAATCCAAATAGACCTAATTCCCCCACCATAGCGTATGCTCATGTATTTGAGTTTGATAGAATTCTTGTAAGAAATTGGGATACTTTCAGTGTGGAATTCAAAGTCAAATCTATAGAGGAATCTCTAGGAGTGTAAGTTTAGAACAAAAAATTGCCATTAAGCTTTACTTTTCAATTACAAGTGACACTTATGGCTCACCTTAGAATGTCAGGGGACCAAATATAAGTAGTGGGAAAAATATAGGCCCAATAATAACTAATCAACCTTCCTTAACACCCAATATTTTTGGTGCACCTATTACTATAGGAGGCATGGGAGGAAGTAACGATGGTGGTTCTAATAGAAATGAAGGATGATTAGGAGGTAGACCAAGAGGAGTTAGTAGACCTCCATGACAAGGTTCAAGAAGAACTAGAGGAGCACCACAAAAAGGTCCACTACAACCACCTAGTGTACTTGTAGTCTGCTATAAGTTGACACTTCACTTGCTTGAATATTGAGGTGTCAAAAATGTAGTGGAACATGTTCACAAGTGTGAAATCATTTGGTGAGAATTGTTTATAACTTTTACTGAGTGAAAGGAAACTCAATTCTTACACTAATTTATTAGATCATGTGTACAAATGGTACAAAAAATTTAACCCTCAACAAGTAGTTGTGAATTATGAATTATTGAATACTTCGTTTCTCCAAAAATTTGATATCCCTATGTTTGAGTAGTAAAGTTTTGTTGCCTTAAAATATATCAAGCAAAAGTCTATTGAGAGTGTGTTAATTTATGATGCAATTTCAAAATGATTCTTTTAAATCTATCATTTGAGATTAACCCAATGTAGCATGCTCAGTGGTTTATGGGAGGTTTATTACTTCCATTCTGATGAGCCTTATCCCATAAGACTTTAATTGAACTATGTGAAACACTAGAAGTCACCCTTCATGCTTAAGTTATGGGAAGTATATATACGAGGATCAACCCATTTATGGAGGCTCAAATTAATGTGATGGATTCTCAGTTGGAGAAGCTTAAATCCAATAATGCTCACAAAACCCATAGTGACTTGTGGTGTGTTGACTGCAAAGTGGAATGCCATAACAAGAAAAAATACCTATGAAGGAATGTTTATGTTGTATTAAAAAAACATGTGACATTTATAATGAAGATCATGATGTAAGGAGTTTTCCCTTGCTTCAGTGTGCCACCCAAGCCAAAGTGTCTCTATACTATAAAATATGTGATGTATATATGCATGATACCAATGATTGTTAGGTCATTAATAAGATCCATGAAGTATGCATGCGAGGTACTTCCAAACTTATATAGCTAACAACAAGGAGGCTAGTACAAGTCAATACTTTAGAGGTTGAGGGTGTGGAAATGGACATAGGGGAGGTCATTTCCCACCTAAGACATGTTATAAATGTGAATATACATATCATAACTAGAATGAATACATGGTATATCTAACCTATGACTTTTGTAAAAATGAGAATCACTTGAAAGAATGTACCAATGTGTATGCTACCATTATCAAAGAATGAAATGAGAAGGGCATGAGGATGATACATGTTACAAAAACTCCAAATGCTCAATGGAGGTTGTTCTCTTCCACTCCACCATCTGTATCTAAGGTAAATATTATTACATGGAGTGGCACTCATTCTTGACCAATTTAAAATCCACCTTTTGAAAATATTTAGTGTGAAAAACATAAAGCATAACACTATCCTGATCTTCAACATTAGAAATAAGTGTTTCATGACATAATGGCCTTAGACCAAGAATTGAAAGGAAAAATTGAGTTCGTAAAGGACAAGGATGCTAAAATGTGGGTTGAGATGTAAATAAATATAGTACCATAGACTCAAGGCATGATGAGTTACGAGAGCTATGCAAACTCTTTCTTAATGAGGACATCATCCATCTCCTCAAGAATTAGTTATGACAACAAATGATAAAGTCTTCATAAGATCATCATTTAAACCATGCACAATGATAAGAGACCCATATTTACCTAATTCCAAACTGTGACAAAGAATTCCTTGTTAATGTATCCATTGATGGCTGGATGATTTGTGATATCCTATTAGACACTGACATGAAGGTTAATTTTCTAACCAAAAAAGCATGGAAAAATATGGGGAGCTCCACTTTTTAACCCTCCCCACATGTCTTTTTCATGGCCAACAAGACTCATGCAGTACCCATATCATTCTTAAGGATGCCACCGTCAACATATTAGGAGTTGCATTCAAGGGTTATTTTGAGGTGATCGAGCTTGCTGAAGCTAATGAATTCTCTGCTCTCTTAGGTCGACTTTGGTGCTATGTGAACAATGTTGAGCTATGTTTCAAGAAGCAATATATCAGCTTTGAGAATGACACTTAACATGTAATCATTCCTCTAAATATTGACCAAGGACCCCCCTTTGTAGAGCCCATTGATGTTCATGAGTATGCCAATATAATTTATAACACCATTGCCTAAAGAAATGAAAATTTGGATCCCAACCTTGATGGCATCTCATGATGGGAAGATGTGTTACTTATTTCTGACACTATGAGTATTGGATGCAACCAATGGGATAAATGTGCATATGATCTAAAAAGGAATGTTTGTGGTGTCCTAGATAGCTATTTGAGCTCCCCTCCAAAGCTCACTTCATGTCAAAAATTATTCACCTCATTAGTATACCATGTTTGAGGGTTGATTATGCACCTCAATTCCATGGTCAAATGGAGGTCAAGGAATATTTTAAGCAAATGGAAGACTACTATGGTAATGAGGATGAACAGTTACATGTGATCAAATTGATATTTCAAGGGACTAATACTCGATGGTGGTATATTCATTGGTACCACTTGGATATATGGGAACAAGTATGCATAACCATGCATAATAAATTATACCATGACAACCATATTTGATCCACTCTAAGTTATGATGATGTTACTTATTCAAAAAAACATATGACACAATGTGAGAGCCTTTGGAGCACTGATGAAACATTTTTAATATAATTATTATGGGTTCATGCATTCTATGGTAATCTACATGCCTGAGATAGGGTGTGGTATATCGTTTAATAAACTTGCAAAGAAATAGATACCTAACAACACATCAAACATGGTCTAGTTACAACATTTGCATTTTCATCACCATAAATAGATTTGAATGTATCCTTAAAATTAATTCATCAAGTAGTTGTAAGACATCATGCACTTATCAAAGACCACATACAACACATGCATGGTGTACCTAAGGATAACTTTCCCATATTACATGAACTTGATACTTCTATCATGGATTGATTGGAACCTGACTCTCAATCAGAAGATGCACATCAGGAATAAATATGGTAGGGCCAATCAAAGGTTATATATTAGGTTGATGAGGGAACCAATTCTAATCCACCACAACTATAATTTAACCATTTAAATATGCAAATAGAATATGGGGCATGCAAATTTACAGATATAATATAGATCAAGTAGAAACCATACTTCATGTCACTTAAAATGGTCCAGTATAATATTGGCATGGTGTATGCACTCAAAATGGCCACTATGGGAAATGATTGGTCTAAGGTTGAGTTTACCAAAAAAATTGAACTCTTGTAGGAGTATTAAGACATTTTCTTGTGAAACTACATGGAAATGAAGAGAGTGCATCCATTAATGGGAAATATACAAATCAAGTTGGTTTAAGGCACTCAATTGGTGAGAAAATGGCCATATCAGATGAACCCAAATTTGTGCACTCATGTTAAAGAGGAAATTGATAGCATGTTATATGCTAGAGCTATTACTCCCATTGATGAATCTAAATGGGTTAGTCCAATGGTGATCAAAACCAACAAGTATGGTCACATTAAAATTTGTGTGGATTATAGGCTATTCAATGATGTATGTGTAATAGACCCCTTCCTAATGTCTTTCACAAATAAAATTTTGGAAGGTGTTACTGGGTGTGAGATCTACACCTTAACCAATAGTTTTTATGGCTATCATCAAGTACAAATTTTTGAATAAAACAAAGGAAAAAAACATTTACAACTGAATGGGGTTATTTTGCATATAATGTTATGCCTTTTGGCCTTAAGAATGTGCTGACAATGTTCTCATGCATTATGGTGTAAGACTTAAAGTATTTCTTCCACAAGTTCCTTCAAGTGTACTTGGATTATTGGACCGTGTATAGTTTAGTGCATGACCACTGTGACAATCTATGTCTCATACTCAAATGTTGTAGCTAGCTTCATATTTACTTGAATATGAAGAAGTGCATCTTTGCCACCCCATTTGGGATTTTATTGGGACATATTATTTACTAGGATGGACTATTGGTGGATCCAGCTAAAATTATAGTCATTGTCCAACTCCTAATGCCAATGACTCAATGCAAGGTCTGTACCTTTTTAGGTAATACAAAGTACTATCAAAAGTTAATTTGGGGTTATGCTAACATAGCCAAATTGATGGAAGAACTAATCAATAATAATGACCTATTATTATGGATATCTCAACACTAATAAGTGTTTGAGGCTTTGAAAGAGAAATTAATGATTGTACCCATTCTCTAGTTCTTGAACTGGAACTAACCATTTCATGTGCATGTCGATGCTTCAAGAATGGTAGTAAGTGTTATCCTAACACAACTTAGTGAGGAAAACCTTGATCATCCTATTTATTTTTATAGCCAAAAATTCACACCCATAAAATAGAACTAATTTATGAAAGACTGTAGGGCCTTATCTATGGTTTATGTGCTTTAAATTTTTTACCAATACTTGTTGGCAACCCCATTTGTCTTCTATACAGATTAAGAAGTGCTAATGTATTTGGTAAATAAACTAGTATTGCATGAATTCATCTATTGATGGATTGTCCTCTTCTAATATTCTTAGTTCTCTATGGTCATGAATCCAAGCAAATTTAATTTTGGTCCAAAACACCTCTCACTCATTCAATATATTAAACTAATGCATGTCATAGAGGATGATTTACTTGATGTATAATTTTTTCAAGTTATGCTCATGCTTGAATAATTGGAAGAAGTTGTGGCATTTTTAAAAATAAGCTTAACACTAGGACACTTTAACACCCAAGATAAAAAATCTAGCAGTTTGTGCTACCCCTTTCTAATTTATTAGAGGAGACCTATATAAATTATGGCACTAATAGGATTTACGAAGGTTTCTAATGCAACACAAACACTCAAAATTCCTTAAAGAGGTAAATAAGGGTGTATTAGGAGGACATTATTATGGTTATTTAACTATGAGAAAGGTTCTACTAGTTGGGTTATGGTGGCCCACCTTATTCAAAGATGCTAAAGCTTGTGTGTCAATATGATATCTGTCAGTGCGTAGGTAAACCAAACTAGAGGGATATTATGCCTCTTCATATAGTAAATGCTCATGAACCTTTTGAGAAATAAGATATTGATTTTGTAGTCCCCATTTAGCCTATTTCAAGATATACTAGTGCATGATACATCATTATTGATATAGACTATCTCACATGTTGGGCTGAAGCAACACCCACACAAGTTTATTATGATACTACCGCTACCAAATTTATATGGGAAAATATCATCACAAGGTATGGATTCCCTTAGTTTAAAAATTTATCATGGCACTCACTTTATCAATGAAATAATGTGCATCCTTTTGGCTAAGTTCATGATTGCACACCATAAGACAAAACCTTACCACCCTCATGCCAATAGCATAAATAAAGCCTTCAACAAGGTCTTAGGTAATACACTGACCAAGATTCCTAACATCAATCACACTGATTGGGATGATTGGGTTTCAGTATTCATATGGGCTTATCATACCACATACAAAAGGTTGAACAATAGTACTCCTTTTAACCTTGTCTTGAGCACTGAAGTAGTTTTATCAGTGGAGTTATTTATGTCTTCCCTATGTATTACATGCATGGGTAGACTAGATGAATAAAAATCACTTGAAGCTCACTTGTATGATTTGCTATAGTTAGATGAAGCACACATTCTCTCATATTGGAGTCAAGGGGTTGAAAAAAAAAAACAAAAATCATGGCATGATTGACACATTAAAACCAATTTTTTTCATCCTGGTATGCATGTCTTGGTCTATGATTCAAAATTTGTGCACCGTCTAGGTAAACTACAGATTTGATGGAATGGTCCTTTTATCATTCATGATTTCTATCTAACAGACACCTATAAGTTAAAAATATTAGATGGACAATTACTACTAGGCCATTTCAATGGTCATCAACTTCGACCCTACTATTCTATGTAATTATTTAATTTAGTGAATAAGGTGTATATCATTAGCATAGTTTAGGAATTTTGTTTTATTTGAAAATAAGCATGGCATTGTTTGTGCACCTTTTGTAATTTGTTTTTGTCACTTTTTGATTCTCTTTAGTATTTATCACTTTATTTATCTTTTTTTATTGACATGAATTTCACTAAAT
The DNA here is from genome assembly GCA_037957365.1 of Torreya grandis. Classification (NCBI taxonomy): domain Eukaryota; kingdom Viridiplantae; phylum Streptophyta; class Pinopsida; order Cupressales; family Taxaceae; genus Torreya; species Torreya grandis. The sequence continues at coordinate 848,415 of JARHVA010000100.1, read as the reverse complement.
TATGGTATGGAGGACCACACACATATTTTAATGTGGGTAGGTTTCAAGGGTGGATAAGCTACTTAAGATAAAAGTATGCAAGAGGAGGTACATAAAGGAAATGCACAAAAAGAGGTGCATAAAGGAAACATGAAAGATGAGGTACATGAATGAGGCATACAATAGGGGGTGTGTAACCCATGAATGTGGAACGAAGATGATAAAGGGCATGCCATTATAAAAATGGGTTAAAATAGAAAAGTCAATTTCTCACAAATAAACTAGGAAATTTAAATTTTTACAGCTGGTATGCACTTAAATAAAGGTTCAAAAACTCTTGAATAAAGTACATGACATGCATTTATTAATGACATAATGTAATAAATGGAAATCATTTCAAATATGCACCAAGGCATGATTATTTGAAGTATTAATGGTTGAAGTGATGGATGGCGGTGTGGGGTGTTAATGTAAATTATTTATTTTCTTATAAAAGACTCTAAGACATTCCATTTTCATTTTTATTTAAAATTATAAGTGATTGTAGATCTCAAAAAATCATGAATAAGTGCCAAGAGAAGGCTACTACATAATATTTTTAGTGAAAAAATGTGAGTCAAAGATTATGGTTAGAAGTATTCAATGAAAGGAGTGGCAAAGTGATCATAGGGGCTAGTGCGAGCAAAATTGTAGGTTACAGATGTTATGAATTTCATTAAATGAGGTTGAATTAAGAAGCCCAAGTATTTTTGTTGAGGATAAGATAATCAAGACATATTCATCTGGAAGAGTGGGTTGGCTGTGCGTTAACCTTCAAGGACCCCGATTGGTGATGCAAGCAAAATAAAAAGGTAAAAAGAGATCCAATACCTATCATGCTTAAAGTAAAGGAGTAAAAGGGTGAATAAGAATAAAATCCTATTTATATCTAAGAAAAGGATCTAGTGAATTCATTATGTAAGGAAAAGACCATACAAAACTAGCATAAGAGAGATATAATGGAGAGGCACTAGAAATGGTGTGTATGAGAAAAAAGGATACTACAACACCATCACCCTCTATTATTTTGATTGAGGATATGCAATACCCCAAGGTGGTTTTATGCTTGGATGATTGGGAATCTAAGGTTTCCACCTGCCAAGTCCTTGATTACAATCATTGCTAGACTGAAAATGAAGGCAACTTGTAATGGGACTAATGGGTGGAGTGCTAGAACACCAAGATGGAGATCACCTATGATATCATAGTTTACAACTTACTAGAGGATATGGGGTTTATCTAACTCTTTTAAATACCATATTTTAAAAAAACCCATGAGGTAGTTTGGTTCTTAATCTTGTGCATCCATGAAGATTATATCTACTTTGTAGGGCACAAAATGAGGATCACCCCTTAGTGGATTAACAAGGTAACGAGGTTAATTTTCTCTAGAGTAGATATAAATGAATAGATGACAATTGAATAAATAATGGTGGTGCTGAAATATAAGGAGGGACATGCTATGTATGTAACTAGTCTTATATATCCTTCTATTTGTGTAGCTATGTGCTTGGTCTCAACCTAGCCAGGAGGCAAAAATAGGTGGAGGTGGGTAGACATGTCCCACCTCCATGTTATGAGATAAATGGCTAAGGAAAATAAGTACAAATATTCCTAATTATTTTTAGATAATATTGAAGAAGATGTTACAAAGGTGCATCACATTCCTAACCATAAATTTCCTTAGGGAATAATTTTGTTGCTACTTATTTTTTATGATATTGGCATACCTAAGTATTATGGAAAAGAATTGAAGTGAGTGTACCCATAAAAACACAAAACTCACACCAAGAGATTCAAATAGTTCATCTATTCTATTACCATCACACCCTCCAACAAGGCTATGATGAAGGGTTGGTATGAGGGGATGAAAGAGACATTTGGGAATAGATGGCACATACCAAATGAATTACCCATATAGATGGGAAACTATGCTAAGTTTTTTGTAAAGAAACATCATTCCCTCATGCGAATATGTATGAAAATCACTAATTTTTTTAGGATTACTTAAATTACCTTACGTATTCATTTCCAGATATTGTACAGACTATGTGAATCACAATGTGGATGTGTGCCTTATAACTATTGATGTAGACAATATTGACATTGAGATTCACACTATTCATAATATTTATGTCTATCTAGGGATATAATCATATGTAGAGCAAAATGAGTATGATAAAATTGATATCAACCCTTACAAGATAGTCATGCAAGGAAATATTTGGGTGATCTTCTATATGCTCATGCAATAAAAGACAACATGGAGAAGCTAGGAGGTATAAATGGAAACTTTCCCCCCTCATCCATGAAGATGTGTATAAGAAAGGACATTAATAAAGGAAAAAAGGCCAAGACCTAAGGGCACACGCTAAAATATGGTATAGGAGGAACTACCTAGGGCTAAACCCAAATAATAAAGGAAAAATTCATCATTAAAAAGAGCCCAAGGGATACCTATAGACCAAAAAAAATGACATCACTAATTTACAACCAGCTACCTAGCTAGAGTCCAAGCCTAAATCATAATGAGTGGCAATTCCCAAAATAGGTGAAGCATCTCTAGAAACACAACCTACAAAAGAACCCACTTTTAAGCCAAGTAAAGATTAACTTGTTGATGAGTAATAAATGGACATTGAAAGTGTAAAACTTAAAGAAATAGAAAGAGGAGAAGGCCCCAACATAAACCTTGAACCTAATACCAGTGAACAAGAAAAGATTCTTAAAGTTATCAATCTAGTGAGTGACCCCCAAAGGGGAAAAGAACCTATGAAAGAGGTAGAACAATAGTAGTAGTAGGCAAATTAAGACCATCTTTCTCATGCCTTTGTCTAACAAGGTATACTAGATAAATAACTATATTTTTGGGAGTTTTTCCCCAAACATGATGTTGACGTAGGGAATTGCACCCTTGGCAGGAGGCCTAGCTCCTACCTTCCCCTTGCAACATGGAAACTCCCCTCTCGCCTATGGGATCGGTGAAGTTGGAGGGGAGAGTCTCTAAATAAGGGCTAACTCCCTTTGATGCATCATGTTTGTTCTAGCAAGTGCAAAATACAGGTGTGTATATATATATATATATATATATATATATATATATATATATAAAGGGGGGGAAGGGAGAAAGATGCAGGAAAACAAACTACTCTAAAGAGGTGATGCACTGAAATAAAGTGACCTTCTCACATCCACTCTCGAAATCAGACAAATGCATACATACACTTCACACTTGGCATAAGGATTAGGCTACTAGAAATTGGCAGGGAAGCCTTAATGGAAAATGCAAAAAATAGGGATCACCAAAGGTGCTGTGGGACGCACACTTATGTAGTAATTTCCTATATTTTGAACTTCTCAAATATTGCTCTTCTCCTGTCAGCTACAGAGATGGCACGTTGTAGACAACAGGTATGCTGGTGTTGAACTTGTGAGAGCATCAAGAAATAATGACTGAACACAAAACAAACACTCAACACATACTCAGATATGTCTATCCAAAATGGAGGTAAAAACTGCGTTTATTGATTTAGGTGGAAAGTTTTGCCAGGGCTACGCCTTAGCAAAATGTGAAAAAGATGATTACAAAATGACCAATTCACAAATATATGGAAAAGTCAGGAGGCTCATTTGGTGCTCCTTTCTTACAAGTGGCCTATCGTGCCTATTCATGAAAAGAAACAAGTCGCTTCAAAACATTAATGGACTGTGCACCTTGTCCCCTTGAAATCTACCTTTGTCAAGGTCAATACACGATTTGCCTTCTTATTTAATGAAAAGTAGAGAAAACCAGCTGCTTTTCTAGTTGCTTGCATCCCAAATGATCAATTCGCTGGCACTATTTCACCTACTGGAGTCACTTCTCAGATTGGTGCCTCCTCTTGCCACTTGGACTAAATTGCCTGTTCATTCCTTGCTTGTCACTTTGTCTTTTCTCCATTTGTCTTATCTAGCTCATTCAGCCCCTGGGGTGAACATCTTGGCAGGTTGCTGCATTTCAAGCTCTTTCTTCATGGTTTGCACTTTTTTGTTTGAAGGCAAACGACTACTTTGTTTCATTAATTTTGACGCCCTTCGAGATGTTAGTTGGGCCTTCATTGGCTTTTTGGACACTTCTTTGCCCTTTGTATTTGTGTGAATGTTCCCCGGGTTCCCGCGGGCTTGTCTTTGCCTTGCTTGATGTGCTGACCCTTCGATAGGGCATTTTGACTTGGACTGCCCATTCAGCCACGTAAAAAACCAATGAACTAGGCACTGAACCAGGCCTATTGAACCAAAAATGGTTCAACGGTCTAATTGGTTCAACCAAGCGTGCTAATTTCCTAGTGAATCAAAGCCAATGAACCTTTGCTATTTGAACTAATCCTGATGAACTCTTTGTTGATTAAATTGCCACGTTGAACCATGCTCGTTGAACCAAGCTGTTGAACCAAGAATGGTTCAATAGTTCAACGGTTCAATGCTTGTTGAATCGAGATATTGAACCGAGCGATGGATGAACCAAGTGCCGATTGAACCAAGGGGCTGAACCAATGAGCGATGGTCTTGAAGATTGAACTGAGGCTTGAACCATGGTCGAATGAAAATTGTGTTGAACTTATACAATTGATAACTCCAGAATCAAAATAGGTTGAACCTTGTCCCTGCTTAGTGCGAGTGCACAAGTATTTTATTAATAATTTAAAAAATCAAGTACATAAGGGTGCCTTTACCCCGTTAACCCTTTTACAATGCAAACATGGATTTATATAGTTTTTACCAATGACCGGTAAAAATAACTAATCCTATAACCAACTAAATATGGGAAAACAACCCGTAAAGTAAATCTAATTAATAAACATAACACATAAAAACTACCTAATAATTAAACTAAGTAAGCTTATTTTATGGGGGTGTCTTTATAAAAGATGCATGCCCCATTTACAATAATTCTTTATTTCCTACCAAAAATATAACCTAACGTTAATAATTTGGAACAAGTCCTAACAAACCCCCCTATGATCCAAAGTCAGGTCTTTGAACACATACCAAGCATTTTTCTGAATTTTTCAAATTTGATTCTGTCAAGGGCTTTTGTGAAGATATCAACTTTCTAACCGGCAGTTGGGCAATATATTGGATCAAGAGTTTTCTTTGCCACCAGCATTCACAGATAATGGTATTTGACATCCATATGTTTTGTTTTGGCATGAAACACTGTATTCTTGGACATCTTGATTGCACTCTGATTATCAATGTATAATTGTGTAGGAGCAAACTGAGAAACCTAAAGATCTTCAAGAATACGACGAAGGTAAACAATTTCTATAGAAGCATCCCATGCTGTAATATACTCTGATTCTACTGATGAATTTTCCACTGTATCCTACTTCTTACAACACCAAGCAATGGCAGCTGAACCCATATGCATAGTGTATCCAGTGGTTGACACTCAGTCATCCACACATCTGCCAAAATCTGCATCACAATATCCAACAAGTTTGAAGTTATTGTTGTGGCGGTATTCAAGGCCATATGTTTTCATTCCTTGAAGGTAACGAAGTACTCATTTTGTTGCATGCCAATGAATTTCTCTAGGCTCATTCATAAACCTAGACAAAATTCCAATTGAAAATGAAATATCGGGCCTGGTAGTCATCAAATATATCAAACCTCCCACCAATTGTCTATATGTGGTGCCATAAAAAAAGGCACTGCTATCATCCTTAGACAATTTCAAGTTACTTTCCATGGGAGTGAGGGCAGGTTTGCAATCACTCATGCCAAATATCTCTAATAACTCAGAAATATACTTAGTTTGTGAAATGAAAATACTATGCTCTTTTTGAGTTACCTCTATCCTAGATAGTAGTGAAGAAGTCCAAGATTTGTCATCTCAAACCCATCTTTTAATTCCTTTTTCACAGACTTGTTATGATTTTCATCATTACCTGTAATAAACAAGTCATCAACATAGAGAACTAGTATCACCATTTTCTTACCCTACACTTGAAAATGGAGAGTATCATCTAATTCACTGCGATGAAAACCAATGGATTTCAAGTATGAATCCATTTTCTCATACCAAGCCCTGGGTGCTTGTTTGAGCCCATACAAAGCTTTTGTCAATTTACACACTTTGTGTTTAGCACCCACCTGTTCAAAACCCTGAGGTTGTTTCATATAGACTTCTTCCTGTAAATCACCATTTAAAAAAGCACTTTTAACATCCAATTGATGTACTTTCTAACCATTTTGTGATGCTAAGGCAAGTACCATACAAATAGTGTGCCATTTGGCAGTTGGTGCAAATGTTTCCTCATAGTCAATACCTTCTTGTTGCGCATATCCTTTTGCAACAAGTCATGCCTTATGTTTATCAATGGAGCCATTTGATTTATACTTAGTGCTATAAACCCATTTACATCCAATGGGTTTAACATGTGGAGGAGGATCAACTAAAACCCATGTATTATTGTTAAGTATGGAATCATACTCACATTTCATTGCCTGTTGCCAAACATGTTTAGTAGATGCCTCCTCAAAAGTGGATGGCTCAGTGGAAGAAGTAGTAACAACCATAGCATAGTTCACCTATTTTCGAGAATTCTTGGGCCCTGTTAAACCAACTTCATCTGCTGTCAAGTCAGAAAAAGTACTTTGAGCCCATTTTGGATACTTAGACAAATTATTCAAATCAGGGACTCCAGAATTCTCATTAGGTGCATTATTCGAAGGGGGACTTAGAGAATTTTCAAAAATTTCTAAGTCATCAACCTGTGAACTTGTATATGGAGAGGAAAGTGAAGGAATTTGAGTTTCATACCATAACTTCAAAGAGTTATCCCCATTATTCAAAACCTTATCTCTTTTTGCATTTTTTCTCTCTAATCTATCAAGTTGAGAATCAATCTCTGTAGTGTTCATAGTCCCAAACTCATCAAATATTACATCTCGACTCACTATGAATTTGCCTAAATCCTGTGCAAGCAAACAAAACCCCTTTTTATCTTCAGAATAACCAAGAAAGATGCATTTTCAACTTCGTGGTTCCAACTTAGTTCTATGTTTAGGAGGAACCAAAGCAAAACAAAGACATCCAAACACTTTCAAGTGTTTAACTTTGGGTTTAAACCCATACCATGCCTCATATGGAGTTTGTCCCAAAAGTGCAACTGTGGGGGACCTGTTTCTCAAATACACTGTAGTAGCAATGGCTTCGGCCAAAAATTTATCATCAAGCTGTTTATAATGCAACATGGCACATGTTGTGCCCTCTAAAGTTCTATTCATTCATTCAGATACTCCATTTTATTATGGAGTATAAACATTACTATATTGTCGATGAATTCCATGTTCTTGACAATAGTCTAAAAATTCATTAGAGGTATACTCACCTCCATTATCTGAATGAAGAGTGGCCAAATGTGGACTTGTTTCTTTTTCGACTAAGTGTAACCAATCAACAAACTTAGCGAAAACTTCAGATTTATTTTTCATAAAGAATACCCAAGTCATCCTAGAAAAGTCATCAATAAACAAGACAAAGTATCTACACCCACCAATGGATGACTTTTTCATGTCACATACATCACTATGAACTAACTGTAAACATCTGTTAGCTCTCCAAGATGACTGTTTAGGAAAATTTTCCCAATTTTGTTTACCCAAAACACATGACTCACAAAGAACACTATCTTTGTGAAAAGTGGGAAACCCATTCACCATACCATATCTCTGCAAATCCACTAAAGAGTGGATATTCAAATGTCCATAGCGGAGATGCCATAACCGCTATGTAGACATAGTACCTGTACCTGTGTCAACAACTGCTGCAAGTTCTATATTGGGAGGAAGCACCTTACAATGCAATCTAACCAAGTTTTCATCTTCATATCCTGTATACGTGGTTTTATAATTATCCTTCACTGAATTGATGTAAATGAGCCCATTTTCAAGCACAATTTGATAACCTTTATTTCAAATAGTTACCAAAGAAAGTAAGTGTTTCTTCAATGTGGGAACATACCAAACATCCTCCAAGTATTTTATAGACCCATTAGGAAGAAGAATCGTAATAGAACCAAGTCCTAGTGGTGTATGGATAGACTTATCTGCTAAGGCAACTGGAGAGAGAGAAGCTTCCTTATAAGACCAAAAGAAATCTCTCCTAAATGTCATGTGTTTGGTTGCTCCTGTGTCTAAAACACATACATCTGTGAGCTCATCTCTAGCCTCATATTCAATATAATAAATGTGCCCCAAAGTAGTGGATGCAAATTCATGGGCAACATTACTAGATTCATCATAGTCATGATCGACATATTGAGCAGAGTTAGTCTTATCGCTTTTTATGGCCTCTAAATTTTATCAAAAGGAATCTTACATTGTGAGGCAATGTGACCAAATTTTCCACATCTATGACATTGAATGTCTGATCTACCTCGACCTCTGCCCCTATATGAATTGTGACCATGTCCTCGATAACTTGTTTCATGTGAATGTGATTGATTAGATTGTTGATTATTTGAATGACCCCTACCTCTGTTTTGATATATGCCTCCTCTGTAACCTTGACCCCTTCTATAACTATTTCCTCTATTGTTTTGATGCCTAGATGAAGATGAACTAGGCTTTGACTCTAAAACATGGGCTTCTTCGGTTTTCTTCGATTTCCTGGGTAGAGAGAGGTCATGTTGGATGAGCAACTCAGCCAACTTATCAAAGGTGATGCCTGTGATCTTGTCAGAGACATGCAACATTTCAACAAAATTCCTATAGGACCCTGGTAGTCCTTTTAAAGCAGCAGTAACTATGAGGTCATCATCTAGTTTTCCAAAACCAGCCTTAGTGTACTCAGTAGTGATATTTTTCAACTTAGACATATATTCTCCCATATCCCCATCCTCATCTAATGACAAAGTAGACAACTGCATATGAATATCTATCTTCTTATGCTTAGGTTTCTTATCATACAAATCTGACAATGTTTTCCATGCAGTGTAACTATGAGGATAATTTTCAATATAAACATACGTATCACGAGTACAACAACATTTAATGAGAGCTAAGGCCTTAGAATCACGCAAATTGAAAATATCTAACTTAGCCTGCTCTGTTGACAATGTGGGATTTTCATTCTTAACAATATCCCATAACTCATTAAACACTAGTGAAGCCTCCATCAATCGTTTCCAATCTGAATAATTGGAAATTGTTAATCTATCACCATCTGAAAACAAATTTTGAATTTTTGGCATTTTGAAATGAAAGCAAGTGCAGTAGAGAAACGTGCGACAAAATGCAAAATAAATAAAACAAATATCACACTCACTGCACAAGACACTGCTTCTATGGGGTTTTGCACTTAACCTCCGCGTAGAGCGTAAAATAAAAAATAAGTATTTTTGAAGGGTTTTGCACTTAACCTCCGCGTAGAGCGTAAAATAAAAAATAAGTATTTTTGAAGGGTTTTGCACTTAACCACACCAAAAATCAATGATTACACCCTTATTTCACCAAATTACAACCTTATTCCACCAATTACACCCTTATCTCACCACAACTCAAAAAGAAATATGATTGAATTCCGCCCCTTTTTCAAAAAAAAATAACACAATACAATAAGTATGTGTTTTACAATATTCTGAAAAAAAAGGAATATTCCTTTTTCAAAAAATATATATTCCAATACAAAAATAACTTTCTCCAAAATAAGTTTCTAATAAAATAAGTTTAACCAATTGCTCTAAGAGCATTTGCAGAACATTACACTCAAAATTTTTTACTTGTACCAGATTTTTGTGTATGAGGAAAAATAAAATTTTCCCTTTTTACAGCCTTCACTTTCCAGCTTCTCCCGTGGGACCCAGCCACAATAAATATTTGAAGCAAAACTTTAGAAATAGCCAAAAAAATAATTTCCTGTATTATACCTGTGCCATGCTTGCCTGAGACGCCATGGCTACTGCTGGAAATTTCTTTTCACCTATTTTCTCTCACCTACAGGCCGTACAAATCTATACAGGCTGGATACAAATGATTTTTACTATGTTTTTGCAAATTTTCAAAGTATTTTATGCAGGGAAATGAGTTAATATTAAGCTGGGCATTGGAAGGCCGTACAACTCATATTTTTCCAGATTTTCAATTTAGATGCAAAAATAGGAGTTTTAATGCCATTTAATCAAGATTTGCAAATGTTTTAGATTTAAAAAGCGCTGAAATGAATGCAAATCACAATGGCAGCCATGAATGAAAATATTCAGATGTTTTTCTCAAATAAAAAGGCCTTACAAATCTGGTTTTGGCCCAAAAATAATGAATTTAATAACATTAAATGCTAAAAATTCATTTTTTATGCCAAATGAGGAGGTTTAAAACAGGAAAATGGAGTATGAATGATCAAAAAAGATCAGACTGTGGTATATGGAAATATACAGGTTTAAATATAAATAATATTTGAAAAATTAAAATAATTTAATAATTTTTCAAAATATTTAAACCAAGACTATATGGCATACCTTATTTCATGCCAAAAAATATCACGTGAATTGATTTTTCACCTTGCTCCTTCGAATTCACCATGCTCCCAAAATAACCATGCTCAGATACCACTGATAACTCTAGAATCAAAATAGGTTGAACCTTGTCCCCGCTTAGTGCGAGTGCACAAGTATTTTATTAATAATTCAAAAAATCAAGTACATAAGGGTGCCTTTACTCCGTTAACCCTTTTACAATGCAAACATGGATTTATATAGTTTTTACCAATGACCGGTAAAAACAACTAATCCTATAACCAACTAAATACGGGAAAACAACCCGTAAAGTAAATCTAATTAATAAACATAAAACATAAAAACTACTTAATAATTAAACTAAGTAATTTTATTTTATGGGGGTGTCTTTATAAAAGATGCATGCCCCATTTAAAATAATTCTTTATTTCCTACCAAAAATCTAACCTAACATTAAGACTTTGGAACAAGTCCTAACAGCAATATGAAGATGACTGGCATTAAACAACAGGGGAGGAAGGTGATCAAAATTTTGCTTGTGGGCAAAATTGGTCAACAAATTAGCGACTCACAGAGGAATCTGTTGACCAATTTTGCCCACAAGCAAAATTTTAGTCACCTTGCTCCCCTGCTATTTAATGCCAGTCATCTTTAGATTGCATAAGTTCAACACAGTTTTCATTCGGCCATGGTTCAAGCCTCAGTTTAATCTTCAAGACCATCACTCATTGGTTCAGCCCCTTGGTTCAATCAAGACTTGGTTAAATCATTGCTCGGTTCAATATCTCGATTCAACAAGCATTGAACCGTTGAACTGTTGAACCATTCTTGGTTCAATGGCTTGGTTCAACAAGCATGGTTCAACGTGGCAGTTTAATCAGTGAAGAGTTCATCGAGCTTGGTTCAAATGGCAAAGGTTCATCAGCTTCAGTTCATTAGGAAATCAACACACTTGGTTGAACCAATTAGACCGTTGAACCATTTTTGGTTCAACGGGCCTGGTTCAACGCCTAGTTCATTAGTTTTCTACGTGGCCGAATGGGCAGTCCAAGTCAAAATGCCTTATCAAAGGGCCGACACATCAAGCAAGGCAAAGACAAGCCTGTGGGAACTCGGGGAACATTCACACAAATACAAAGGGAAAATAAGTGTCTAAAAAGCCAATGAAGGCTCGACTAACGTCTCAGAGAGCGTCAAAATTAATGAAACAAATTAGCCGTTTGCCTTCAAACAAAAAAGTGCAAACCATGAAGAAAGAGCTCAAAATACAACAACCCACCAAGATGTTCGCCCCAGGGGTTGAATGAACCATATAGGACAAATGGAGAAAAGATAAAGTGACAAGCAAGGAATGAACAGGCAGTTTAGTCCAAGTGGCAAGAGGAGGCATCAATTTGAGAAGCGACTCCAGTAGGTGAAATTGTGCCAGTGAATTGATAATTTGGGATGCAAGCAGGTAGCAAAGTAGCTAGTTTTCTCTACTTTTCATTAAATAAGAAGATAAATCATGTATTGACCTTAACAAAGGTAGATTTCAAGGGGACAAGGTGCATAGTCCATTAATGCTTTGGAGCGACTTGTTTCTTTTCATGAACAGGCGCGATAGGCCACTTGTAAGAAAGGAGCACCAAATGAGCCTCTTGACTTTTCCATATATTTGTGAATTGGTCATTTTGTAATCATCTTTTTCACATTTTGCTAAGGTGTAGCCCTCGCAAAAATTTCCACCTGAATCAATAAATGCAGTTTTTACCTCCATTTTGGATAGACATATTCGAGTATGTGTTTAGTGTTTGTTTTGTGTTCAATCATTGTTTCTTGATGATCTCACAAGTTCAACACTAGCATACCTGTTGTCTACAAGGTGCCATCTCTGTAGCTAATGGGAGAAGAGAAGTATTTGAGAAGTTCAAAATAGAGGAAATTACTACATACGTATGCGTCCCACAACACCTTTGGTGATCCTTGTTTTCTGCATTTTCCATTAAGGCTTCCTTGCCAGTTTCTAGCAGCCTAGTCCTTCTGCCAAGTGTGAAGTGTATGTATGTATTTATCTGATTTCAAGAGTGGATGTGAGAAGGTCACTTTATTTTGGTGCATCACCTCTTTAGAGTAGTTTGTTTTCCTGCATCTTTCTCCCTTTCCCCCCTTTTTTATATATATATACCTGTATTTTGCACTTGCTAGAACAAACACGATGCATCAGAGGGAACTAGCCCTTATCTAGAGACTCTCCCCTCCAACTTCGCCAATTCCACAAGTGAGAGGGGAGTTTCCATGTTGGGAGGGGAAGGCAGGAGCTAGGCCTCCTGCCAATGGTGCAATTTCTTGCATCAATAGTTTTGGCATGCCCGATGGGACCAACTGGGACAAGTTTTGTCCAAAGAGGTGAAGAATTTTTGGTGTGTTCTTCAACCGACCAGCCTTTGGAGGATTCTTCATCAAACACCAATGGTGACTCTGAGTTAAATCAATTGGTTAAGCAGTTTTGGTACCATACCATCAAGAAACAACATTCTAGTATGTATAATCCCATCGTTCTGAGCCATGGACCCTGTTTTCCTTGGCCAACATGGCTACAATCCTTACCAGCCTTATGTTGATCCTTATCAATTTCAATATGGCCAGTCTCAACCCTTTCATGAGTTATATCAGCCTTATGCCCAATCTTCTCATTACTCACTGCTCCCACTCAACCCAGTCTCTTCGCCAATCAACCCATTTCTGCCTTCAAGCGAGCACTACTAGGATATGAAAAATATGTAGTAGATCTTGACACCAAAAGGGGATGTGGCCAAGAAATTCCTGATCATCACGTCCATCAAGTGAGGAACGCACTGGATTAGGTTAAGAAAGAATGGGCTGCTATTGAAGGAGCCACTTGGCACAGGCTTACTAATGAGATGCTGGACGTGAGTGGTTTGATTGCATCTTTGGAAGAAAAGCTGAGTATTTATGAGAGGCAGCCTTACAAAGTCTATCAACCTACATACTCACTGCCCCAAGCATCATATCAGTCATATACGACACCTGCTCATAAGCCAAATCAAGCCTGTTAAAGTCCTTTCCCCAATCATGTTGAGGAGAGTTTTGAAATGACAAATCTTGTGTTTAAGGCTAATCTTGATAGACAAATCGAATTGGCAAACCTTCAGGTGCAGCAGTCCATTTTGGCAGTGAGGGAAATGGGATCTAAATCTTCACTTCCCTCTCATATTATGGCTCCATCATCCCCAAAGGAGATGCCCAGTTTAAATTTCTTGAGTTGGAATCAAGTGGTTGAGTCACGAAATAGCGAGGGGTCAAAAGACATTATCCAAGAGTGTGAGGTAAAAGATGAGGTTAGTCCTTTTCAAGTTCCCCCCACCCTTCCTTAGGAAGCTCCTTGCATTCCATGGCAATCTTCATGCACTCCCCATCTCTATGGTGTTTCCCACAAGCTCCAAGAAGTACAAAATGAGGATGATATAGCTAAGCGGATTGAGGAATTAGAGGCTAAGATGGGACTGCTGGGAGAGATAGAGATGGAGTTTTTAGACCTTGTAGAGGAGCTGATGCCAAAAGACACCCCTTCCACCAATCCATAGGCTAATTTCAATATTGATGAAATGTTGATAAATTGGAGGAATGAAAATTAAGAAATTTTGGCCCAAGGTCTACCCCCTCCTATTCTAGAGAAAACTCCCTCTTGTATGCCAAATCCTTTCTATCAGATGGCACTTGCTCATTCTGACTTATCCGATGCATCAATCGATCCTACCCTCAATCTTGTGCACCTAGCTTTTTAGTATGCCTCTTCTCAAATAACTCTTCCTGTACATGAGTAGACCCTCCCAAATCATCCCCAACCTCCTATGGTCTTTCAACATGATCTCCCATTTCCAAATTGGAAGAAGGAACTGTTGACCAATTTTGCCCACAGGCAAAATTTTGGTCAACTTATCCCCTACTGTTTAAGGCCAATTCATTTCAAGTTCAACAGGTTCAATGAATTCAGGTCATATCCAGGTTTAATGGTTCAAAGGCGGAAGTTCAACGGTCTTGTTTCATCGGCTTCAGTTCAAAGGCTCATCGGCATGCTTGGTTGAACCATTGAACCATTTTGGTTCAACGGGTTTAGTTCAAGGAGGCCGCAGTTCAATGGAAAAGACCCGATGACTTTTGACAAGGATGGTGATGTCCCAGAGGCCATCAATTTTAATGCAATAAACTAGCTGTTTATTTTTTGAACTTTTTGAGCGTCAAGCATGCAAAAGCCCAAGGAATGCAGTGACCAGCCAAGAGATCACCCCTGAGGGCTGAAAGAGCGAGAAAGACAAAAATGAGAAAAGACAAATCACAAATGACAAACAAGGAGAAATGATATGGCACAGAAGTGACAAGGTGGTCCAAGTGGCAAAGTGCAGGTGATTTATTTCCTGATAGTCCCCAAATGGTGCGAATAGCAAGTAACATGGCCCGTGCATTTAAAAGGGGATAAATTTCAGTCTGTTGGTAGAAAAGAGGTGTGATCCATGCTTTCACATTAAAGCTCGAATGCCAAATTAAAATTTGGTGATTATACAACATGGTTCCAGTAGGCTTCTTCTAGAATGATGACAACACAACAATGTTTTCTTCTTTCCAATGGGATGTGACAGGCGAACTTATCAAAGAAGTGCCAAGTTTCTTTCTCCTTTTCTTATATATATTGTAACTTCTCATTTTGGAGAAGAATCGGTTATTCCACATTTGTAAGGCGTAGTCCTAACAAAATTTCACCTGAATCAAATAAAATGCAGTTTTACCTCCATTTGGATAGATATTGCTGAGTATGCCTCGAGTGTTTTCTCTGTGTCTAGTCATTGTTTCTTGATGCTCTCACAGGTTCAACACCAGTAGACATGTTATCTACAAGGCACCATTTCTATAGTTGAAAGGAGAAGAGCTAACATTTGAGAAGACCAGAATAGGAGTTACTTACAGTGTGCATTTCACAGTGCCTCAGTGATTTTATGTTTCTTATGTTTTCATGAAAGCCTCCCTGCCAGTCTTTTACAACCTGGTCCTTTTGACAAGTGTGTAGTGTATGTATGTATTTTTCTGATTCTGAGAGTGGATGTGTGAAGGTTGACTTATTTTGGTGCATCACCTCTTTTAGAGTAGGTTTGTTTTTCTTGCATCTCTCTCCCTTTTCATCCCCCCTTTTATTATATATATATGTGTTTTGCACTTGCTGGAAATAACACGATGCATCGAAGGGAGCTAGCCCTTATCTAGAGACTCTCCCCTCCAGCTTTGCTAGTCCCACAGGCGAGAGGGGAGTTTTCATTATTGTGTGAAGAAGGCAGGAGGTCGGCCTCCTACCAAGGGTGCAATCTTCTATGTCAACAGTTTCTGGCATGCCTGATGGGACCAACTAGGATAGGTTTTGTCCAAAGAGTTGAAGAATTTTTGGTGTGTTCTTCAATCGACCAGCCTTTGGAGGCTTTGCATCAAACACCAATGGTGACTCTGAGTTGAATCTACTAGTTAAGCAACCTGGTGCCATTAGAAATCACTTTTATATGTATAATCCCTTTGCACAAAATCATGGGCCTTATATTCCTTAATATTACCATGATAAGACTCAGCCTCTTTATGGCATCCCCTCAAGCAGCTCTCCTAGTTGCCCTTCAATGATAAGGGAAGTGGAGTTGGAGTTTGAGAGGTAGATAATGGAGATCAACAGACAAGAGGAGCAGTATAGATATCAATAGGAGCTAATGTATAAAGAGGAGTGGTTGTTTAGGAAAGCATAGGCTTCGCAATCCATGGAGGAGGAAACAAAATGGAGAAATCCATTTGTCCAAGGCAGTCAGCCTTGTGCACCCCTTCCTAATCTGAATAAAGCACCTTCTTTTGTGCCAAATAATTTCTATCAAATATCACTTGCTCACTCCAGGTCACCAAATGCATCTGCTCCCAATCCCGTGCACTTAGATTTCCAACATCAAAGGGCATCAGAGCAACCCCCCATGGAGATCAATCTTCCCAATTCTTTATATTGTGCATCTTCCATTGGGGGAGTACCACTAGCCAGCACATCCCTCTTCTAGAGACTCTTCCAGTGCATCAACAATCTCTTCCTTGCATTCCTTAACCTCCAAAAATATTTCAACATGATGTGCAGATTCCAAGTTGGAGGAAGGAATGCCAGGAACCAGCTCAGAGCTTTGATGAGGATAATGCTAGTGATCTCCAAGAAAGGCTAATTCAGGAAAATATAGCCAAGAGAATTGTAGAGTTGGAGTCCCAAATGAGATTCCTCAGCCAATGTGTGGTGGACCTGTCTAAACCAAGCCCGTCCACACACCTCCAAGAGAGCTATTAGGCCACACCTGATATTGATGAAGTGCCGACCAAGTGGAAGGAGGATAATCATTCGATTCTAGCTCAAGGACTGCCTCCTCTTCCACATGTTTTCTCCACTTCACCCCTTCTCAAGGAGGAACCTATTCTGCAGGAGGTGAGTGAGGAGCAGAAGATCCAATTTGCAGTCCTTCAAGAGGATGTCATGAGTGATGATGAAGAAGAAATCATCATTGATGCTTCTTGTGAAGACACCATCAACAGTGGAGAAGATGTAGGTCTTGCACATATGCATATGTTCCAGTAATACGAGGAGGAACAAATGCATGGTGAGCTCTCTTCCCCTCTATTTGATGAACTTCCTCACTATTTTGATGATGAGGATGACTACGCTGAGAAGCCTGAGTTGGAGGAGGATCATGAGAATATCTTTGAACATATAGAGATCCTGATGTTTGAGGATGAAAAGGAGAGGTCTGTCTTCCTTGAGGAAGTCCTTGAAAGAGCAGAGGATGAGTCTGACAGAGCCTGCAATGAAGCAGAAGGAAATGGGTTAGACCATGATACACTACAGAGGAGCTATACATATCAAAGGGCTAACGGTGATAATCCAGTAGCCACAAATTTCTTGGTGAAGAGCACCAATTTGAAGGACCAGCATTCAACAGGCTTCCATGGACAAACAGAGTATATATATGTCAGAAGCATGTTTGAATCTGATCCACTCGGATTCCAGCTAAACCAGGTGACAGGCAAGAGGAGCAAGTCACCAACTCTCTTTTTTATTCAGCTACTTGCCTGGCACCATAAGTCTTCTTACTTGGAAGGGGACTTAAGAAATTTTCCCTTTGATCCAGGAAGGAGGTGAATTTTCCTAGTTAGTTATACATAAAAGTTTGTTTTCAGTTTCTTTCCCGCTTTCCCTAAGTGTAATTGCACAGGTAGTGTTTTTAGCCTTGTGTGTTTCCCTTTGTGTGTGGGGTAAGAAGGCTTCATGTTTGATTCTTAGATCTTTTGGGGCTGTTGCTAATTCTTTCATAGCTGCATATGACTCCGTGCCCAATGGACTGCAAGGCAACTAGGTTCTAAAGCATAGTAGGCATGCTTCCCCTGTGAGTCACCAATCTATTGACCAATTTTGCCCATATGAAAAATTTTAGTCAACTTCTCCCCTGTTGTTTAAGGCCAATTTATTTCAGGTTCAGCAGGTTCAATGAATTCAGTTCATAGCTAGGTTCAATGGTTCAAAGGCAGATGTTCAACGGTCTTATTTCAAAGGCAATGGTTTAAAGGCAGAACTTTAACGGTCTTGTTTAATCAGCTTTGATTCAAAGGCTCATAGGCATGCTTGGTTGAACCATTGAACCATTGAACCATTTTGGTTCAATGGGTTCAGTTCAAGGAGGCCGCAGTTCAAAGGAAAAGACCTGATGACTTTTGACAAGGACGGTGACGTCCCAGAGGCTGTCAATTTTAATGCAATAAAATAGCCATTTGTTTTTTGAACTTTTTGAGCATCAAGCATGGAAAAGCCCAAGGAATGCAGTGACCAGCCAAGAGATCACCCTCGAGGGCTGAAAGAGTGAGAAAGACAAAACTAAGAAAAGACAAATCACAGATGACAAGCAATGAGAAATGATATGGCACATAAGTGACAAGGCGGTCCAAGTGGCAAAGTGCAGGTGATTTATTGCCTGATAGTCCCCAAATGGTGTGAATAACAAGTAACACAGATTGTGCATTTAAAAGGGGACAAATTTTAGTCTGTTGGCAGAAAAGAGGCGCAATCCACACTTCCACATTAAAGCTCGAATGCCAAAGTCAAATTTGGAAATTATACAACATGGTTCCAGTAGGCTTCTTTTAGAATGATGACAACACAACAATGTTTTCTTCTTTCCAATGGGACACGATAGGTGAACTTGTCAAAGAAGCACCAAATTTCTTTCTCCTTTTATTCTATATATTGTAACTTCTCATTTTGGAGAAGAATCGGTTCTTACACATTTGTAAGGCGTAGTCCTAACAAAATTTCACCTGAATCAAATAAAATGCAATTTTACCTCCATTTGGATAGATATTGTTGAGTGTACCTTGAGTGTTTTGTCTATGTCCAGTCATTGTTTCTTGATGCTCTCAGAGGTTCAACACCAGTAGACCTGTTATCTACAAGGCACCATTTTTGTAGCTGAAAGGAGAAGATCTAACATTTGAGAAGACTAGAACAAAAGGAGTTACAGTGTGCATTTCACAGCACCTCAGTGATTTTTTTGTTTCCTGTGTTTTCATGAAAGCCTCCCTGCCAATCTTTTGCAGCCTGGTCCTTCTGCCAAGTGTGTAGTGTATTATGTATTTGTCTGATTATGAGAATGGATGTGTGAAGGTTGAATTATTTTGGTGCATCACCTCTTTTAGAGTAGGTTTGTTTTTCCTGCATCTCTCTCCCTTTTCATCCCCCCTTTTATTATATCTATATATATGTGTTTTGCACTTGATGCATCGAAGGGAGCTAGCCCTTATCTAGAGACTCTCCCCTTTAGCTTCACCGATTCCATAGGCGAGAGGGGAGTTTCCATTGTTGCGTGAAGAAGGTAGGAGCTCAGCTTCCTACCAAGGGTGAAATCTTCTGCGTCAACAAGAACACCATGAAGTAGCTCAAGACCTTGTGTAGACACCGAAATCGTGTCGACTCCCCTGGTCATTCCCCGTCTTATTCTTCTTCGCCTATTGAACCCTTGTCGATCACTTGTTCCACCAACCTTGACCCTGGCAGCATGTAAAAATGAGCACAGAGCTAAAGCTAGACTCTATCCCCATTATGCATCTGCCGACGACGGTCTTTACCCGGCCGATGTCACCGACGTCGGCAATCCTGCCGACGTCGGTCACCTTGCCGTTATCCGTTATCAGTTATCATTCGGTTTCCCGAAACAGTTGACGAACCGTCTCTGGAATCGTCCCCCGCCTTCATCAACCTCCGCCAACCATTCGAGACCAGAATCCTGAACGCTATCCATCCATTCGAAACGCTGATCAATCGAACCCCGAGCAATCATTCAACCAACCTGCGAACTCTGAAATCAACACTCTGACATCAACACTCTCGGCATCAACCAATCTGCACTCAATTTGGCACTGCACAGACAACTCCAACTATGGCTTTCATCGCGTCTTCTGGCAGGTAAGTATTTATTCTGTTTGTTTTATTTCTTCCTTGGTGATTCTTTATTAGTTCTATCATCCCGATTCTTCAAACCCCCAGACTCTGTTCAGACCCGACCTGACCTTACCCAGACCCTGTCCCGACTCTGTTCAGACCTGACCTGACCTTACCCAGACCCTGTCCCAACTCTGTTCAGACCCAGCATCCCTCGTTTACATCCCTGCCCCTGTCCCGACTCTCTCAGACCTTGCCCAGACCCTGTCCCGACTCTCCCAGAGCCTGTCCCGATTCTCTCAGACCCTGTCCCAAACCTGTTCAGACTTGTCCAGAACCTGCCCCTACCGACGTCGGTCACTACCCCGACTGACGACGGCACTTTAACCGACGTCGGCACCTTCCCTAACCGACGCTGGCACCACAGAGACCGATGCCGGCGACTGTGCAGAATAGTGCTGCATATTAGGTACGCACTTTTATTTTCTGTCATTTATTTCTTTCATTATTATCTACTTTCGTCTAATATTCTACTTTTTTATCAGTGGGTTGATATCCTTCTAGGAAGTCTTCTTACTTCCAGGATCGGGCGTTCGCCTGACAGCCCACCATATCTTTGACTAACGTTTTTCTGTGTTTTAGCCTTTTCTTTGCAGGTGTCATTCCTCCACAGCAAAAGAGGAGAATCTTTCAACGTTTGATCTCGATGCGCACGACTTTATCAGGTACTTCTAGCCTTGACCATTTCTTTTAGTTTCTTATTTCTTCTTTGAATGTAGAAAGCAATTTTGCATAGAAACATTCTGGCACGCCCGGTGGGACCCCAGGTCCTCCTTGGGTTCTTTCTTTCTTTCGTTCATTTGGGTGCATTAGGTTTCTTCCTTTTCGCCTCCTTTCATCTCTTCTTAAACGACATCATAAGCAGAACTAAAAAAAACATTTCTTTCTTTCTTACACTTCTAGACTAGCTAAAACTCATATTCTTCGACTCTTTCTCCATTCGTCTTCATACGAACAAACATTTCGACTTGGACATTAAAACACTTTGCATTCATTTCTGATTGCCTGCATCTTTTAGACCACACATAGTAATTAAACCGCATATTGAATTAATCTAGATCACTTGATGTTACACGACCAAACCACATGCACTAAAATAAACATTTTAACTTACCTGAGACAAGGCCCGACTGGGATTTCATCCCCCAGCGGATACCTTACCCGTCCCGGTGACCCTACTTGGATTTCATCACCAAGGGGGAAGCCCACTCCGTTCTCTGGCAGAGTCTAAACTCTAGGCGAGGTATATTTTGGCTAAGCGAGACCAGCTAACCACTGGAATCGTGAAGTGAGGGGAGCTTGCTCCTTAGCACCAGGCCGCGTACCAGACCCTAACACAGACTTCTTGAGCACCATAACAAAACCCGAAACCATCCATAAACTGCTTCTTCTAGGACCTGACTCACAAAACCAATCTTCCTCTACACACACATTCTAAGGCATAAGCCACTATAATCCTAATAATTTACTTCTAGGGTTTTAGGATCTGCTTGTGTCTGCATCTTTTCTTTTAGTTCTTATCTGCTTGTTTGAGCTTGTGAGGACATTCTTTCTTGCCTTGAATGGTTCTGACACGTAGTCAAACCAAGGCTCTTCTTGACCACGCTAGCCATCAATCGCTTTCGCCTACCTCGTCTATAAACAATCATATAATGGAGTTCTACTCGAAGACCGAAAGAATTCCTACTAGACTATCTCCAACCCAGACGCCTATCATCCTAGAAGGGGACCAAGATTTTGCAAGATTCTTGGACCTCAATACCGCAGCCCTCCAAAACTATCTCGCAAGAAAACCAATGCGGGACCTTTCGGACGACGTGGCGACGACATCCACACTGTTTGCCACCCAACCTTTTACGACTCAACCTTTCGCCTCAACCATTAACCCGACCATGGCCAATACGCAAAGTTCGGCCTCCTCGTCTATTTTTAGACCAACCTCCACCGGGGTTTCGTTACCCCCTCAACCACCTGCAATTCAACCAAGTTCTACATCATACCAGAACTTGATTGTCTCGACCCCTCACACTCTTGCGCCTATATATGCAGGAGTGCCTACCTCGCCCTTTGTCAATGCCATCACACAACCTCCTTTGGCGGTATCTAGTCAGCCTATGCCTTCTACCTTCATAACCCAACCACCCTTAACCTCTACTTCTGCCCCTGCGACTAGTCATTCGTATATTGTACAACCGACTATGTCGCACGCCTCCTCTAGCCTCTTCCAAGCGCCTTACAACCTAGGGGGCGCTCAACCCGCCAATCTGTCAGCAGATCTTATCAAGATGCTGATGGATAAAATGTCTAGTCTCGAAGCTTCTATCTCCGGTTCAAGTAATGTCTCTTCATATGACCAGATTTACAACGAGCCCATCCACCCTTCTGCTCCTATCCGACCATACCCTAACCATTGGGAGCTTCCTAAATTTACTCGCTTTCAGAGTAAGGAAGACCCACAACAACATCTACGGGCATTTAGACATGCCTGTTATCTTATCGCCCACGACGATGCGTTACTTCTACGCACGTTCCCTATGTCACTTTCTGGCCTTGCCCTTGACTGGTATAGTTCTCTTGCCAGACACTCTATCTTTTCATTCATCCAACTCGCCCAACTATTCGTTGACCATTTCTCAATCAATATCACTAAACAAGTTTCGATCACAGACCTTTACTCCATCAGGCAATTTGACGACGAATCCATAGCCGATTTTGTCGCCCGTTGGAGAAGCTTGATTAATCAGCTCTCCTTCTCCTTGCCTCAACCCGAGCTCATTGAGCTCTTTTCCCGAGCATGTGTCAATCACATCTCGTCCACCTTGCGGGTTCAAACATTCCACACTTTCGACGAGGCCTTCACCATGGCCCGAAAGCTTGAACTCCGTGCCATTGAAGAAGATAAGGTCAAATTGTGTAACACTAACACAAGAACCAATGACCATTCTTCTTCCAGACCTTCTTCTGCCCACTCTCAATCCAAGGGGTCGGCAAACACTGTCATCTTTAGACCATCATCTTCAACAATAACCAACCGATCATCATCTTCAACATCAGACTACATCAATAAACATTTTCAACGTCAATCCATACAGCGTCAATTCACTCCAATTGGGGAGTCATATGCCTCTGTCTTGGATAAACTCGTCAAGCAGGGGGTCCTCAATCTCCCTCCAATCCGACCACATCAATTCGACCCCTCAACACCTATCCCTGCATGGTACAGGGAGAATCACTTTTGCAACTATCACCGTGTCAAAGGCCATGACACGGATCACTGTCAAACTTTCAAAAACATCATCCAGGACATGCTCGACAAGGGGAATCTTATTTTAGATAACCCGAATGCACCGCCCAACCAAAACCTTGACATCTTCAAGCAACCCCTTTCTAATCATTCGCCTACTCAAGACAACGTCCAAACCATAACCAATGACCCTCAAGACCATGATATACACACGGTCGACACTATCTTTTCTCCTATCCCTGACCAACCGCTTTCACAGGTAGAAGACCCTTCTTCCCCTATACCTCCTCCACATGGCGAAGAACTTTCTTCTCCTACTCGTCCTCCCGCGACTTCTCCCATATTGGAGGACGCTTTGACCACATCAACACCAGCTGCCTCGCCTTCATCCTTATTATCATCCATAGACGATCATACCTTTTCGACTCCTCAACCACACACAGAAGCCATGACTACTCCAGAGCTCTTTCCACTTAAAGAGCCCACACCTTCAATCTCTTCTCCATCGAGAGAAAAACCGTCCACATCTAAGTCTAAACCCGCGCAGGCATCCATCATGCCCAAAGAGACTAAACCTCTTGGTGTTCGCCCCACATCTAATCTCGCCTCGCATAAAATTGGCCCTCAACCCAAACCAAAGAAGGCTACTAAACCACACCGGAGGCCTCCTCCCCTATCTTCGTCATTACCTTCAATCTTGGGCCCACATCCGTCTACTTTACTCGGAGTGCTTCTCACTCCCATACTTCACAGAGGTAAGTCACCTCCATTATTCTATCAACCCGTCAGACTTATACCTCCTTCAAACCATCGACCAACGCCTCCTTCGCCTCCCAAACCAATGTCACCAACCCTCTCTGCAATAAAACATCTAGACCCATTAGCAGGTTCATATGGCTTGCTCTTACGGCAATTATTGCAGTCCTCTCGTCTCAATCTCCTGCCTCTTAGACCATATCACTCTCTCGGACCAAAACCACCATGGTTCGATGACACTCGCATTTGTGCGTATCATCGCACGCCTGGGCACGACACGGAACATTGTCATGCCCTCAAGGTTGTCGTTCGCCAATGTCTGGGGAATGACACCTCTCTTCTTGACCACGTTATCAACAAACCTTCAACACCACCCCACTCATCAACTCTCGGATCAAGGCCATCTTGGTTCGACAACTCTAAATTCTGTCACTATCATCACACTCCGAGACATGACACCGAGCGTTGTTGCGCTCTTAAAGCTGTCATTCATCACCACCGGAAAAAGGATTCCCTTCTTATCAAGGATCCTCTTGACCCCCCCTTTGACAAATCATCCACACCAACCCATACCTCTCCAACCTCGTCATCTAAATCGGGATCTCCACGACAGACTAGGGTCCCTTCGCTGCCTTTAACCCCTTTATTCGACATCAACACAGTCCATCTGACCACTAAACCTCAATCGACCTTAACTAATCCGTCAAACATTCTCCCTAGCCGCTGGGGGAATTCAACCTTCATCCAAACTTTGATCAATTTTTCAACACAGTCTCGACCACATATCAATCACTCTTTCAACTTAACCTCAACCAGACTAGCAACCAAACATTTAACCCAACCTCAACCAAACATTCGACCCAACCAAAGACCAAATACCAACCAATCAACCCTCGACCAACCATTGACCAATTATCAAATGACCAAATCTCAACCAAACATTGACCAATCTTTTTATCAAAACATTCAACCTATCTCGACCAATCAGCAACCATATCAACCAACTTCACATTCACTCATCAATTAACACCTGACCAATCTGGAAAGAGGCAAATGGGGCAAGTTTGCTCCTAATTGGCTCGGACCTTTTATTATCACGCACGACCAGGAACTTATCAGACCTTGACCCTCTTAATGCATTGCATCTGCGACCGTTCTACTGTTAGTCGATTATTCGTCCACTTGACACTTAACTTGAGCTCGTCCCTTGAGCAATCCCTGTCCTCTTTAATCCTCCTTCCTTTCAACCCTATTCCTCTTAACAATTCCTATAACCCTTTTATGATGTATGGATGCTTTGTCCTAATAAAAGGGAGCCCTTGACCTTCTACAGTCTTGTCCATGACTCAACTTCTATAAAAACAAATCAAGATGTCAAAACATATCCATGGTCACTATATCAATATCAAAATAAAAAAAAAATAGACTGCTCCCTCGAAGGACAGCTGTACTATCATTGCTGTAATAAATAGACTGCTCCCTCGAAGGACAGCTATTCAAAAGCCTTTATATTAAACAAAATCAAGACCACTCCCTCGAAGGATGGCTATGACTAATCTGGCAATAAACAACATTATTTTAGAAGCTTCCCGCATTAATCAGCTTCACAAACTGACCACCAAGCAAATGACATCTCTATGCAGGCTTCCCGCATTGATCAGTCTGCGCAAAAAAAAAAAAAAAAAAATGAGTCATGGACTTGGCTTGTAGTTGTCTCCGGGTCTCCTATAAAAAGGGGCAAAGTTATCTCTGCTCTTAAAATGGGTTACCCTCTTTCCTCCTCCTATTACCTGCTCAAGGGACTTCGAGCTCACTTTAGTGTCTAAGTGATTCGATTACCGCTCTAACATAACTATGGTCAACGACGTCACGCATGAATGGGGCTCTTGGTTTTCATAACCCCTATCTATGCTTTCTTTTTGGTCCTTGTCAATGAAAGAGCAATTTGCCTTTCACTTTTTCTCTACACTTTGGTCACATTCACCTTCATCACTTGTCAATCGACTCAGCTCAACTCTCTTATCAGACCATCCACATGACCTAGCCTATTCACCCTAGTTTCTATGGACACCAATACACATGGAAACTATCGACCCGCCGCAATTTATGTTCAGCATAAACCAATACTTGCTGAAGCATAAATAGACCTCAATTCATTTTTAGCATACATCCATCACGAATATGAAATATTGCTAGGGATGAAAAACCCATCAACCAATGTTGCAGAATACACCATTTGGAAAAGGCTGCAACATCTTTTTTTTCTCATCATTTCATCATAACCATGACCAATCTATCAACTATTTTAACCACCTGTCTACCACTCGGACCCTTTGTCTGAACTACATTGGTCTGAGGCCCTTCCACAGGGGCTATGTAGGCAGCACTCAGATGACATGACTGTCTTCTGGGGTTAGCTCGACCATTCTCATTTATTCGTCTCTCTGATGGACAAACCTTCTTGCCTTCTTTTAACCATAACTTTGCCCTCGACCGAGACCATTTCCATCCCTTTGACCCTTCCTCCCTTCTAGGGAGAACTACATCGGCCTGAGGCCCTATCACCAGGGCTATGTAGGCAGCACTCAGTTGACATGGGGTCTTCTGGGGTTAGCTCGGCCGCATCCTCGCATCCTTTCATCCATTCATCCATCCATCGACCACCAACCATTGGAGATCATGCCTATCTCCTCCGACCTCGACCACTTCCAAGACATTGTTGCCTTGGTTGTTTTTGCATGTATGCTACCTCATGACTGGTTAACAGAATTGTGCGCAGACCTTTTTGGACCCTCGCAAGTATAGGATCGCAAGCCGGTTGATCCACACTACTTGTGACTTTTTCATGTTTCTAGGAGCACTTCCTGAGCCTGGGATACCTGAAACGCGACGACCCATTTGGAGCTTCAGCTTAGATTGAGTGACTCGATCAGCAGACAACTAAATGCTGGGGCCCGGTTACTTCAATTTTGGCACTCCTCGACCCTTGTCCTGCGACACTTTGGCCTGACCATCTCGTGCAGTGGTATACGCGCAATCATGACTTTTGCAGCGTTTACCCTCACCCCTTTTTCATCCACTCTTTGTCAAATCAGCACCCGATTCCCGGTTCCCTTCCCTCGACTCCTGCTTTGAGGGGGAATACCCTATCCATACTCGGGGCATTCCGCTTCCTATTTTTGTCTTGCAGTTCATTCGAACAACCAACAAGACGAAATCAACCTTATCCCTCACCTGGGGCACTCACTCCTATTTTTGTCTTGCAGTTCATCCAGAACAACCAACAAGACAAAAAGGGGCAAATGTAGACACCGAAATCGTGTCGACTCCCCTGGTCATTCCCCGTCTTATTCTTCTTCGCCTATTGAATCCTTGTCGATCACTTGTTCCACCAACCTTGACCCTGGCAGCATGTAAAAATGAGCACAGAGCTAAAGCTAGACTCTATCCCCATTATGCATCTGCCGACGACGGTCTTTACCCAGCCGATGTCGCCGACGTCGGTCACCTATCGGCCGACGTCGGCAATCCTGCCGACGTTGATCACCTTGCCGTTATCCGTTATCAGTTATCATTCGGTTTCCCAAAACGGTTGACGAACCGTCTCTGGAACCGTCCCCCGCCTTCATCAACCTCCGCCAACCATTCGAGACTAGAATCCCGAACGCTATCCATCCATTCGAAACGTTGATCAATCGAACCCCGAGCAATCATTCAACCAACCTGCAAACTCCGACATCAACACTCTGACATCAACACTCTCGGCATCAACCAATCTGCACTCAATCCGGCACTACACAGACAACTCCAACTATGGCTTTCATCGCGTCTTCTGGCAGGTAAGTATTTATTTTGTTTGTTTTATTTCTTCCTTGGTGATTCTTTATCAGTTCTGTCATCCCGATTCTTCAAACCCCCAGACTCTGTTCAGACCCGACCTGACCTTACCCAGACCCTGTCCCGACTCTGTTCAGACCCGACCTGACCTTACCCAGACCCTGTCCCGACTCTGTTCAGACCCAGCATCCCTCGTTTACATCCCTGCCCCTGTCCTGACTCTCTCAGACCTTGCCCAGACCCTGTCCCGACTCTCCCAGAGCCTGTCCCGATTCTCTCAGACCCTGTCCCGAACCTGTTCAGACTTGTCCAGAACCTACCCCTACTGACGTCGGTCACTACCCCGACCGAAGACGGCACTTTAACCGACGTCGGTACCTTCCCTAACCGACGTCGACACCACAGAGACCGACACCGGCGACTGTGCAGAACAGTGCTGCATATCAGGTATGCACTTTTATTTTCTGTCATTTATTTCTTTCATTATTATCTACTTTCATCCAATATTCTGCTTTTTTATCAGTGGGTTGATATCCTTCTAGGAAGTCTTCGTACTTCCGGGATCGGGCGTTCGCCTGATAGCCCACCATATCTTTGACTAACATTTTTCTATGTTTTAGCCTTTTCTTCGCAGGTGTCATTCCTCCACAGCAAAAGAGGAGAATCTTTCAACGTCTGATCTCGGTGTGCACGACTTTATCAGGTACTTCTAGCCTTGACCATTTCTTTTAGTTTCTTATTTCTTCTTTGAATGTAGAAAGCAATTTTGCATAGAAACACCTTGAAGAGGATAAAGTTAGTGCCTGTTTATAGGAGCAAGTTTCCAATCCCAAGATCATGGACTGGAAGCAAATAGTGGAATCTTGGGGTGGAAAAGAAGAAGAAGAACAAGGTTTTGCACAAAAGCTTGAAGAAGATGGGGCTGCTCCTGCTCCTGATGATGATTGTGACTTCCAAGAAAGGCTTTTCCAGGAAGATATGGATAGGCAGATTGTAGAATTGGAGTCTAAAATAAGTCTCCTCAGTGAATGTGTGATGGAAGTTTCAGACCAAATAATAGTTTCCATGTCTGAATACACTTCATCCACACCTCCAAGAAACCTATCAGGCCTTGCCTGATATAGATTGTGCTCAGTTTGGGACTGATCAGGGAGACTTCATGAGTATGGATGAGGAGGAGATCACCTTAGGTGACATGGAGGAGCATGGAAAACCTCTTTTTCATGTTTTAAATGATTCATTTGAAGCCATTGAGGTAGGATACACTATTCTTCAAGGAGGCTATGAACTGGATAAGAGCAGAGAAGGCAACATTGGGGTTCTAACAAGCATGCAAAGAGGCTGTAGTTTTTTAGATTCACCCCTTCAAGAGGTTGGTGAATCTAAAGATATCTCCTTTGAAATCATCAAGGAAGATGGCCATACCATGGAACCCGAGCATGAGGCATAGGAGAGCAAGCCAGTCAAGGGTGCGTATCAAGGGACTTATGGTGATGAGCTGGCAGTAATCAATTTCTTGATGGGATACACCCGCCTGAAGAACCAAGAGGAGGAAAGCTTCCAAGAATAAATAGAGTACGTATATGTTGGAAGCATGTTTAAATTTGATACACTCAGATTCCAGCCAAACCAGGTGACAGGCAAGAGGATTAGGCCCCAAAATCCCCTTTTCATTTAGCTACTTGCCTGGCACCATAAGTCTTCTTGCCAGGAAGGAGACTTAAGAAATTTTCATTTTGATCCAGGAGGGAGATGAACATTCTTGGTTAGCTGTATATAGTAGTTTGTTTTTAGTTTCTTTTCCTGCTTTCCCTAAGTGCAGTTGCACAAGTAGCATTTTTAGCCTTGTGTATTTCCCTTTGCATGTGGGGTAAAGGCTTCATGTTTGATTCTTAGATCTTTGTGGCTATTGCTAACTTTTTCATAGCTGCATATGACTCTATGCCCAATGGACTATAAGGCAACTGGGTTCTAAGCATAGCAGGCATGCTTTCCCTATGAGTCGTTAATTGGTTGACCAATTTTTCCCACAAGCAAAATTTCGGTCGCCTTCCTCCCCTGCTATTTAATGCCAGTCATCTTCATATTGCATAAGTTCAACATAGTTTTCATTCAGCCATGGTTCAAGCCTTAGTTTAATCTTCAAGACCATCACTCATTGGTTCAGCCCCTTGGTTCAATCGGCACTTGGTTCATCCATCACTCGGTTCAATATCTCAATTCAAAAATCATTGAAATGTTGAACTGTTGAACCATTCTTAGTTCAATGGCTTGGTTTAACAAGCATGGTTCAACATGGTAGTTCAATCAGTGAAGAGTTCATCAGGCTTGGTTCAAACGGCAAAGGTTCATTGGCTTCGGTTCACTATGAAATCGGCGTGCTTGGTTGAACCAATTGGACCGTTGAACCATTTTTGGTTCAACGGGCCTGGTTCAGTGCCTAGTTCATTGGTTTTCTACGTGGCCGAATGGGCAATCCAAGTCAAAATGCCCTATCAAAGGGTTGGCACATCAAGCAAGGCAAAGACAAGCCTGCGGGAACTTGGGGAACATTCGCACAAATACAAAGGGCAAAGAAGTGTCCGAAAAGCCAATGAAGGCCTGACTAACATCCCAAAGGGCGTCAAAATTAATGAAACAAAGTAGCCATTTGCCTTCAAATAAAAAGGTGCAAACCATGAAGAAAGAGCTCAAAATGTAGCAACCCACCAACATGTTCACCCTAGGGGCCAAATGAGCCAGATAAGAAAAATGGAGAAAAGATAAAGCGACAAGCAAGGAATGAATAGGCAGTTTAGTCCAAGTGGCAAGAGGAGGCATCAATATGAGAAGTGACTCTAGTAGGTGAAATAGTGCCAGTGAATTGATCATTTGGGATGCAAGCAGCTGGTTTTCTCTACTTTTCATTAAATAAGAAGGTAAATCATGTATTGACCTTGACAAAGGTAGATTTCAAGGGGAAAAATCACACTATCCATTAATGCTTTGGAGAGACTTGTTTATTTTCATAAACAGGCGCGATAGGTCACTTGTAAGAAAGGAGCACCAAATGAGCCTCCTGAATTTTCCATATATTTGCGAATTGGTCATTTTGTAATATTATTTTTCACATTTTGCTAAGGCTTAGCCCTGGGAAAACTTTCCACCTGAATCAATAAATGAAATTTTTACCTCATTTTTGGATAGACATATCCGAGTATGTGTTGAGTGTTTGTTTTGTGTTCAGTCATTGTTTCTTGATGCTCTCACAGGTTCAACACTATCATACCTATTGTCTACAAGGTGCCATCTCTGCAGCTGATAGGAGAAGAGCAATATTTGAGAAGTTCAGAATAGAGGAAATTACTACATAAGTGTGCGTCACACAACACTTTTGGTGATCCCTATTTTTTGCATTTTCCATTAAGGCTTCCCTACCAGTTTCTAGCAGCCTGGTCCTTCTGCCAAGTGTGAAGTGTATGTATGCATTTGTCTAATTTCGAGAGTGGATGTGAGAAGGTCACTTTATTTTGGTGCATCACCTCTTTAGAGTAATTTGTTTTCCTGCATCTTTCTCCCTTCCCCCCTTATATATATATATATATATATATATATATATATATATATATATATATATATATATATATATATATATATATATATATATATATATACACTTGTATTTTGCACTTGATGGAACAAACACGATGCATCAGAGGGAGCTAGCCCTTATCTAGAGACTCTCCCCTCCAGCTTTGCCGGTCCCACAGGCGAGAGGGGAGTTTCCATGTTGCGAGGGGAAGGCAGGAGCTAGGCCTCCTGCCAAGGGTGCAATTTCCTACATCAACACATGAATCTACTAAACAAGCTCAAAGTGAGTTGTATTTTGAAATGGAGGTATATCATGATGAAGGCCTCTTAGAGCTCCCAAAATCTTGCACTAATATAATCTTAGATGTGGTTGAAGTTATATATTTGCTTTGTGTAGATCCCCTAAAATGTTCTCTGGTTCAAGTAGGCATGACCCTCATAAAATTTTCTTTAGAGGTTTCTAGGGAAAACATTCTTCATAGCCATCATGGAGGCCCACTTTGCTATAAACATTGGGGGGTTGTATGCATGTATCAAGAAGATCATGCACAATGATGTAAACTCAAGGAAGAAATTGAAGCACTCTAGTGCCAACAAGATGTAACAGAATCATCTCAAATTAGGACATTAGGCCTTTGTGAGACAATTTTAAGGAGTGAACCAATGCTCATAGATGGTATTCCTATTACTGGTGAGGCCATTAATAAATTGGAGAGGCTTATGGGCCACTTGTTAAAGAAATGTAAAAACATGGTAGATCCTCAACAAGATAATCTATGTACCACCAATTAGTTCACAGAGGCCATGGACATCTATCACACATTTTTGAATAAACTAAGTGTCATTATTCCCATCATTGATGGGTTTTTTGTCAACTTGGCATGGTTAAGTAAAATTTTGGAAGCATAACTATTACCTGAGGAACAACAAAAATAAAAATTAGCTGAGAACACACTCAATATCAAGGGCATGGCCTAGTATGTGAAGGTATTAGAAGGCATTGAATAATTGGAAAAATAAATAAGTGTCCATTGACAACAGTTAAATTTTAGTTTCTCATCACTTCAAGGACAAGTTTTGATGGAGGTATGGGCACTCAAGGATGGTCACAAAGTTGCAATTGCTCAAATTAAGATTTTGATAACTCAAACAAATAGCTTTATAGAGTAACACAAGGAGATGAAAATATTGAGAGGTGAAGTGGAAGTTATTACTTCCAATCTTCAGATGGCTCACAACCAGTGGGAGGAGATCAAGTACCATATGTAGTAGGTAGGTCCCAATTTTTGTTATCTGAGACTCCAACATAGTCTAGGATGGTCTATCAATTTATTCTAGGATGATGTTGGGCCCCAAATTTTTTAATAATATATTTTATGTATTTTTGAAGCCATGGTGCATAGATGCAAGGGCACAAGAGCAACATAAAAGACCTTGGTGCAGAAGAGAATGACATAGAAGAGAGACATGGAAGAAAATCATGGAATAAATTTATGTGGAAGATTTAATTTTGAAAGAAAAGGAAATAAATAATGAAGAACATGATACAAGATTTAAAAAAGTGTAAGAAAAAAACAAGAGTATAAAAAGTGGAGGTAGTTACAAAGTAATTCACAGAAGCATCAAAGATTACCCAAGTGCAAATCTAGCACCCGTCCATGAGAGAAGACGATCATGCAAGTAAATATATAGCATAGAGAGAGTATATAGGGGAGGTTAGGCCCAAATCAAAAGGA
The DNA here is from genome assembly GCA_037957365.1 of Torreya grandis. Classification (NCBI taxonomy): domain Eukaryota; kingdom Viridiplantae; phylum Streptophyta; class Pinopsida; order Cupressales; family Taxaceae; genus Torreya; species Torreya grandis. The sequence continues at coordinate 815,208 of JARHVA010000100.1, read as the reverse complement.
AATTATAACAGCTCACCATGACTTATTTTTATAAAATAATTATTGACTTATCATCTATAATGTATTAATGATACAACCCAAGAAGGGATTAAGTTGTGTATAAATACCCCTTAGTTTGGATTAGAAAGTATTTTTGGATATATGTATTGTTGTTGTCAAGATATATATCTAGATAAATTATGTACTGACTGAAGTACATTTGTAAACTTATCAAATGAGATCAATGAAACTAATACTTTGTGTGTGAATCTTGATATGTTAAATGTATTTGGTGTTAATTCTAATTTTATGATACTAGCTAAGTACATGCACTATGTGAATACATCAAATGAATAATTATAGAGTTATATTTTAGTAACAATGATTAAATGTGTTAAATTAAGTGCTTAAATAATAATTATCTATCCACCATTACATGGTAGAACTGACAGGAACTAGTCTACATTATGTGCCTCAGGTGAGCATACAAGGTCACTTGCGTGATATGCTGGTGCACTAGCATATTTGATTCTTCTTTATTATATGCATGTGATTATTATTTATCCATTTATAACTAAGAATAAAAATAAACCCCAACTTGAGTTTCCATCTATTTTTACTTGCACAACATATCCCATTTTTGAACTAAAAATATGGACCCTCTTTTTACCTTAGAGTTTGGTATTTTACCTTAAGGAGTTCATTGGTAGTTACATATTTAAAATTTCCTTCTTGAAAGTGCATATTTTATATATGTGAAGATTTATTCTAAATATTATTCATTATTTTAGCCAAGCCTAAATAATAATAAATTTGCATCTTAAAAACTGGCATAGAAATCACATCTTGGATTGATTTAAGTTAAAATCTGAATTTGCATGGTTCTACTAAGTCTTTGTTTAACTTTATGCTTGTGTTTTGAAACACACTTTACAACTGAATTTTAGGCCATTTTGCCTTAAGTTTATGCAAATTATCTAACAATTTTAGACTTTTCTGCTTCTTTTTCTAAATATTTTGCTCATTTATTCTTTAAATTTTGATTCATTGACTAAGTGATTACAAGGTTTTTCTTTTTAGATTACTCACTTTTCTGATAAATGGGTAAAATTGGCTTTGATTTTAGAAAATATGGTCTTCTTTCACTAAGTTTTCTATGCCTTTATGCATTTGCATTTGAATAGATTTAGTTATTTTATTTCGAATAAGACTTAGTTATCTGCTTTCAAATTTAAAATTGTTGATTGGGATTTATTTATTTTACCTGCATACACATTAACTAATCCTAACACTGCAAGGTGAATTCCCATGGATCTTAGTAGCTTAAAACCATTTAAAAAGACTTTTGACACTTATTTTATACTACATATTTATTCGTAGCCACATGTTAGATATCTACCGCTCTACAAGACTTAAACAAATTCAAAAGATTTTATTGGTAGGCTTCTAACTCAACAAATATCTAGGTGAATGTATTAGTGGAATGATATTAAGTGTCAAGATCCCAATTAACCATTAATCCAATTGAAGATATACAGTGAAAATCTTCCAATCAAGTAGGATGTTACCACGTGGCACCATCCCAATGACCCACTATCTTAGAGATGTCCATACAAAATAGAAAGCCTCAAGCAAGGGGGTGAGTAGGATGATGCCATGTTGAAAAATATCATTGTTTCATAGCCATATGGAATTCTATACAAGCCCAAAAATGTTTCAAAGATTTGGGTGAACATAAAAATAGCGAAGAGAAGCCACCTTGTAGGGACCCTACCAAGGAAGGACATGTTGGCAGTCCATGTCAAGGACACTATTTCAAGATTGATAGCCTGTCTAGCCATCCAAACCATCAAAAGCCAAGGATGGAATATGCATCTAAATTTATTTGTAAGATCAATTTATGATTAGTTTCCCACCAATAAATGATCAAAAAGGTAGAATTCAATGCAAATATGAGTAGAGGCATTACTCAAAATATGGCATGTGCTTTGGGATCAAACATGAAGTATAAATGATAAACTCAACTTTAAAGAGGCATGCCAATTAACTACATATAACATGGGTGACTAATGATCCTGATGTAATCCCAACTTATTTTAGATACCAACATTCAAATAAGGCATGGTGTTAACTATATAAAGTATGTGCATGCCACCAATCTGTTAGAAATCTCAAACTTCCTCTTTAACTATAATTCCCAATCACAATGATGATTTTTATAACCACCCCATTAGCAGGTGAATTTTAATTTGAACTATTTAGGCCTATGTGCCTATATAATATTATCTCTTGTGTTGTAATTAGGGATATCTACCTTATAATAGAGTAAATTAATGGACCAAACTAGTTGGTTCTCCATAGTTAAGTAGATCAATCATTTTTTTCATGAATTTTTCCTCCTTTCTAGTTTAGGTTTTGAGTTGAGGCTATTTTGAAGCCATATTCATAACTTACATGAGTATATGATGAATACTAATTGATCACTTTTATATAAATACTTTATCTAACATTTTTTTCATTTGATAGACTTTGTATATGCATGTATATGTGACCCTATTTTCCTCATTGGCTTTGTTACTTCATTCCATAGACTAAGGACTGGTTTATCCAAGGATTTGTTTATTCAACAAGATCAAGCTCGTCTCCATGAAAAATTAATTTCTTCTTTATATTTGTCCTTTCCCTTCCCTCCTCTTCTCTTTTGTATCAATTTGTTAGATTAGATTAATTTAGAATTAAATTAATCTACTATTAGTGTTATATCTTGATTGCTTGAGTCTCTATTTATAGCTACCATTTTTTTATATATCTAAGTATGCTATATACATGTCTAAATCACTTACATTTCCATGTTATATATGTGCATTGATTCCCTTAGCTAGTAAGTTCCATATTTAGAATGCATTTTGATTTGTCTGAAATATTCACTAAAGACCCTTCATATCAAATGGTCTCAATGAGCCAATTAAGTTAACCAATGCACCAAGCCCTAGTAATTGAGACCTTAAGGAGATTTGTTCATGAAAGTCTCTTTTCAATAAATAGAAGGATTAACAACCTCCACCTAAGTTGGCACATTGAGAGACCCATTAATATGAATGTTATTTCTCAATAAACTATTTTGAGCCAATGACATTATACATGTCAAAAGGTTTTAGGTTGCCTTCCTTAGCATAATCATTGAAGTGAATCATATCCCAACTTTGGGAAGGATCTTATCTTTAAAAATTGATCAATAAGTGGCAAGGGTAAAGAAAGGGGGTAACTTATACATTATGTCTTATTTGGTAGATGCATGTTGTGCCACTGTTCCTTTCAATCAATCTTCTTTCTCTCCATGGACACCTTCTAGTCCCCCAGTTCATGTGGTCTAATCTAAGATCTATATTCACTAGTTTAAAAATCATATTGAAGACATTTAAAACAACTTCTACCCACCTTTGTATTTTTCATCAAGGAGAGGAGGATTCTTAGCTTATCTAAGGAGACGAGAGCTTTAATCATGGATATTAGAGCCTATACTTTGATTGTGATTAGAAATGAAGGAATCTAGGGTACTCCCTTCATGCTATCCTTCCGCGTGCCTAAAAATTTGGTGAATTAAGAGATAGCGTACCAATATGTTAATGGTGTGTCAGTCATTACACACGTAACAAGAAAGAACTTACCCATACCTACTAATCAACATTGGTCACCATGAGTACAAAAATATTATAAGAGTGGCACCTATGGCATCTCATAGACTATCCTTCAACCTACAACTCCATGATGATAGGAAATGGGAACCCCATGGGAATATCCAAAAACATGTGGAGGCATTGAGATCAAAGATAAACATTACCTATCACCATGAGTCCCATAATAATGATAATTTTCATTTAAACCCAAGAAATGATAATTAGGTAATTGAGAAACTAAAAGTTGTAATATTATTGGAGGACCAAAAATAAATGAAGCAAGTTTTAAAAGAGAGATATGGTAAACCAATTCCATTAGATGATACCCAAGGTACAAATAAGAGGTTAAATGACATCACATTGCAACATATTCCCCTAGTGGATCTTCTATCTTCATCAACTACTGCTACTTTAGCTAGAAAAGCATCTTATGTGATTCAACCTTCTCTTGAGCATGTAATGGATGGTGCTAGTGATTATGAGTCATAGCATAGTTCCCCATAGACTTAAACATATTTTTCACTTAATACAACAACCCTTACTTATACCATACCCATATTTCATACGTTTTCTTTATCAATAGGGATTTAATATATTTAAGTTGCCCTAGGTTCTCCTATTTCTATGTTTCTTGTAGTTTCAAATTTTATAGTTCCTAGTGCTCTAGTTTATAGCCTTACAATTTCTAGTACTCATGTTGTCTTGGTTTCCTCTCCCACTTTAGTTTTATTTGACACCTCTCTTACCAATCTATAAACCTTAGGTGTGACATGAGTATACATTAGGCATGGCCCAATGGCACCAAGTCCTTAGAGCTCCCACTTCCAAATGCCACTACACATGTAAAAAGTCCATTTCTTAAGTCTACTTTGAGATTAAATCCAATTAATAAAAAACATATGTGAATTATTGATCTTGGAGCCCCGTATTATGCAATTGTTCAATTTATTCCACCCTTATAAAATTGAGTACTCTAATTCCTCCTTGGCCTCCTTCAAAACTTGGCCCTACACCAATGTCAATCGCTTCTTGGGAACCAATTTACTTTGTTCCAAGTCTCCTAGGGTTCACTTTAAAAAGGCCCATATCCCATTTAATGATGATGACAAGTCTCCCATGTGTCATTGAACCTAAAATCCACATGACAAAGTCAAAAAATAGGGCCTACATGACCCCACATGCAACTACCTTCACCATTCCCACTTTCACTCCCACTCTTCCACCTTCATCTTCCATTTCCATCCAAACCCCTCCTATACCCATGCCTTCCTAATCCACTTCACTTGCAACATCCTTGACTGCTAGTACTTATTGGCCCTTGGGCATGTATAAGGAGGAGATTGGATATATTCCTTATAGGCCAATAAACTTTCAGAGGCTTGAAATGGTATACCATGATGACATAGATATATAATTTAATTTTGAGAAGGGGACTAGTCAAATGAAGAGGATCATTACTCAAAAATTAACACAATAAGGGACCTAATGATTTTGAAAATATAGGAAGAATTATTTTACTTGACCATAAATAGGAGTAAGATAGGAGCAAATCATTAATGAGGACTTGATCTCTATTTTAAAGGCCTCCCATGAGATGAATGAGTAAATCATGGTGTTAAAAGAATAAGTTAAGACCTTAGAGACCCAAATGAGGAACACTTTCCTTGTTAGCCTATTAGATAAAAGTATATGGAGCACTCTTTGAGTTGTTTCATGCTTTAGATGAAGTGATGGAATCTTTAGTAAAAATAGTGTGCTTTACTAGAAGGTACAAGAATATATCGAATAGATTTTCAGAATGAACAATAAGCTAAATAAAATGTTAGTTGTGATCAATGAGGGGATGTTCCCTTGGTTAAATAAAATGCCACTAGTAGATACCAAAAATTCATTGGGAACATGAGAACCACGTTTGAAGAATGGTTAAGACACATGAAGTCAATAATAATCCCCTTGGAGAAGAACAAAGAGAAATTACTAGCCTATTTCAAGGAGGTCATCATTATTATACTCTCTAATTAGGATGTATAGTTATAATCAAGGATGAGTTTGGGGTGCACCTCAATATGATAAAATATGCATTCAAAATGAAGTTCATAATGCCCAATAAATCTAGAGCATCTGCCATAATGGACTTATCCATGTAGGCCATTGAGAACATCAATAAGGTGAACATGGTCAAGAACAACTTGGATTCCCCACAACGAGCCATGGAGAGTTATTGACACATGGAGATGTGTTGTTCTAAGAGCCACCTATCAACCTTGCCAAGATCAATTAAGAGGTTAAGTTAATTACTCATTCTCTATCACCACAAGAACTAAAAAACTAGTTGGGTGGTGGTCCCATAGCTGGGTCTAGTTGATTATCAATTATTGTGTATCCAAGTGTTCCCAAAAAAGGAATTTCATATCTTGATTTTGGGCATCCACATTTTTTGTCTCTTATGGGCATATGTTTTTGTTACAAACTTGGCCATTATGGCTATGAGTGGGACTCCATTATTTTGTATGGAAGGGTCTCATCTCTTTTATATATTACCTTTTGTAATATTATATTTAAAATGAAATTTTAAATAGAAAACTCATAAAATTGCATAAAATTGAAAGGATGTTATTGATTACTTTGTTATTGTATATACTAAAATATGATCTATATAACATTTCAATATTGTATGCTTAAAAAATATCCATTAGCTCTCCATCCTTCAGTTCTAGACCTCCCTACTATTGAAAGGCTTACATTCACTAGCCCATTATGCCTAATCATTTATCTTATGTTCTAACCCTATCATTTATGGTGACCTAAATTTCTTGAACTATACAGAAGGCCTAAAATATGATATGTATCCTTCATTTTTAGTTTTAGATCTTCAGTAGCTTCCTATCTTATCGAACACTTGTACCCCACATAGGGAAACTTGTGTCAATGCAAGTGTCTAGATTCTTATCAAGTGTCTAGTCCTCAAAAGTAATTAAATTTACAAATCTTTTGAATCTTATGGTTTATCCTATTTTTCTTATTGAACAATATTGTGAGATATTTTAAAAATGTGTGGTATAAATACAAATCTAAGCTTACTCATTATTCATCTATAAAATTCTAAGAAAGCATCTATTCAAACTCATTCAATCAATTTCACAACTGAGTTATACTACCATAATATTCCCTATTACATATCAATCATAAGATCAGTCATAATATAGTTCTAAAGAACTTAAAATATCCCATGAATAGTATTTATCCAGTTATAATCTAGATAGTTGCATGCATTTGCATATAGTATATTTCACCCTTATGCACCCAAAAGACAACACCTAGGGAAGAAATACATAAGTTAAGGCCCTCCTTGGATTATTGGTTATGTAGGCAACACTCATTAACATAGGAGTCCTTGAGGTCAGCTCAACACTAAGAGCCCACTAACCCATTTTGTCAAGGTACAAAGGCATAAGGTGAAGATCTAAGGTTTGATCCACATATAGTCATCGAAAAACTATGCACGTGAATAAAATACATCAAAAAAAAGGTGAAAAAAACCTATAAGGCTTCAAGTGGTCACTTTGTAATATATTGAATATTTTATACATGATAGTTGCATTGAAATCAGGTCATATGCATCAACATAGGTGTCCATAGGTCCATGCAAGTGTCTAGGCCTTCAAAAACAATATTTATAGAATCTGATGACTAGTTCCTAATCTTATCCCTACATGTTTCTACCTTTCTACTTCTCAAATCTACATATACATTTATAGATAAGCTAGATATTATCTCTTCTTTATGTTTATGCAATCAAATTATTTTTTTGAGTGTACTTTCTATGTTTAGCATAACTTAACACTTTAATTTAGAATATTCATTTATCTAAAATTTTAATTAATTTCCCTACTCTATAATAATTTTATTTATCTTTGTGCATAGGTTATTCTACTTCATTTACCCTTAAAAACAAATTTCCAAAAAGGGTTAAAATTTTGGTGAACCCAACCACTCAGTTTTCTTATGCAACCGATGTTTTATCAAGGGTTTTTTATCTTCATAAGGTTTCATAATTTACTTCTAATTTATTTTATTCTTTATTTTACCAAAGATAAAATAAAGGTTTCCCCCATGGTGTATACACACAATATTTTTAAACTTTATCTGTTACTGATACTTTTTATCTTAAAAGAACTTGTTGATTCTTAATGTCTCTAAGTGCATGCCTTAAAGGGTACACTGAGAAAGGGGTTGATATACCATTGGTGCTTTGTAATGTTGTTTCCCCTTATACCATTACCTAAAACCAATAAAAACTACCCTTTTTCAATTCCCTAATCAATAAAAATCTTATTTTACACCCCATAGTAACTCACCTAGTTTTTATCTATTCAACCTTGTTTTATTTTTATTTCCTACCCATTAAACTAAGCTAACCTACTTAAATATGTTTATTCTAGCATGTTTTTGCAACAAACTGAGTCGATCAACTCAACTTTATTTTGTTATGTTTGTCTAACTTGATTGACCTTATTTATCTTGTTATATTTTTTAATTTTTGATTCAAGAAAGGGAAATTATTGTACATTGGATAGTAATTAAGCTCACTTTACTTCTCAGTTGGTTTCTTATTTATTTACATTCCAAAAACTACAACTTAACTTTCGAGATATTGATTTTCACTTTTTTACTTTGTTTAGCTTTCCCTAAAAACTATGTACTGGTAGTTTTAAAACTACTTAACTATTGTCATGAAGGGATACTCGATACTCTATTTATGGTCCTTGTCTATTATTTACATGTATCATGGTGTGAGGGGATTTTCCCAATACTCATAACCATAGTACAAAGTTAAACATAATATTTATTTTTTGCGTACCTCTTGGTATTTTTGGAATTCTTAGGATTTCACTCTTTATTGAACGTGAGGAATCCAACCATCCATTTGATTGTGTGGTGTATTGGTTAGTGCTTAGAGGTGAGAAGCTACTTATAAATTACCCTTAAAATTGAGTTAAATGGCCAATGATAATGATACTTCCTCTATAGTTGCTCTGAAACATTCGGTTGAAACTATCTAATGAACAAGAAGTATCTTTGGAAGCCTCCACTTTCAATCAAAACCTTTAGTAGAACTTCCTGATCTTATTTTTGAAAAAGTAATTAGATTATAAATTACATTATTATTGCTTATTATTTGTTATTCTATGTTTTATTGTAAATTTTTATTATCCAACACTGATGCAAGTTGTGTTGTGTGCTAAAACTAGATCGACTAGTCCAAACTAGTTTCCTGTGTGCTTAATTTTTTTTGTATTTAGAACTAAATCATCTAGATTCAGACCATTAGAAAATTTTATTGAATTCAAAAATTCATCAACTAGCTCAACTCATTATGTTATATATTTTTATATTTTCTTATTTATTTAACTCAATCACCTAGCTCAACCTAGTCTATTACAGACGGTTCTATTTTCTAGTTTATCTGACATAGTCGACCAATTTGACCTAGTATGATCCTAAATTTTTCTATCATCCCATCCATCTAACTAAATCAACCAACCTGATCTTGTTCATTTTCAACCTTTGAGTCTATCATTTCCTTCGTAAGTGTTTAAATTAACTTTTTCATCATGCAACATTTGTTTGATGACATTACATAGTAAAATAAAACTAATATGATGAGCTTAATTAATCCTAATAAACTCCTTAAGACACATTTTATGACAAATAATTTAAGACTTAGCAATATCGATGTTATTACTAGAACTACCAACAATGGGAATCCTCCATATTCCATAATACTTAATATTTTATTCCTACCAAAGGTAGAGGATGAAAGTGACCTTGAGTATATGGTTGAAATGATCTTCAACATTGAGGTAAGATCTCAGAGTCATCTATAACTTCATGATGGGACCTCATATTGGAGAACCCCATTCACCTTCACCTACCTTTTCTATAAGAATAAGGGCAAGTCATTTTATGAATTCCACCGCATTCTTCTCCTCTCTTATGCCTCCCTCTAATAGTATGTCATTTTTTCCATACCTTATTTCACTTCCATGCCAAGTATTTCTACAAACATGGCAGGTGTGAATTTTAGTAGGTATACTCAAAATAACCCATACCAATGTTCAATTCCATCCAACTTCCAGTGCATCTTATGCCAATAGTACATCTCATGCTACTAGTGCATCCCAAAATCTTTATGCCTCGTATAATACTAATGCATATCATTAATATTCTACTATTCAAAATATAATTAATACTAATCAATTAGTATTGAAAACTCTAAATCAAATGGATGCTTTTTAATTTAATAGTGCTAACCAAATGAGGCAAATGTAAAACCTATTAATGCATTTATCAACCTCAACTTACTCAATAGGGAGTGCAAAATCCTAATGCCCCCCCACTACCCCTTAGAGATGCACATGGTAACCTTATACCATAACCCCCAATTATTAAAAAAGCTACTAAACACTTAAAAAATGAATCTCTTATTCCCAAAATTACAAACATTGACATAGGTGGCATAGTTCACACTATCACTTATAATGGATCCACTGATCCAAATTTACATTTGAAGACTTCTATAAGTTTATACAAGGATTGGGTTAAACTTAACACTTTTGTTTCCACCAAACTATTAGCTTAATTTTTTTCAAGTGACACTTTAAATTGGTATAATCAACTTAAAATGTATTCTTTATAGTGTTTGGAAGACTTAGTTAATGCATTGGTTCAAGAATTCTAAACTAGTGATCTTACTAAAAATAACTTAGCTCATTTATCAATTGTAAATAATTAGAATCTAAAAAGGCAAAGGTTTTCATAAAATGGTAGAAATCCTTGTCTAACAAAGACAAACATAACATGTCAGATGAGAATCTCTTCCACTTATTCACTAATGATATTCATTCCAAATTAGACTATTGCATGATGAATCTTTCTCCAAAATATTTGGAAGAAGACCTCGATTAAGATAAACATCAAGATTTGCTTATACAACAATTTGAGCCTTCACACCCTTCAATAAGGACCTAAATTCTTATGAAATCTAAAAATTGAGATGCAACTAACCATGGTGTTGAAAATACTTAAAATTCCATACATAACATTCAATTCATTACTCTAAGCAATCCAACGGAGCCTAATCCTTCAACATCAATTCCCAAAAACTCTCATCTTAGTTCCATATTTTCTCAAGTGCATAATTTAGATGTTCATAAAACACTTTCCTCAGTATAAATTCAAAGTCATCTTCCATGAATTTCTCCATAAGATCTGGATCCTACATGCCCTACCAAACATAAGTATGATCCCCACATTTTTTTTGGTTTCATGCAAGTTGGATCCATTCTCATGAAACTTGTCACCAACTAAGAAGATTTTCTATGGATTATCTTCTTGGACCTAACTTTGATCATGAATAAATCATACATACATGTCAACAAGCTTATGAAATAACAAATAAATCTCATGAAACTAAAATTAAAAATATAGCCTTAAACTAATACAATGCTCACTTAGCTATTTAAAAGGATCCCCTTCCTAACCATCAAGTTAACACTAACCAAATTCCTCTCACCAACAATGTTGAAAGTTCAATAGATCTTAACATAAATGATGAAAGTGTTGTCAACATGATTAACATAAGGAGAGTAGTTTCCTATATTGATCACTATCCAACCTCCAACCATAAAAATTTCAATTTTTTTTGTATTGTTCATAACTCTTGCACATCCTTCAATAGTGTGAAGAAATGGCTATCCGTGTTGATGAAATAGTAGATACCTCTCTTTCACTTAAATTCCCTATCTCTTCCATTATTCCTAATGAGATATTTCTTCATGCAGATGATCCTCCATTGTTCATTAGCATCCAAATAGGAGATATCCAATTTAAACGTGTATTAATTTATGAAGGTTTAGGCACTTTTATGGCTTCAACTTATTTTATTAAAAAACTTAGATACTCTAAATGTAACCTCAAATCTATTCAAATTTCATGTCAAGGATATTATAGAAGACAAATGCCTCCTTTAGGTTATGTTTGGATCCCTATCATGGTTCCCCTTATCATAGTGCATGTCAAAGTCATGATATTTAAATTTCTACTCTCCTATAACATTTTACTCAGTCGACCTTGGAGACATCGCATGAGAGCAGTATACTAGTCAACATGCAAATGTGTTAAATTTACTTATAAAGGTGATGTATATAAGATTAAATAAGATACCAATCCTTAGAATTTTGAATAATTCCATGAAATAGGTTTTTATAAAATACCTATCCTTGAACCTTTACCTAGGATCCCATTTTGTGAATCTCAACATTTTAATTATCCCATCAATTCTACTAGATGATACAATAGTCATTCTAAATTGATAAGAAATAAACCACCTAATATTATAGATTTAGATGATGATGAAACAAATGAGATAAGTTTAAAAATCAAACTTTTGATCTCTCTCCTAATATAATTTCTCAATTGCCTCCCTTTATATGACCTCGATCTCATAAAAAACCATTATATGGAACTATAGTTACTCTACCAAAAACTAAAAATTCTACTCACCATACCTCTTTGATCAATAAAATCATTGATATATGTATTATTTTTTTTTGATTTCACAACATGCCCTATTTTAAAATTAAAAAATGGGACCCTATTTTTGCTTGATCCTTCTCCTTTTGAAGTTTAAGGGTTTGGTTGTTTAAGTCTTGCATGGGTGCTAAGTGTTAAGTTTTAGGAGATTGGAGATGTTTTTTTTCCATGATTTCTCATGATTAAATGTTCAGTCCAAGCTATGCATATAGAGTCACTAAAGTGAATTTTCCTAAGTCCAAATGTCTTGACACCTTTAAAATCTAACTTGACTTATGTAGTTTATCCATATTTTATAGAGTCTCTTTATAAACATCTCCTTTAGTAATCTTGTCTGATTCTGATTTGATTTAGCAAAGTTGACTATGTGTTCTTGGTTTATTTGATATTAAATTAGTCAATTTTCTTAAAACAAAATTCATATTACTAAGGTTCTTACAAAAATGGACTCCTTTGTTCATCTAAATTTACCCTTTTTCGATCCATTTCTACTCTAAATTGCTAGAAATTGACTAAAATTGACTATGCTTAATTTTTAAATTAGTTAATTTCATTTAAAATGATAAAAATTAATTTTAAAGTGCCTTTTTATCATTTAGATATGGATTCCTTTCACTAAGTCTTTGTGCCTTTTGTTTTATTTTAAAAGGACTTAATCATTTTCCTTTGAAATTATAGCCGTTAACTTTTGAATCAAGTTTGTTGATTTGACTTTTGTCTTTTTTGCCTTTAGTTATTTGACATTTCTCCCTTTATAAATAGAAATATTTCACAACTCCTAGAATCCCTGATCCCTTATAAAAAAGCATTTCAATACTAGTCAGTTTTTGACCATCCTTCCAGTGACCTAAAGGTGACATCAACAGGAAGCCTTATACGATAATTATTGGGTGAGCAACACAGTGAGAGGCATCTATTTGGTAACATCTCATGACCAAGAGGTGATTCCAGTTGGAAGCCTTATATGGTAAGTGCCAAGTAAATATAGTACTGAGATTTATCCATGTGGTAACATCCTATGACGTGGAGGTGATGTTAGTAGGAATCCTTGCTTGGTAAGTGTTGAGCAAGTGGAACAATGGGATTATGCCATGTGGCATGATATTCATGACCTAGAGATGATGTCAATAGGAAGCCTTATATGGTAAATTCCAAGAAAGTGAAGCAATGGGATTGTGTTATATGGCACATTCCTAATGACTTAGAGGTGACGTTAGTAGGAAGCCTTATATGGTAAGTGTCAAGCAAGTGGAGTAGTAGGAGTCATCCACATAAAAAACATCCTATTTCATCACAATTATAATAGTAAAAATTCATGGGATCCTTGAATGGGAAAGTGAAGTAATGAGATCCATCCACATAGCAAGAACCCATCAAAGAGAGGATACACTGGTAGTGATGTCAACATCCACATTGGGCTTAAATTTGATGGGCATCCACCCATCATTAAATCATAAATCGTAACCCTCTGAGAAAATAAGGGTATGTCATGTGTAACTTAAAGGGCTAAAACTTGAAGAGAGTCAAGGATGTTGAGACTATAAAAACTTGTGGAAAGGACTATGTATAAATCTACATCTGACTAAATGTGAAGGTTTATACCTAAAAATTAAAACCCTTCATTTATTTCTCATATTTAGTCTAAGTTGATTATGGGATTCCTTATTTAGGATTAAATGGTTTTATTTATATTACCTTGTCATTTATTTAAAATAATCATAACTAACTTTCACGTTTGATCTTGTAGGGTCAATATTCTAATCTAATTTGTTCAATTAGACATGTGTCATCACCAAGGAATCTGAGTCCATGGATCAAGCATAAAAAAGTATAAGACAAGAGGGAGGTTGGACCAAATAATTTTTTAGTAATGAAATGTAAACATGAGGCATCTTTGAATCAATGATAAAATGATAAATGGAATGATGAATCCCAAGGCAATCAGCCAGTGAATCAAATAAAGTGTCATGGGACTTAACCGAAGAATGAACACACCTTCATCTCGATAAGAAATCAAGCCACATCTATCTATATTCTCGTCAATCAGTAATGAGTATTAGTATCCTCCCCATTAGTGGGTTGAATTGGAAATATTTATAAGGTCTTGTTCCTTCGTGTATATATAGTGTTTTGAGAGCCTCTCTTCTGGCTGGAATTTTCAGAACTAAATGATGATGTTCATGTTTAGCTCTTTTTGGATTATAATAAAGACATGTGAAACAAAACACTTTTATGATTTCTTAGGATAATATCTCTGATTCCCTATTTTAGTCATATTTTTATAGAATAGTTTATTGTCATCAAAATGATTGTAGTCATCCCACACTATTAATCAAAATGCATATCCTAATATTTAAGGTATTTTAAGAGTTTAAATCCATTTCATGCACATGTATTTGGTGGCTATGGAATTTTTCTCTTTTCTAGTCAATTCTCAGACTCTCACATCATCCTTGGATTGAAGTTGTGTTATATTTGGCTCAACTAGGGATTAGTTTTTAATGGATGCATCCAATCTGACATTATAAAGAACCTATATAGTATCAGTAGGTCCTTTATCCCTTTGTCCCTTATCTTTCACAATTTATTTATTAGAGTGAGTTAATTTAGGAATTAATCAATTTGTAACTAAAATTTTATATTAACTATTGCTTCATATTTTGTTTATCACATTTGTAGTATTTTTGTATTTAGAAAAGTGGTAAACTAGTAAATAAATCAATTGTTCTCTTTATATGCAAATCTTAGAAAGTTTGATTTCAATCTGAGTCTAGCCTTGTAGGTACTACTAAAAAAGTGTGTAGTATTTAAATAAATTTATTAACCAAGGTGACTGCACTGTTAATTCATTAAAATAGGCACATTAAATGAATGGTCAACATTAGCCAACTTAGTGAAGTCCACTATACTAATATTTGGTAATTCTAGACCTTGGGGAAGCATTTTCCTCCACAAGAACTTCTTCCTTTCAAGAGAGGCAAATATTAACCCTTTCACCTAATTTTTGGTTTGTGTCAAAATATCAATCAAGATTTTTTGGTGCTATAAGGAGGGTGAGAAACCATAAGTTATGTCCTTTGCCATACTTTGGACTAGGACATTTTTAGAAAACTTTAATTTCATTGAGCTAAATTGCCTATTAAGCTACAAGGTAGAAAGATAAGCACCTGATCTAAATTTGTTGGGAATATCTGTGAGTTTTTAGAGCTTATTGATGATAGTATACCAATAACTATTACTACTCCTTTCATAAGCCCATTCATGCTTTTCTAATGTAAACCAATGGTAGTTAATCTTGCCTAGCTTGGTACAAGAGGGTTATCTGTGAACATTTTAGGGCCTCATCAAGACTTTATAAATAATCTTGACAAGTTCTTAAAGTACACAACCAATGGGATTCAAAAAAACAAGGAGCATATTTAGGCATTCAAGGTTTCCCTTGAGGATAGGGATTTTTTCATGTTTCATTACTCCTTACAATAGATTAATTACACCTAGAGCCTTGGGTTATCAAATGGATATATCACTTCATAGAATAAACAAGAAAACATGTTTGTCAACCACTTTAGGTTATTTATCAATCTATTTTTCCTGTATAACCATTTATAGATACCCATTTGGAGCTGAATGAACCAATGTGTGTCTATAATGCATGCTTCCACAAGATATACCAAATATTGAAACACCATTACACATAAATGAAAGTTGTTGCCATGCAAACATATTTGAGAGGTTTAGACTCAATGACCTCTATGTTCCTTAGGAGGATCCCAATAACACTATTATCCCTATCATTGGCCTAGAATGATTCCATCATCATTGAGTAATAGATGGTGCCACAAGGCTATGAGGTTGGTCATTTAAGTTCATTAGGCCAGCTAGGTGGCTACAACCAGATTCCAATGAACCAAGATCTTTAACATAACATCCCATGGATGAATCCAATCTTAGGTGCCTTGTATGCAAACTTGAATCTAGTTTATGATCTAATGCCTAAGAACTATATGCCAATAAGTTTGCCTTATGTGCCTCTAAATCATGTTTTTCCATAGGAAAATAATTAACAATTTATTCCCATTACATTTAACAACATGAATATCATGCCTAACACTAGTGGTTATGCTACTTCTAGTAATAACTAGTAAAGTTATCCCATAATTTTTAAACAACTAGGCACATATTAAAAAAACCAATAACCAAACACACCCTACTACCCTTAAATATTTAAATGCTATTGCACCTATGTCTAGCCCATAACTGTGAGCAAGGAATCAACAAAATATCAATTTAAACCTTAAATTACCAAACCTACACTAAATGGTTAAGAAGTTAACTAATGATATGGTTAATTTGTATAGATAAGTGACTCAACACACCCAAAAAAAGGCAAATAACCCACCACCCAACATGAATTTAAACTTATAAATAACCAATAGATAATGGAATATAAGGCCAACTAATAGAGGTTTACCTAGTCTAATGGATAGTAATAACAAAAATAATAACAATAATGCTTCCAATGCAGTGAAATTGACTTATTTAACCCCACCCACCTAGTATAGGATACACAATACAACTGACCACACTAAAATTTATTTTGCAAAATTCATCTATGCCTTAAACATCTTTCAAAAGGAGATGGCTAACTTAGAGCTAGTTCCCACACATGATAACAATTCTAACCAAGGTGGAGGAAACCTTAACACTACTTTAGTCTTAGAAGTTTATGAGTTTCCATTTGAGATTGATAATCAACCTAAGGACAACTTAGATGAGGTCCATGCATTCAATCAATTTTAGAGGGGAAACAACTACCAATTGAGGAGTAAATTTTAAACCCCACTACTACTTATACTCCCCTAAATAACACTCAAGTTCTACCTGATGAGAATTTGAGTAATAATTTGTTTCCCCCTAAAGCATCCCAAACTTCTTATGAACCTAAGAACAGCGTTGCTCCCCCATCAACTGAAAAACCAATGGAATAAATTAAACATAGATATAATATTGTAGATGGCCTGAATAAAACTAAGACCAACATCATGATGTTTGAATTGCTTCATATTTCCAATCAAAAGATATGTTACTAAAATAATTGTTTACTCTTAAGTGGAGGGAAACTAGCAGAGCAGTTGATGCTCACGTGACAATCTGTAAAGAGAAGACTGAAACTCCTCATTTTACTCTAATGGTTAATATTTTTAGTAAAAACTTACATAATTGTTTGGTTGATTCATGTGCTTCTAGTAACATGATGCCTTATGCCATTTTCCAATAGTTGGGATTGACTCCTACAAATTCAAACATAAAATTTATTTAGTTGGACAAATCAGAACTTAAAGTTGTCACTTATTTGAACCACATCCATATGCAATTAGCCTCTGATCCTAGGGTGCATTAGTCTATTGATATTTAGGTAGTGGATATACTTGACACTTACAAAATTATCCTAAGTAGATATTGGTCTATGATGCTAAACATTTACATGGAAATAGAATTTTCTCATATGTGGATCCCATGGAGAGGTATACCCAATTATATCAAGAACAAACATGAGCCAAAGTTGACTCACATGATCACAAACTATAACAAGACAAATTGGATATTATTCTAATAATTTGAGGTTAGAATCTACACACTTGATAAAGAGGTTGGATCTATAATAATTTCTTAATTAACATGTTAAATATGTAAGAAGGTTTAGAGATTGAGGAGCTAGATCAAATAAATGAGGATGATTTCCTATGTGCACCTAAAATAAATACATTTCCAAGTTCTACAATTAATCACTAAGAGGTGAAACTAGCTTATTTGAATTTAGGAAAATGCTGATAATAATCATTATTAGCATTGGGTATGGCTGAGTTAGAAATTAGCTAGTTGAAGGAGAGCCATATCAATGAAAATTAAGAGTTTTTGAACATCAGTGATGAATAGGTATCCATTATGAAAAAATCCACTCCTACTTATTTCACCAAGAAGGTTTTATGAACTAAGAAATAAGACTTGTGCTTATTCATCATTGAGAAGACCAATTGAAAAATCAATGTTGTAACATAACTAGTTTATCAGAGCTCTACTTACTCAATGAAAAATCACTTATAAAACTTGAAATTTGATGGTTCTAAGTCTAAAAACAAATGTATTATTGGTGTTGAACTCATCAATCCTTGAGGGAAATCATATTTAGCTACATTTCACCTATAATTTATTTGCACAAACAACATAATTGAATATGAGGTGCTAGTTCACAGTCTCTTGTTTGCACTGAGAAAGAAAGTCAAAAATATTAGAGTTATCAATGACTCAGAGCTGGTGATCAAATAGATAAGTAACTAAGATGATTGTATTTAAAGTGTATGTCTTAGTACCACATCCAAGTGTGGAACTTGGTAGAGGACTTTGATGCATTCAATATTCAAACACTACCTCATAAGATAAATTATACAATGGATGCATTTATAACAATTATGAATACATTAGAACCAATGGCTGGCTCTAGATTAAGAAGATTCTCAATAGATATGGTCTCTACCCATTTATTCCAAGCAATATTACCAATTTATATGTCTTTGATGATGATCAACACCTATTAGATTTCATCACCAACACTGAGGTGTTTACAAATTAGCTTATTGATGAACATGGTCAAGAAGAATTCAAACTAGATGAAGATGGGACAATGAATTTGAAGATAAATAATATACCTAAGTGCATGGTCTCATTAGAATGGGTATTAAAAATGGATTACTAGGGTGAGAAAGAAAAATCAACTTGTGCCAAGGGAATATTACATCAACATTGCAATCTGGGCAATGTAAATGAACCAAAGAATGTGCTTCAAGGCACGACATATGCTTAAAGAGAAAAACAAGAATTTGTTCAATCCTTAAAGGATTTTAAGGATGTTACTCTTTAGAGATATGACGACTTAAAATTTTTTACCATGTCCATTCTTATGCACACCATCCCTTTAAATCTTGGAATTAAACCATTCTGACAAAGGCAAATACTAGTGAATCCACTACTAGAGCCATTGATATTCAAGGAGGTGTAGAAGTTTCTATTAAACACGGGATATACTGAGAGGGGGGTGAATCAGTATATCATAAATCTTATAAAATTTCACTTAATGAAATTCCACTTAACCATACATTCAAGATATGCAATAAAATTGAAATAATAAACACAACACAAGATAGAGAGAGACATCAGATTTAATGTGGAAACCCAATGTGGGAAAAACCATGGAGAACAATCTCAAGTATATGAATGAGCACCAAATCAAACTACAATATTCACAAGCACCAACTTGCAGGAGTACCGACCCCTTTGCTGAGCACCAACACAACAACTATTCATGAGCACCAACCCACATGAGCACCAACCCCTTTGTTGAGCACCAACACAACACCTATTCATGAGCACCAACCCATAGGAGCACCAACCCCTTTACTAAGCACCAACACAACAACTATTCATGAGCACCAACCCATAGGAGCACCGACCCCTTTATGTATATCACACAACTATCTCTTAATGTTGTTATCTCAATAAATGATAGTTCATTACAATATCTCTTTCCTCTCTCTCCTCTACCCTTCTAAGCTAGATATAACAATTACAAATCAAACTCTATCTCACACATTACAAATGGCTTTTCAAGCCTTTATTTATAGCTTTCTAAATTACCTTTGGTCTTCACCCTTTGTGACCCTTCAATCCTCATGGAAAATGGTGCCAAACTTGCATGACCCTTCATATCCTTGCATTTGAAAAGTTATATGGTGACCCTTCATAAGCAAAAGCATCCTTTCCTCTTTTGTCTTTATCTTGGTGACTTTTCGTATTCCTCAAAGTGTCCCTTCATGAGAAATTGCACCCTTACTCTTTTGTCTTCACTTGGTGACTCTTGGAATTCCCCAAGATGACTCTTCATGGGAAAATGCATCCCATTCTTCTTTTGTCTTTACCTCATGATTTTTTGACTTCTCCATGGGCCCTCTTTTGACTTATATGCAACCAAAAATATATTTATTAATATTAAATAAATATTAACACACATTAGCCAAGATATAACTATTATAAATATCATTAAATGCAATGGGGCATTTATCACCAATAATGCTAGACCTTTGACATTAATGACAATATTTCAAATAATCTCCCCCTTTTTCATTGATGGCAACCTCAAACCTCAACCTATCACATCCTAAAACCTACACATAATGTCATCTAAAAAACATATAGTAACTCACCCTTACTATATCAACATATCCCTATTCTCTTTACCTATTTCTGCACCTATACCTATTCCTGTTATTCTCCCCCTTTGACATCAATGGAAAAGGGCCTACCTGGAGCTAACACATAGCTTCCCCTTAACTGATGCTAAAATTTAATGGAAGGAAGTAAAATAAATTATTCCCAACTCCTCTTGTAGATATTTCAATGTGTCTTTTGATCGTGCCTTTAAGAAGATTTCTGATAATACATATAAATTGTTGTCTGTCCTTTGAGCATCTGCAATCAACTCATTTGAATATTTTATTCTAATCTCACAACCTTCTACATAAAACTTTAATGTGTGTCCCTAATCACATATTTGTCTTACACTTTATAGATTATGTTTAAGACCTTTTACATACAAAACATTCTTAGTCTTGGTTCTACCATTATCCAAACTTAAAGTACCTTTTCTAGCTATCCTAGCAGTGGTTTTATCTCTAAATTTCACTATGCCACCATTGATATTCTTTAGATTTATGAACTTACTCTTGTCTCCTAAAATATGCCTCAAACATTTGCTATTAATGAACCATGGCTAATCTTCATTTCTTGCATGCAAAGCTGTCTATACCAACATAGAATATTTAGGTTGTTTCTTTTGCCATGAACATGTCTGAACCTTCTTATTGATGAATGGATCCTTGAAACTCTGGTCCTTCTTGACTGACTTGAACACACTTCTACATTACTAAGATATGTGTCTGAAGTTGTTACATTTGTAACATATTATGGCCTCTTCATCAAAGCTTGATAGAGGAGTAAAAGAGTTGTAGCTTTTGCTTGATTCTTCATGACTTTCCTTCTCCTTATTTCTAATATTGTTAGCTCTTTTCTAACATTCTAATTTCTTATGACCATATCCATTACAATAAAAATAATAACCATAGAAATAGGACCTATTTGTGTATCTCTGACCTGATTGCCTTTTATAGCTTTGTTCCCTCCAGCCTTCTTTGTTTGAAATGTCCTCTATATTCTACACTTCCCTTTTTGTTTCCTCTTTTGTAAGAGATTAAACATATCTCTTTTTCTTTTTAAATCTAATACCTATCTTCTCTAAATTTGCATTTTGGCTTTCTAATATCTTATTCAACATGTCAGTGCTATCCTCAAATTTTGAATCATTAACTACTTTATCATTGACTGCTTTCTTAATATCTTCTTTTAAAGAGGAAATTTCAATAACATACCTTTCACAATCTTTTCTTACTTTTGGAAACTGTGATGTTAGATCTTTCTCATTCCTTTTAGCTTCTTCAAAGTGTGCTATTAGATCATCAATTATTTCCTTTGACTCCTTTTCATTTTTCTCGATCTGGCGCTTTAATCTTCAATTCTTCTTCTGAACAACTTCTAACTCTTCTAAGGCACAAATGAGTTCTCCTTCTAGATTCACTTCAGCTTCATCCTCTTCTTCTTCTTGATCATCTATACTTTTACTTGTAGAGGCATATTCATGTATGGCCATGAATATAATCTCTTCTTCTTTTGAATCACTGACTCCACTATCTTCGACTGAGCTAGGATCTTTAGAATACAGGCTCTTCTTCTCGAATCCCTTCTTGAATTTACCTTTGAAATTATTCTTGTATATAAACTTTTATTCTTCATCATCATTACACTTATTTGGGCATTTAGCTAAAAGGGTCTAATATTTCCATAATTAAAACATTTAAAAGGTAATTTTCCTTGATATTTACCTATTTCCCTTTTCAGCTTGTGATTGAAAAGAGCTCCATTGTCATCTTCATCATTACTGGAACTATCACTTGATTCTTTAATCTTAGCTTTCTCTTTCTTTGATGTCTTGAAAGCTGCTTCTCTTTTTGAGGGTTTATCTTGTTCAGTCTGCATCTCATATGCCATGAGAATACCATGAAGCTCATCCATGTTTAGCTTGGCTAAATTATTCATCTCCTCGATTTCTAGAATCTTTGCATAATATCTCATTGGTAGAGATCTCAAAACCTTTTGTACCACCATTGACTCTTCTAACTTTTCTCTAAGACCTTGAATCTAATTTAATATTTGATCAACTCATAAAAGATAACTTGCTATATATTCTTCATCTTCCATCTTCAAACTCTCAAACTGTCTTCTAAAATTTTGAAGCTTAGCTTGTTGAACCTTTCCATCACCTTTGTAAATATTCTCAAGTTTTACCCAAGTTTCATGAGTAGATTTACATTGCATAACTTGAAAAAATTCAGATTCACATAAACCACATAAAATAGCATTTAAAGCTTTAGTATTATTTTCACTTGCCTTCTTTTCTGCTAGAGTAATTACAAGTGTCTGTGGCTCTTCATATTCCTCCACCACTACTTGCCATATGTTGAATCCAAGGGCCTTTAAGTAAGTATTCATTCTTATGCACCAAAAAACATAATTCATCCCATCAAATAGAGGTGCCTTTTTTTTAGAAAATCCTTCATGTGATCTAGCCATCGTGCTTTCCTGATCTACCTTCAAGCTGTAAATTTTTTTAAAAGGAACTTGCTCTGATACCAATTGTTGAGCATGGAATATACTGAGAGGGGGGTGAATTAGTATATCATAAATCTTATAAAATTTCACTTAATCAAATTCCACTTAATCATACATTCAAGATATGCAATAAAACTAAAATAATAAACACCACACAAGATAGAGAGAGACACCAGATTTAACATGGAAAGCTAATGTGGGAAAAACCATAGAGAACAATCTCAAGTATCTGAATGAGCACTAACTCAAAATAAAATGTTCACAAGCACCAATTTGTATGATCACCAACCCCTTTTCTAAGCACCAACACAACAACTATTCGTAAGCACCAACCCCTTTGTTGAGCACCAACACAACTATTCATGAGCACCAACCCACAGGAGCACCAACCCCTTTGTTGAGCACCAACACAACAACTATTCATGAGCACCAACCCACAGGATCACCAACCCCTTTATGTATATCACACAACTATCTCTCAATGTTTCTATCTCAACAAATGATAATTCATTACAATATCTCTCTCCTCTGCTCTTCTAAGCTAGATATAACAATTACAAATCAAACTCTATCTCACACATTACAAATAACTTATCAAGCCTTTATTTATAGCTTTCCAAATGACCTTTGGCCTTCACCCTTTGTGACCCTTCAATCCTCATGGAAAATGGCACCAAAATTGCATGACCCTTCGTATTCTTGCATTTGAAAAGTCATATGGTGACCTTTCATAAGCAAAAGCATCATTTCCTCTTTTGTCTTTATCTTGGTGACTTTGCATATTCCTCAAAGTGTCCCTTCATGAGAAATTGTGCCCTTCTTCTTTTGTCTTCAATTTGTGACTCTTGGAATTCCCCAAGATAACTCTTCATGGTATAAATGCATCCCATTCTTCTTTTATCTTTACCTCATGACTCTTTGACTTCTCCATGGGCCCTCTTTTGACTTATATGCAACCAAAAATATATTCATTAATATTAAATACATATTAACACACATTAGCTAAGATATAACTATTACAAACATCATTAAAAGTAATGGGGCCTTTATCACCAATAATGCTAGACCTTTGACATCAATGACAATATTTCCAAAAGTTTCTCAAAGATAGGATCATGTTCCCTATCAGGCACTCCATATGGGTGGCCAATTTGGTACTAATTAGAAAGAAGAATGGGGAGATAAGGCTCCATTTGGGCTTTCAAAACTTGAATAAAGCATAAAAAAAGTATAATTACCCATTGCCTTCACTAGATGAAGTTATACAAATAGTGAACAAATCCTAAATTATGTCATTCCTAGATAGGTACTCAAGATAAAATCAAGTGGTGGTCAATGATGAAGGTTGAATCAAGACAACATTTACAACTAATTAGGGTACATTTACATACAAGAGGATGCCATTTAGCCTAATCAATGCAGGTGCCACCTTCCAAAGTGCCATGGACATTGTATTCAAGGATATTATTAGTAAATGCATAGTCATATACATTGATGATCTAAAAATCTTTTCAAATAATAGGGGAGATCACATAAAATACTTGATGATAGTACTGCAAACGTGTCAATATCATGGAATCTCCTTGAACCCAAAGTGCATATTTAGGGTGACAAAGGGTAAGTCACTGGGTCACATCATCTCAAAGAGAGGCATTTTATTAGACCCAAAGATAGTGGAGGCAATTCTAAAAATCCCATTGCATGGTAGAAAAAAAGAACTGAAGTCATTCTTCATCAAGATTAACTTCGTTACGAAGTTAATTTTAGGCTTCACAGAGATAGTCCAACCACTAAATAACATGTTGAAGGACATAAAGATTGAATGGATAGTTGAATCACAAGTGGATTTTACTCAGAACAATAAAGCAATTATTAATACTCTAGTGTTTATTAGTCTTGAATACTTACAACCCTTATACGTTTACTCATTCACCTCATAACACTCGAGTGTTGTTGTTTTTACATAGAAGAGAGAAGTTCGAGATAAGAAACATGTCTCATTTATGAGTTATCCACTCCATAATGTTGAATTAATGTATTCAAACATAGACAAGAAAGATTTTTACATTCAATAAAAGCAGTCAAAAAGTTCAGACACTACTTTCTTTGCATCAAGGTATTCACAATTGTGCCTAACCCAACTATGAATTCTATGTTAATGTAAAAAAAATTGGGTGAGTGAAGAGGAAAATGGATGAACATTCTCCAAGGGTTTAATATAGATATACAACCAATGAATATTATAATAGGTCAAGGAAACATCTAGGCCATGGGTAAAGTAGACCCACAAATAGATTATCAGTAATACATAGTGCAATATATCACAATTGATGATTAGTATCAAGATGTAGTTTACTATTTGATCAACAATGAGTGTGCCAGTCATTTGAAATAAACTCAGAGGAGAGTGATACACATAAAAATTAATAATTTAATGATCAAAGTATGGATTTTATATAGGAAGAACCACAAAGGAATATATCTTAGATGCTCAAGTAAAGGAGTGACTACGGTGCTTAGTAACCTCCACATAGAACATGGGATCAGACATGGATCTATAAATTCCACTACCCACCAAGATTGAGGGTGGGGTATTATTTTCCACACCTATTTAATGATGTGCATGTACATGTCTGAGGCTACCATATCTATTAGATTGTTGCATATAGAGAGAACATTCTGGCAATGCCTTTACTGTCAGTAATAGAAGATCAACCTTTGGCATAGTGGGGATTAAAATTTTTGGGATAAATTATCATGAATTCATATGCATGCTACAAGCAATTGTTGTACTCAATGGGCTAAGTCCCAACCATTCAATAATTATACTATAAATGTATTCATTCACTTTTTGGA
Source organism: Torreya grandis (assembly GCA_037957365.1). Taxonomy (NCBI): domain Eukaryota; kingdom Viridiplantae; phylum Streptophyta; class Pinopsida; order Cupressales; family Taxaceae; genus Torreya; species Torreya grandis. The sequence continues at coordinate 789,325 of JARHVA010000100.1, read as the reverse complement.
AGAACACATCATCAAAAGGTTTGGTATGTCTTATACTATGGTATCTGATAATGACCTACTTTTTCATTTCTTTAGTTTCTAAAATGTGCATATGATCATCAAGTAACTCTAAAATTATATTCTAATTATTATTTGTAGGGGAGTTTTTTAGCCAAATCTACAAATAATAATGTTATAAGCATAATAAAAAGGATCTTAGAAATTAATCCTAGGAATTCGTATAATGGATAAAAATTTCTATTATGGGTTGATAGGACTAGAACTAAAGCTGATCTAGGCACTTTTCACTATCGTATAATTTATGGCCAAAACCTTATTTTTCCAATAAAACTAATAATCCCTACCCTAATAGTTATGAAGTATTTCCTAGAAACAATGATAAAGTAGAGGATTGCCTCTTAAACCTTATGCATTTGGATGAAAAACATGACAGAGCCCTATTGTATTTCAATAAGTGCCAATAGGTTGTCAAATTTTGGCTTGAAAAATGGTCTAGATTAAAAAATTTTAGGATCTTTGGCCTTGTCCTTATGTGGGACAAGGCCAATGAGTGAGTGGGGCAACATAAAAAATTTGATGCAATATGGCTAGGTCCCTATCCAAGTTTTAAAATATGGGTGAGTATGCATTTTTCCCAAGGTGTCTAATTGGTGAAGATGTTACATTTCCTATTAATGGACATTTCCTCATGCTCTACTTTTCTGCTTGAGTAGTAATCCTTATATGATAAGTGTTAAGAAAGAAAAGAAGCATGATTGTACCATGTGGCATGATCCTAGTGACCCAAAGGTAATGTTAGTAGGAAGCCTTGTACGATAAGTGCCAAGCAAGTAAAGTATCAAGATTCATCTATGTGGTAACATTGCATTGCATCATGACTATAAATAATCAATGGTCATGGAAGCCTCGGGGTAAGTGGAGTAGTGGGATATGTCCATGTGGTAATAACCTAACAAGGAGAGGATATTTTAGTAATGACATCAAATTTCCCATTGGGATTAAATTTTATGGGTGTCCCCCTATCACTAAACCATAAACCTTGACCCTTCAAGATAATAAGGACATGCTTCATGAAACTTAAAAGGCTCAAAATTGATGGTAGTTTGGGATGTTGAAACTATCAAAACTCATGGAAGGGCATATGTTTAAATCTAAATCTGACTAAATATGAATGTTTATAAATATAAATATAAATCCTTCATTTGTTTTTCACATTTGGTCTAAGTTGATTATGGTATTCCTTATTCATGATTAAATGGTTTTATTGTTATTTCCTTGTTATTTCTTTCAAAGGATTGTGATCAACTTTCACCTTTTATCTTATAGGGCCAATCTTCCAATCTGATATGTTAATTTAGACACATGTCATCAACAAGGAATCTGAGTCCACGTCTTAAGCATAATAAAGTATAAGACAAGAGGGAGGTTGGAACAAGTCCTTGCAAAATAATGAAGTGGAAATATGAGGCAACTTCAAATCAATGATAGAATGACAAATGGTAAGTTGCTGAATGAAATGATGGATCCTAAGGCAATCCGCTGGAGAATAAAATATAGTGGCATGGGACTTAATATTTTCATGAGCATGCCTCCATCCCAGTAAGAAATTAGGCCATGTCCAACCATATTCCCTCAATCATCAATGAGTATATGTAATTTCCCCATTAGTGGGTTGACTTTGAACAAACTAGATATTGATTCATGAATGGATAATAGTTGTATGACCTTGTTATGGAATAAGTATTTTTTTACTATTATGTTTATCACTTGCATACTCTTTTAAAAATGTAAAATTGATATTTGAGATGTTTATACTAGTATAAATATATCATGGGTGTTATTTACTATATTTATAAACTCTTATCTCAACTAGATTTTATGAGAGTTAAAAAATAATGAAGCTTTCTCTTGTATGATATTATTTTTTTAGTGGAAATGTATGTAAAAATTATGTTGCCTCATATTTCATGACAAATTTAGATTAGAAGGAATATATTTTTATGAAATATTTCAAAATTTGTTGTGTCCATTAAGAGGTCACTTGAAGATATCCATGACAACATTTATGCCTACATTAACTTCATTATTGTATTAAGTTTTAAATTAAAAGTTATCTTATTAATGAGTGAAAAAATGAAAGGAATCCTCTTGGTCATTGTATACACAATGTTACATGATTCCATGTATGGGATTTTTACTTAATAAGCTTTGTAATGGTTAAGTTTGTGCTTAATGATTTACATTGATCTCATTTTAGCTTGATGTTTTATTATTATTAGTTTACTCTATTTCAAATAATGATTCAACTTGACATGTGATAAGATAAATTTATTTGGGCTAATATATTCAACCCTATAATTTTGAGTAGGCTATGCCTTGTTTCCTTGTTCTAGTTATTTGGAAACAATAATAACTTAACATGATAATAATATTTACTTCTATGATTTTTTTATTAGCCATACTTTGCTCCTATGAATCATAATGATACATTATGATATATAATACTTAGACTGATAAAGAACAAACAACCTTTTCATCTATATATAGTACACCCATAGATATGAGTGTTGAGCTTATGGTCTCTAACCTGATTTAGCCTAGTACTAAGTCATGTGAATGTTTTCATCGACACTAGATTCAAGCTTTTTATTTTGTGTGCATGTTAAATCAATAAAGGAAAATATAAATATCCTTTTTAGAGCCTTTTTATGTATAAATAAGTGGGATTGGACTACCCTGTAAGCATGATTACTATTTAAATAAGTGATTTTTTACAGTAAAATAATACTGAAGGCTACTTTTTAAACTTATGTTTTATGGTTATGGTTATTGTTGAATATTGTAAACATGTTAAACCAAAATGGGTGATGTAGCATAGTCTTGATAGTATGTAAGCATCTATTGGAAGGGTTTGTTTATTATATTTCCTTGAGAAATTTAATATGGCACATCAAATCCGTAATTATTATATTCTCAATAACTATATATTTTATTACTTACATTATTATGAGATTAGAGAATGGTGTTGAAAAATGGGACAAACTCTGATCACATGGTTAACAAACCAATACTAACTTACATTTAACAGGTGTGACAACATGATATAATTCACAATATGAGATAAAAATAATATTATAAATTAATCTCTTGCACTACATAGCTCTTCAATGAGTTATCATTGTGTCACATTATCTCTCACAGTGGTGTCACTATTCTACTATGCTCTCTCAATGTTCTACCATAAATGAGAGGGGAGAGGCATGCATATATAGAGCCTAAAGGGCCCCATAAATTAAATTAGTTGGCTTAAAATCATAATGTAAGTGGATTCATAAATTAAAGTGGTTTCATAAATTCAATGTTAATGTGCAATTTGGAGTTTAGTGCAATTTTTCGTGTGGTTGTGCAACTTGGACTTTATTGTAAGTTACATTTCTAAATAGGGTTATAATAAAACTTAGGGAAATTAACCTAATTAAATTTAAACACTAAGGTGTAATTAAAATTTTATGCCAATAGCCACCTTAACTCCAACTTAAGGAGTGTGTAAAAAATTAGGATAAACCTATGAAGCAGGTAAAAATAATAAGAGGCTTGATCAAGTACTTATGTATAATGAAAGCAAAATATAAATATAGAATTGAGATGCACCATAAGGATATCACCTATAAATTAGTACAACAACGCATAATATCTTCTAAAAAATACTGAAATTCACCTCAATGATCTCACCCTAAAAATTAGTGTGAAACACTCCACCTTAATGTTGAATTGGATGAGATGGATGAAAAATATCAGGAATGGGAATAAAGGGTTATTAAGGATCACATAAAATTAGAATATAGTCCTCAAGGATCTCACTATTAGTGCTGATAAATCCATCACATGGATCCAAAATAAATTTATCACCACAAATGTTGGGGATGCTATAAATTTCTCACCATAATGAAAAGTTTGTTTTAATAAGAAACCATCAAAACATGAGATTTAATTCAAGAAGGCGGTATTGCTAGGCAATATGAATGATGTGTAGAATATGTAGTTGAATAGTGGAGGAGCCATGCCAATAGAGTGCACATAAAAAGTGTTGACAATGAAATCATAACTGACCATCAATCCATCTCAAATAAACATAGGTGGTGCAAGAATATTCCTATATGGGATTCAGTTGCATGTGCATAAATAAAATATGTAATAAAAAATCTGGATCAAAATTAAGACTTTCATTCTTATATGAATCAGATGATGTGCTATAAATCTCATGTTTAACATAATAATGATCATTTCTCTCATGCCTGAGTGAAGGGAAAGGTCATGTAAGTTTGACAGAGGTTGGATATGGCTAAAGGCTCTCATGGGAAAGTGTGCATAAGATTAAAATGTGTACACAAAGTCCAAGTATGTGAAAATGTCTTGTTGGACCCTAGATTTTGTATTGATTTATTCTAAGTAATTTTTGGAAGATGGCATTGGAGATATGGGAAAGAAAGTAAACCTAGGAATGGGAGAGACAAGGCACATAAGGCCTTGGTGTGGGAGAAGAAATTTTCAAGGAAAAAGGATGCAGAAAACATGGAGGAACCAAGCACACAAGATTCAAACAATTGGCATATGACTTTTATAAGGGCACAAAAGGTGGAAAGAAATAGAAAATAATTTTCAAGAACATCAAATGATAATAGTCAAGTGCAGATCCAACATATGTATAGGGTCAATTCAAACAAAATAAATATGAATTCATTGTATCATAGTTTCAAAACTTATTATTGTAAATGGTCATTGGCTATTCATCATTATTGACATCAATATTATAACATAATGATCGAGATAAAACCCTATATAAATACCCTTGGTTTTACTTAGAAAAGTTATTATGTTTGTTGTAATGATAATCTTGTAATTATAATATTGAGCTTAGCCATAATCTTGATGTGTAATGTGACATGTGTATGGTGGTCTTTGATATTTAATCGAATAGAGTACTTATGTTGTTGAAATATCTTTTGTAATCTTGCTATGGAAACAATGGTACCACTATTATTTTTATTGAATAGCACCCATCTTTTTTTGTGATGGATATCCTAAATATGAAATGATCAAATTGTTAGGACTAGCTATACTATGATGTTTATGATTATAACTATGTGTCTATTCAAGCACCCTAGTATAATGATTTGAATGCATATACTATCACACTATAAAATTGATGAGAACTTGACTTAAGCTATGTGCTTTGGGTGAGTGCATGAGAACATTTATTATGTGATATGCCAATGCACTAGTTCATCAGAATTATTATTCTCTTTAGGCATGTGACTATGATAAATCAAGCTAAAATAAAGGAAAAGACCCCAAAATTTTGTTTCTATTAGAAGGACCTATTGCACTTGTTAGCACGATGGTAGGAAATGGCTGAGTGACTTTCTTTGGAGAATATCAAGCATTAGATTGGTACATTAGAAGAAAAATTTATGATCCAATATCTTGAACCAACAATTTTTGCACAAAAATAGGTAGAGAAACATCTATATTATTCTCTATATGAATCATTCTTTATAGAGTTACCCATGAACTTTAAAAATTAGTTCTCAGTGGATGCATAAAACCGTTCAAAAAATTACGTGCAGAAGGCTTCTTGGTCATTTTATCCAAGATAGAATCTACTTGGACACGTGCATTAAATGTTTGGTGGAAGGAAATGCTTAAAATTTATATTTTAGAATACATGATCTCTACATATTCTTATCTAGAAGAAGCATAATTCAACTTTTTAAGAGATCCAAGTAGAAGGTTTATCAAATAGATCCCTTTAGAGATTAAAAATCTTATGGTTGATTCTAGGTGAGAATTTTTCTATGGATTTCTAAACCTCTTTCACATGAGTAGTGTGACTAGTGGGGAAATTGAGGAGTATACATTAGCATGACATTGGGCGTTTGGAAGTCAGGTAACAAGAATTGCACAAGAAAAATTATGATGAGGCCAAGCATAGGTATATGAGAGGTAGTAAACCAAGGGGTCAATGAGAGGATTCTAGAAATGCCATAAGAATCCATAGGAGAACAAAAAATGCGTAATGAGTACCCCTGACCATAGGTCTATGCCCTTGAATAGTGAAGGTATGCATGGAATAACCAAGACATGAAATGATAGTGAAACCCAATCTAGATAGACCTAATTACCCCATTGTAGTGAATGTTCATGCATTTGAGTTTGATGGAATCATTGTAAGAAATTAGGATATTGAAAGTGCATAATCTAAATAATTTAAAGTCGATCTAGTAGAGGAATCATTGGGGGTGCAAGTTTAGCATAACTATTTACCTTTAACATTTAATTTTACATTTAAAGTATGATATATGGCTCATATTTGAATGCCAAGTGGACCTAAGATAAATAACAAACAAATTGTAGGCCCAACCATATCAAATCAACCTTCCTCAACACCCATTATTTCTGGTGCACTTATTATTGTAGGAGGTGTGGGACGAAGTACCGATGGTGGTTCTATTAGCAGATGATCAAATGGTATCACTAGAGGCACTAATGGACCTCTACCACAAGGTTTAGGAGGAATCTAAAGAACACCACAATAGGGTTAAATACAACCACCAACTATACCTACGGTGTACTATGAGATCATGCTTCATCTCCCTAAATATTGAGGTGTCAAAAATGTGGTAGAACACATTCATATGTGTGAACTCAATTGGTAAGCATGGGGTATCAATTCTTTATAATGAAATGATACTCAGTTTGTCACTACTTTATGATATCACACACATAAATGGTACCACAAATTTGACCCTTAACAAGTAGTTTTGAACTGTGAAATATTGAAAACTACATTCTTTCAATAGTTTGACATTTTTGAGTTTGAGAAGCAAAGCATTGCTACCTTAAAGATATAAAGTAAGAGCTCATTGAGTGTGTGTGTGAATATGATACATATTTTAAAACAATTCTTCGAAGACTATCATTTGATATTAATCCAACACAACATGCTTAATGGTTTTTGGGAGGGATATTACTTTTGTTTTGTCAAGATCTATCTCAAAAGGCCTTTACCAACCAGTGCAAGGCATTAGAAGTTGCTCTTCGTGTTGAATCTATAAGAAGTATAAATATAGGGATTAAACCCTTTATGAAGGCTTAGATTACTACTATGGCCTCGTAAATAGAGAGGCTATTGTCAATTAATTCTCATGACACACATAATAACATATGGTTTGTTGACTATGAAGTAAAGGGCCATAACAAGAATAATTACCCATGGAGGAATGTTCGCACTGTAACAAAATAGTCTTATGAGAGTTTCCAAGAGGATGATGATGTAAGGAGTTATCCCTAGATCCAACACACTACCAATGATAAAATGTCACTATACTATAAAATATGTGATGAGTACATGTATGTTACTAATGACTGTTGAATTATCAATGAGATCCATGAATCATGCACACAAGGGACTCACCAAACTTATGTTGTGAATAATAAACAATATAGTGGATTTATATCTTTTTGGGGTTAAGTATGTGGTAATGGATGAGGGGGTGGTCATTTTCCACATAATACCTATTACAAGTGTGGATCTCCAGACCACTATCAACATGATTGCCTAGTTTACCCAGCTTGAACCTTTTATAAGAATGAACATCATCTGAAAGATTTCCCCAACTTATATGCAACTATCACCAAAGAGCATAATGATAAGGGAATTGGAATGATTCATGTTGAAAAAAATACAAGTTATAGATGGAGACTGCAACCTACTATCCTACCAATGGGACCTAAATAAATATTATGACTCAAAGTGGTGCTTATTCCCAATTAGTTTCAACTCCACATGTGGATAAGGTTTAATGTGAAGAACCATGTGCTCAACACTACCCCAATTTTTAAAAAAATAAATAGGTATTTCAAGACATAATGTCCCTAGTACATGAATTACAAGGTGAAATTGAGTTTTTGAAGGAGAAGGATACAACCATGTATGCTGAGATTCAATGAGAAACTATCTCAATAGACTCCAAGCAGGATGAATTTGGAGAACTATGCAAACTAATCCTTAGTGAAAACATCATTCCCCTCTTGAATAACTGGTTATGACAATAAATAACTAAGAATCATATAGATTTTCATTTGAACCATGCATGTCATTAAGAAGACTATGTCCAACCAAATGTTGAATGTGACTAGGAAATCATTGTGAATGCAATCATTGATGGGTGGATGATTTGAGAAATAATAGTAGATACCAACATAGAATTTAATATTCTCACAAAGGATTCCTGGAGGAAGATGAGGATCCCCACTTTATAACACTCCTCACATGTTCTTTTTATGTCCAACAAGACTCGAGTGGTGCCTATAGTAGTTCTCAAAGATGCCACCATTAATATTGTGGGTGTCCTTTCCAAAGTTGATTTTTAATTAATTAAGCTGGCCGAAGCTGATGATTTTCCAGCTCTATTGGGTCAAAGATGGTGTTATGCTAATAATTTTAACTTGCATTTTAAGAAGCACTACATCAACTTTGAGAATGACACCCAATGCATGGTTATTCCTCTCAATACCGATAAAGGACCCCCATTTTTATAAATAGTTGATGATGATGAGGACCTTAATCACATTTATAACATCATAGAATAAGGAAATGAACATCTAGATCCTACTCCTAATGGTATCATTCAATGGGGAGATGTGCAATCCATCTGCAATATCACCAACATTGCTTGTAAACACTAGGCATATAGAGAATATGACCTAATAGGATGAGGTTTTGATGTATTTGGATGGAAAACAAATGCTCCACATAAGTTGGCTAAGCACTATAAGTCTATTCAACTCATTTATGGATGCCTAATGAATGAAACAGCCTAGGTTTCATGGCCAGATTGAGGTTAATTATTACTTATAAAAAATTAGAGGTTTATTATGTTTATGAATATGTACGTATGTACACTTGATACAATACTTCATGGTATAACTGCTTGATGGTGGGCTACTCATAAATACAAGTTATTGACATGAGAACAAATACTCTCCATGATGCATCATCACTTTCACCATGATAACCAGGTTCATGCCACACTCAGTTATAATGGTGTTAAGTCCCCAGATGACCATATATCTACCTATCAAAATATTTAGAATGTTAATGAGATAATTTTACTAGAATCCTTATGGGTACGTGTATTTTATGGCACTATTCACACTTGGGCTAGAGTGTGGTATATTCATTAAGAAATGTGTAGAAATATGGATACTTGGGAACATATCAAGCATGGTATACTCACCACCTTTATATTTTATTGACTATGATCAGATCTAAATTTATCCTTAGAAGTAATCTATCAACTAGTAGTAGGAGATTAGGAACCAATTGAAAACATAATACAAACCATGCATGGTGAAATTGAGGATTATTTGACCATCTTCCAAGAACCTAATGCTCCTATAAGGACTTGATTGACACCCAAATCAAAATCTAAATATGACCATAGGGAACATATCCATAAGGGTAAGTAGAAGGTTGTATCTCAAGTTGATAAGGGTATTAGCACCAATCTCCCAGAGCTGGCATTTGACCACTTAAACTTTCCTATAGAATACATGGTGTGTGATGTTAGAGATTATATGAATTCCAAGTAGAAAGCATATTCAGTTCCACTCTAAATGGTTTAGTATAATAGTGGCACAGAAGATGTACCTAAGATGGCCACTATAGGAAATTACTGGTCTAAAGCAAAATTATCCAAAATCCATTAACTTTTATAAGAGTATGTAGCTATTTTCCCATGAAACTACATAGAGATGAAAGGAGTGTATTTGGCATTGGGAAAAATTCACATCAAATTGGTTGAGGGTGATTGACCAGTCAAGAAGTGACCATATCGAATGAATCTTAATTGGTGCACATGTATTAAAGAAGAAATTGATGGCATGTTGCATGTCAGGGTTATCACTCCCATTAATGGGTTTAAATTGGTTAGACCCATGGTAATTAGCATCAAGAAGGATGGTTGAATTCATATTTTCATGGATTATAGATAGCTCAATGTTGTGTGTGTCACATACTCATTCCCAACACCATTCTTAGAGGATATTTTGTAAAGTGTCACTGGATGTGAAATTTATACCTTAATTGATGGATTTTTAGGCTATCATTGGGTATAAATTACTGAGGAAGATAAGGCAAAAACCACTTTTGCCACTAAATTATGGTCCTTTGTATAAAATGTTGTATTTTTATTTAAATAACACACCAACATCCTTCTCTCACATTATGGTTGAAGCCTTTAAAGATTTCATCCATAAGTTCCTTCAAGTGTATCTAGATGATTATATTGTGTATGGTTTTGTGCACGACCATTGTGTCAATTTTCACCTTATGTTAACAATTTCAAATTGCCTTGAACTTAAAAAAGTGCATCTTTGCCACACCTTTTGGGATTCTATTAGGGCATAACATTTTATAGGATGGAATACTCATAGATCTAACCAAGATTTTGGTTATTATTTAACTCTCAGCTCCAACCACTTAGTGTGAGGTTTGTGCCTTCCTTGGTCACATAGGCTATTATCATAAGTTTATTTATAGTTATGATAATATAGTAGTTCCATTAGAAGAATTTTTCTAATAAAATGGCATCTTCCTCTACATTGAAAGTCACCAATATGCATTCAAGACCTTGAAGGATAAATTGGTAATCGCACCATCCTCCTCTTCGCAAACTGGATGACACCATTTAATGTATATGTAGATGCTTCTAGCATGGTGTGTTAGGGTGTGGAGCTAAAAGCTACACCTTAAGGCAAACAGATAGGAGGGTTTCTAGCGCAAGCAGTCGCCGGCGTCGGCAGGCCACACTGACGTCGGTCAGGTGACGCAGAAAGGAAACCGGCGACGGCAGGATGTCGGCCGACGTCGGTCACCTCCAGGAGGGCAGGGACCGACGTCGGTCACCTGTAGCGGTCTGAACTGCTGTTTACGAACAGTCAGTTAAGTGAACGCAAAGTTTGCATGGTAAAGGCTTGTTCGAAGCCTTGAGCCGCAAGTCTAGTCAGTGTATGCATGAGATCTATATAATAGACTCATGGGCTGTATTGTTAAGTGGAGAATTTGGAGAAGAGCTATGTGAAGCTTGGAGAGTTCTTCCCATGGTGGAATCAAGTAGGATTCCCCATGTGTGTTTAAGTAAGATCAGGTTTGACTTGCAGGGGTGTATGGATGCGAGGTTCAGAAAGGAGATCAGCGCGGGGACGTTAGATCCAAGGTGACAGCAATACATCAGCAAGGTCATGGAGAGATCTACTTGGAGTACGGTTGTGTACTCGATTGTACAGATGTGCAATGAGGTGAACAACAGCTTGTGTTAGCTGTGTGTTGTGACCTATGAGAGAAGATTACTCTGGAGGGAAGTTTACTGTAAGTCCACAGGATGTGGAAGAAAGAGTGCCACCTCTTTGTTGTAGATTCCTTTGTAATGAGTTGAATACAATTGTATATTGCCTCTCATATTCTGTGTGTCTTCTCATTGATAGTTATTTGTTCTTCTGGATTCTGCATGTTTAGTTGCTTATACATTGGTAATCATGTGTGCTCTTAATTCTGACAAGTTGTGTCAGAGCTTTGGGGAGTTTCGGTCCTATCAATTGGTATCAGAGCGAGGTTGGACGTTCTCAGAGCGAGCTTGACTAACAGATGTTCCAAATCTGTTAAGTGTTTGTTGATTACAGGTTACTCACAGGGGTTGCTGTTTGAGTGGGAGTATAGCAAGGCAGAAGATGGTACGATGAGAATGAAGGAAATCAGGCACAGAATTAACACCACATGGAGTGTGGTGGGTTGTCTTCGAGTGGGAGCTTGGAGAGGAATACTAGCCAAGATACAGATTGGACAGAGTACTGGTTTTGGGTACAGGTGCAGCTCTTTATCTCCAAGTGGGAGATTGTTAGGGTGTGGAGCTAAAAGCTACACCTTAAGGCAAACAGATAGGAGGGTTTCTAGCGCAAGCAGTCGCCGGCGTCGGCAGGCCACACCGACGTCGGTCAGGTGACGCAGAAAGGAAACCGGCGACGGCAGGATGTCGGCCGACGTCGGTCACCTCCAAGAGGGCAGGGACCGACGTCGGTCACCTGTAGCGGTCTGAACTGCTGTTTACGAACAGTCAGTTAAGTGAACGCAAAGTTTGCATGGTAAAGGCTTGTTCGAAGCCTTGAGCCGCAAGTCTAGTCAGTGTATGCATGAGATCTATATAATAGACTCATGGGCTGTATTGTTAAGTGGAGAATTTGGAGAAGAGCTATGTGAAGCTTGGAGAGTTCTTCCCATGGTGGAATCAAGTAGGATTCCCCATGTGTGTTTAAGTAAGATCAGGTTTGACTTGCAGGGGTGTATGGATGCGAGGTTCAGAAAGGAGATCAGCGCGGGGATGTTAGATCCAAGGTGACAGCAATACATCAGCAAGGTCATGGAGAGATCTACTTGGAGTACGGTTGTGTACTCGATTGTACAGATGTGCAATGAGGTGAACAACAGCTTGTGTTAGCTGTGTGTTGTGACCTATGAGAGAAGATTACTCTGGAGGGAAGTTTACTGTAAGTCCACAGGATGTGGAAGAAAGAGTGCCACCTCTTTGTTGTAGATTCCTTTGTAATGAGTTGAATACAATTGTATATTGCCTCTCATATTCTGTGTGTCTTCTCATTGATAGTTATTTGTTCTTCTGGATTCCGCATGTTTAGTTGCTTATACATTGGTAATCATGTGTGCTCTTAATTCTGACAAGTTGTGTCAGAGCTTTGGGGAGTTTCGGTCCTATCATGGTGGTGGGTGCCATCCTTGCACAACCTGGTAAACAAAATCTAGACCATCCTATATATTTTTCTAGTCACAAGCTAACACCGATGAAGAGAAATTATTGTACTATAGAATGAGAAGCATTATCCATGGTGTATGCACTAATAAAGTTGTACCAATAATTGGTAACCACTCTATTCACATTATTTATGGATCATGAGGTACTCAAGAACCTTGTGAATAAACCCATGTTATATCGATGAATCTATCAATGGATTTTTTTGTTCTAGGAATTCTAGTTCTCTATGGTAGTAAAACCTATCAAGGTTAATTTTGATCTTGACTATCTATCACATATTGAATCTAGTGAACCAATGCAAATAATTAAAGATGACTTACTTGATGTAAAATGTTTTCAATTCACACATGTGCTTAAAGAATTAGATATAATATTTGTTTTCTTTACAATAAGTTTAGTTCCAGACCATATTAGCACCCAGGAGAAGAATTAACTTATTGTACGCATTATCCTTTTCCAGCTTATTGGTAGGGACATGTATAAACTTGGATGTGATAGAATATTATGTAAGTGAGTAATGCAACATGACTACACAAAATTAAATCAATAGTCCATGAGGGTATCACCATAATACATTATGATGGTGATGTAATGGCACAAAAGGTTCTCCTAGCTAGCTTGTGGTGGTCCACCTTATTCAAAGATGCCAAAGCTTATGCACACCAATGTGATATTTGTTAGCACGTAGGTAAAACCAATCGAAGGGATGTTATGCCTCTTCATCCAATCCTCACTTACAAACCCTTTGAGAAATGGGATATTTGTTAAGTTATGGAGCTAAAAGCTTCACAGGTATGCAAAAGTGGAGGTTGTTGAGTTAAAGAGTAACTGACGTCGGTAGGACAACCGACATCAGTCATATTTAGCTACAAAATAACCGACATTGGTTATGGATTGGCTAGCATCGATTAGACAGGAATCAACGTCGGTCATCTGTGTGTTCCAGAACTATTCTAATTTTAGACGAATAGTTAGTTTGCATGTAAAGACTAATTTTAGTCTTGAGTCTGCTTTTCTAATTATTATTTGCTTGGGGATCTATTTAAGAGACCCATGGGGCTGTATTGTAATCAAGGACAATGACAAGATCCTTCAAAGTGTAAGATTAGTTAGATCTACAAGAGTGCAAGATCAGGGAGATCTACATGGTAAGCAAGGTTAATTAGATCTGCAAGGTGCAAGATCAAGAAGATCTACTTGTGTGTGTGAAACAACCATTGGGTTGATTGTCACTGGAGGGAACACGTCAGTGTTGAGTTGTTTGTAATTTATTGTGAGAGAGAGAGAACTCTTGAGGGAGAATTAATGGACACCCAAGAGGTGTGGGAAGAGTGAGATTTCTTCATTGTATTTCCTTTTGGAAGAGTGTTAATACAGATTGTATTATTTCTCGTATCACCTATTCTTTGCTATTTTTGAATTCTAGTTACTTATTACTTCTAGTTTAATTCCGTGTTTAGTTTCTTATACAATAGTAATCAATTGAGCTCTAAGGTACTAACATTTGGTATCAGAGTGAGCTACATGATCCTAATAGGTGGTATCAAAGCTTTGTGTTCTAGATTCCTGACAATATTTATTTTTTTGGGCCCATTAACCCTATTACAAGATGAACCGATGCACACTACATCATTACCACAAATGACTATCTCACACACTAGATTGAAGTAGTGCCCACATGCGATTGTATTACTACAACCACTACCAGGTTATTTTGGGAAAATATCATCACCATATATGGATGCCCTTTTAATTTAACAAGTGATCAAGGCACTCACTTCCTCAATGAGATGATACACATCCTCCTCATTGAGTTCATGATTACACACCATAAAACAACTCCATACCACCCACAAATAATGATATTGTTGAAGTTTTTAATAAAATAATGGACCATACATTGCCAAAGATTTGAAATATCATTTGCATTGATTAGGAAGATCGAGTTTCTATAGTATTATAGGCATATTGAACCACATACAAATGATTGAACAAGAATACTTATTTTCATCTTGTCTTTGGTGTTAAAGAATTTTTACTGGTGGAGTTCCTTATTCCTTCTTTACATATTGCATGCATTAGCCAACTAGATGATGAATAATATCTAAAAGTGCATCTTAACACTTTATTACAATTAGATGAAACATGTTTTTTTCACATTGGAGTCTAGGAGTTGAAAAGCATAAGTAGAAATCTTGGCATGATAAACATCTCAAAAACAAATCTCTCTCTCTTAGTATACATGTGTTGGTCTATGATTCCAAGTTCATGTGCCACTCCAGTAAACTTTGCATACATTGGGATGGTTTATTAATCATTCATCCTATAGGAGTATTCAAGTTAAAATGGTTAGATAGACAATTTATTATAGGACATTTTAATGTTAGTCCGCTTAAACCCTACCATTCTATATAATACTTTAAATTTTATTTATAAGGCATATGCCACTAGAATAGTTTAGGATTCTAGATTATTTTCAAATAAAGTGTAGGCTTGTTTTCATTCCTTAAGGTTTAGGTCTATTTAAACACTTGGTTCTCTTTTGTTTTAGTGATATTTCATTTTATCATGTCTATGGAGTATCACTGACATATTTTAATGTGGGGTAAGTTTCAAGATAGATAAACTAAGGCTAGAATTGGGAGGAATCCTGCACATATGGGGTGCACAAGTGAAATCATGATGGCATCATGCACATAATGGGAATGAAAGTGAAAGAACATAAGGTTAGGAAGGCACATAGGAGGTGACATGTGACTGGAATTTGTAAAAATAATAGAAAAGAAAAATCTATTATACATGGGTCAAAAAAGTAGTTCCCACCTTCAAAAAATATAAGTTTAAATATTTTTAAAACTAGCATGCACTACGATAAAATCATGAGGATGGGATAAGTGTATTGGATTGATAAAATGTTAAGCATAATGGCAAACATTCCAAATAGATGTCGTGGCATACCATTTGAGAGCATTAATGAGTGAAGTGATGGATGAAGGCATGGGAGAATAAATGGAAGCAAGACTTTAAGGCTATATAAGGTTTGGAGGGTACTCATTATATAAATTTATTATTAAAATATTTTAAATTTATAAAATTTATAGAGTTTAAATGAAGCATATTCAAGCTACAAGAGTGAATTTATTAAATTACAGTAACAAATTCAAATCTAGGAAGTGAGGCAAAAATTGTGATAAAAGGAAAAGAGTGGAATGATAACTAAGGAGGATCTTTAGATAGAGTTACAGGTTACAAGTATCAACATCCACCATTAAAAGGAAGCTGAAGCAAGAAGATCAAGGAAGTTGCAAGAAGGAATCATGTATTTATTCAAGAGAGTCAGAAGGCCATGTGTCAACCTTCAAGCATCCTGGGGGGTGATGTGGCCAAAATAGAAGGCCATGAGAAGTAAGCCTTTGATATTATTCCATGAATAATAAGAGCATGAGGGCATAATAGATGTCCTACTTTTATCCAGGAGGAAGTTCCTAGCGAGTTTGATGTGCAAGAAGAAAACTTGACATAGCGAGTGATAGACACATGTATTATGAAGGAACTAACAATGGCATGCGAGGGGAAAAAGAAATCTACAACACCACCTCTACCCTCTATTTTAATTGAATAAATAAAATACCTTAATTTAGTCTTGTATGGTGTAAATTGGGATTCTAAGGTTTATTGCTACCAAGAGATTGACTATAATCACCATTAACCAGGAAATGAGGGAGAATTGTAGTGTAACTACATGTTTGAGGGATAAAACACCAAGAATGAGGTCACTTATAACCTCACAGTATTCAATCTACTAAATGATGTTAGAGTGTTCCAACTTTTCAACCTACCTTATTTTGGGAAGCCCATGGAGGCAATAAGATTTCTAATCTCGCATGTCCATGAGGACTATTTATACTTTGCAAGGCATAGGATGTGGATCATTGCCTAATGGATCAATAGGGTAACTGGGTTATAATGTTCTAGCATAGACCATAATGTGGATATGGAGGACCATGAGGTAGATGAAAAGGTAGTGGTAGCACTAAAGTATAAAAAGGAGGGCCACACCATGTACATTTTTAGCTTCTAAGATCCTTCCATTTGGGTAGATACATACATGGTTATGAATAATCTTGGGGGTGAGGATAGATGGAAAGAGGTTGACATGGTAAACCTCTATGTGGTAAGTCAGATGGCCCAAGGGAAAAAATATAATTACACCTAGTACTTCATTGAAAAGATTGTGGAAGATGTTGAAAAGGCCTACCACTTGCTAAATCATAAATTTCCTTGGGGTGTGATTCTTATTTTATTGGTGTTTGATGAATTAGTGTTCTAGAATACATCGGTAAGGAACTAGAGTGGGTTTACCCACTTGATAACAAATATCCTATTCTAATAATGTTGTCTCCCAAAAATAACAGCTCATTTTTGGAACAACATTTGAATTATTTTAGTTCTACAAACCAAAATAATATCTTCCATTTTCAAAATTTGTCTTAGATATTCAGATTTATCATTTTCAAAGCTTCTAAAAAAATCTATGGACTCTATAGGCTTGAATCTATGGACTCTGCAGACTTGAATCTACGGACTCAGTAGGAAGAAGAATCTACGGACTGTGTAGGAAAAGGAAAATCTACAGACTTCTACAGGCGGTTTTCAGTCAAAAGAATTAATTTTCAACATTTGTTCATTTTGTGGGATTGGTTCAAAGTTTTGGTTTAATTTAAAATCTTCATCAGCAAGCATCTGAATACAAAAGGAGACCTGAATCATTGAACCGTTGAACCATTGAACCAATTTGGTTCAAAGGTTCAATGGGTTCAAAGTTCAACAAGTTCAATGTCATTGGCAAAAGTTAAGCACTTCATAAAGGTTCAAAGCCTTGGTTTGATGGTTAGTTCAAAGACATGGTTCAAAGGCAAGTTCAATGTTCAGTTCAATGCTTAGTTCATCGGCTTGGTTCAATGTCTTGGTTCAATAGAATGGTTCATCGCCAAAGTTAAAAGAAGCCCGAAGGCCATTCAAAGACTACCTGAAGGATAGATACCCTTGCGGGAGGCTCTTCCTGACTCAAAATGGGTCATTTTTTAAGGCCCAAAAGGGTGAGTGCAATCTGGAAAAGTGCCAAACAAAAAAGCTGAAAGAAGACAAAGGAATGACACACCCAAAAATGTCAAATTCAACACAGTGAATTAGCCATTGATCCTTTAAACATACAGACTGAAATACAATCATAGATCTCAAAGTCAAGACTAGCAGAAAGTAGAAAAGGCACATAATAGTAAATTAAATCCAAGACCCAAGTCAATTAGCCGAACAAGGAGGAACAATGAAGATAAGATAAGATCACTAGGTGGAACATTGAAAGTTACAAACTTTCAATAAGCGTGACTTATTTCCTTACATTGATAAAATCAAATGGGTAAAGCACCCCTAAGTTTTGGTGTGTCTCCTTAATAGATTCCAATGCAAAATGATGTATTGATTGTTCCCAAGTCCTTCTTGAAGAGACTATATAAGGGACTTTCTTCTATTGTAATAAGGATCTCTTTTTATATTTAGAACGAAACTCTACCCAAATTGAGAGGCATCATTGAGACTTTGTGCTCAGTCTGTTAATCATATTTTGTTACTGAAATAAGAAAGCAAGGGACTTTTTCATACTTTGCGCTATGATTTCTTCGTTATTAAGGAAACTATTCTTATGTCTTTTTCCTTGATATATTTTCTGTTCCATTAATTCAACAAGCAGATTTAGTAAAATTAGTCAGGAAGGTGTCCTGAAGAATCAATTGTGGAGAGACTCTGTGCCCCCATAGCTGCCTTCAGTGTGTTTTCTTTTCATTATTGTGTAAAGGAATTTGAGAAGACTTTGTGCCCTCATTGTCCTTCGTATATTACTCTTGAGCATTTCAAGTAGAGACTTTGTGCTGTATCTCAATTTGCTGGTTACTAAACCCTCAATTACATTTTACTTTTATTTCCAGGAGTATTCTTGTGGTTTGCTTAATAGTATTTCTGAAAGAAGAGGAGTACTATCTATCATTTCCCCTAAGTTTTTCCTTTGATCCGTGCGCATCATTTTTGAAAGAAGAGAGATGGATGATTTGTCCCACCCATGAGTATTATTTTCTATATATATATATATATATAACATACCTACAGGGAACCTCCCCTTGATGAGAGGAGAGATTAGTGTCTTTCTGATGTGGTAAAACTACACATTTGGATGACTAATCTTCCTACTTTAGCTGATTAGACCTATTTTGTTTATCAGTATGTTGATCGAAAAAATATTCAACCAACAAATATTTCAAATGTTCAAGTGTTATCTCCACTTCCCACAATCGAAAAATGAAAGGATGGTTCGAGGGGATGAATGAAGCTGATAGATTTCACCAAGATCTCTGAATAATGATCATGTGATAAATTTTAAATTCCTATAGAGGCAAAATGAGAGCTCTGAAAACAAGAAAATTCCACAAAGGAAATGTTTGCATTATCCACTTTAGGTAAAAAGAAAGTACATATAGGGTGAGATTAGGTCACCAAAAAGGTAAAACCCTAACTCATAATTAGAACCCACTTAAAGGTAAATGACCCCTAATGACCTAATTAACTAACCTAAGTAATCTAAAAAGACATGTAGATAAAACCACTAGGTGGGAAAAATCCTACACTAACACCCCCCCTAAAGCATAGCTTAGGTGGGTAAAAGAATTGGGTCCCAACAATGAGGCTTAATGAGGTACCCAAGTACAATTCAACTCCCATAAATTAGGGTAAAGAGAAAACTTGTAGGAACAAAAATCCTCCCCAAAAAGAGAGTGAAGAAGAGAAAAGGACTAAAAATCCCCACTAAGGACTAAAATTGACTATAGCCATTTGGTGTCCCCCAGAGGAATGCTCAGAAGTGACTATGAATCAAAAGTAGATGTAGTGAAGAGTGGATTACCCTAGAACAATGAGTTTGTCCACCAAGTGCCTGATGGATATTCAGCTAAGGTATAATTCCTATGAAAGGAATGATCCACATAATACAAGGTAGGTGGCCCAATTTCTCTATGCCAAGGTGGTGCAATAGAAGTAGAGGCGAAGAAGGTTTATAAGATCCTTTGTAACTATGGAATTGACTGCCTTATGTTTGATGTATCCTAGATCAGTAGACTATTACGTTATAATGTCAGAATTAGACTAGAGGTAGGTGGGTTAAGAACTAACTCTTGAATATATATAAGGTGACATGGAGATGGTGGAGGTGTATCCACTTCAATATTGTAGTCATCTCTAGAAGAAGAGTTGTCAATATCAAAAAGAAGCTCAAGCTCAAAAGTGTCAATAGGTATAGGTGAGTTCGAAGAGGAATCTAAAGGAGATTTATAAGAAAAGTGTGAGAAGTTATATATCTAAGTTTGATGATCAACCATTCCCATAGCCAAAATAGTATCACTATGAAACTCTGCGATGTACACTAAATTTGAGTGAATTCAACTCGCATGCCTAGACTAAGGTGAGTTATTTGGTAGACTGAAAATAGATTAGTTGAGAGTGAGGGAACGCTTAGAACATTATTGAATGTTCCACCACTCACTTCAATAGACCCTCTCCCAAAAACCTTTTTAGAAGTGTTGTCACCTAGTTGTATAGAAGACATGTCACATGGTTCCAAGGAACTGAACTCAATTTGTGAAGAGGCCATGTGATGTGAAGCACCAGAGTCAATGACCCATGTAGGAGGAGTTGAAGGCACAACTGTAACTAAGGATTTTCCATTATATTTCCCCTTGTTATTTTCTTTTACCTTTTCTTTACCAGATTTGTCTGCCTTAGTGGATTCATGGGTTGATGAAGATGGTTTGATATAATCTAGAACACCTATGTTGTTCTGAATAAGAAGGATAGTAATGTGTTCAATTTTTTTCTTCAAACATTTAATCTCATCATGCTTACCTAAGAAATTCCCACATTTGATCTAATCTTTCTTAGGCTTATAATTGGAAGAAGAGGTCACATTCTTTGAGTTGGAGGCAACATTTTTTCACCCTTCTCAACATTTTTCTTGGTCTGCTTTCTCTCTCTACTATTAGAATCCTTATCTTTCTTAGCAAGTAATGCATGATATTTAGATGACTTCACTATGCCCATCTGTATCAACTTATCTTACTCCCAAATCAGGTTAGCAACAAAGGTATCTAAAGAAGGCATCTTCCATGTGATGTCAAGAGCACTCTTAGTGGCATGAAAAGTGGACACAAATAAAGAATATTCAGAACCCAGTTTAGAGAGTATTAACAAAACAAGTTATTCATCTTTATTATCAATTCCACATGATTTCAACTACAATCTCAAAAGTCTGAACTTGGTGAAAAAATCTTGAATAGTGTCAAATTCATCTGGGCTCAATCTAATGAGCTCATTTTCTAGCTCATGTCCTCTCATCACATCTTGCACTCCAAAGAGCTTGGATAGTGTGGTCCACACTTTAGTAGGTGTTTTGATAGATTCAATGTGAAAGAGTAGATCTGGAGAGATTGAGAGACACAATAGTCCATGGACTTTGTCACAATGATTAAACCATTTGATTTTTACTCCAGCATCAATAGGTTCAGTCTTAGGGCCCATTATAATTTGATGGTAACCCTTGGATTGCAATATGATTTCCATTTTAGGTTTCCTTACATGATAATTAAATGGTATAAGTGGACTAATAGATTGTGAATCCATAGTGTAGATGTAAATATTACTATAGTAAGTAAAAAAGTGATGCAAAAAAAAGAAAGACTGAATACACAACAAACACACAATTAACCCCTTAGAACTATCAATAAATGACCCCCCTTAAATGTCTTAAATACAAGCATGCTCTTATAGACGTCATATTCAACCAAAAATGCATCTTAAGTAGTAGGTGCATAGGTATAAGGAACTAGAGGAATGCTAGATACAATCAATAATGTGTTCAAGAGTGTATAAAAAATATAAATTTTTTTATAGCTATGGAAGATGAAATGATAGGTCTAATGTGTAGAGAAAAAAAAAACAAGCACTTTTGAAGAAAATGGCACTCAAAAAGGAGTTACCGATCAAAAGTTATGGCACTTAAAAGTTCATACTTCAACATATTCCTAGAACCTTTCCAAAAATGGAACATACTTGTGTTTTTTTCACCAAAAATTCAAAAAAGGAAACAACTTCAGTATTTCAAATAATTTCATCTTATAAAATAATTAATGAGTAATTGACCCTGGAAAACTTGAATGGGTCTAGCGAGCAGGTAATCAGGGTTGAGAAACTTGATTACTTATAAGTTGTCACCATGGAGAAACTCAATTACTTATAAGTAGAAGCACTTGAGAAACTTAATTTGATCTATGAGCAAGTAGTCAAGTAGTTAGGGTTGAGAAACCCAATTACTTATAAGTTGTCACCCTAGATAAATCTGATTAATTCCAAGTAAAAACACTTGAGAAACTTGATTTGGTCGATGAGCAAGCACAAGCACTTTGGAAACCTGATTTCGTCAGCGAGCAAGTAGAAGCACTTTAGAAACCTGATTTGGTCATAAAACAAGTAGAAGCACTTTAGAAATCTAATTTGGTCAGAAATTAAGTAGAAGAACTTCAAAAACTTGATTTGGTCTATGGAGAGTAAATTGGGGTTTGCAGGCTGGATTACTTCAATCGTACGGATGATGACCAGATAGAGTAAATTGATTTTTTTGGAAAATTCATGAACTTTCTCAAAAAAATAAAGATAACCCATTTGAGATCTCAAAAAACCCAAAAAATATATGAAATTATATTTTTCATTTGAGGCCTTTTGACATGTGTTTTGAGGTAGTTTTCAAAAAATGCCTCTAAGATCAAAAATGATAGCCGTACAATATGAAAAAATAGCAAGGTGAATGCAAAAGGATATTACAAAAGGAGAAAACTGCATGAAGATATCATGAAAGCTCTGATACCATGATAGATTTTTCCAAGAGCTCTGAATAGTGGCCACCTGATAAATGCCCAATTCCTATAGAGGCATAACGAGAGCTCCAAAAATAAGAAAATCCACAAAGGAAATGTTTGTATTAGCCACTTTAGGAAACAATAAAGTACATAGAGGGTGAGATTAGGTCACCAAAAAGGTAAAACCCTAACTCATAATTATAATCCACTTAAATGACCCCTAATGACTTAATTAACTAAGCTAAGTAAGCTGAAAAGACATGTAGATAAAACTACTAGGTGGGAAAAATCCTACACTAACAGAAGCATTTATAAATGAATGGTGCATCCCCAAGGAGTTGCCTACGTAGATGTGAACTCAAACCCAATTTTATATTATACAAATTTATTCAATTACGTGAATTTGGATGGAGCCTGTCGATGACTTGTCAAGGTGGCTGAAGTTACCATATGCTTTCACTACCAAGTATTTCAAGAATTTTATTAATCGCATACTGACATGTGGAAGGTGAGCATTAATACTAATAAAATTAATGATGAAACTCATACTCTTCATAAATTATATGTCTACCCAAGGAAGAAGGCATATAGGGAGGAGAACAAATTGGATAACATTGATATTAACACACACCAAATTATTGTCAAGGATCACATTCATGTTTTATATTACATGTTAAATCCTAAGATGAAGGTTTTATAAAACCATGAGGTCACTTGAGAAACCCTTCCTCTTTCACCAAAAATAGCAGCTCAAAAAGTTAGCAAAGACAAGAGAAGAGGCCAAGTTTTGATGCCTTTGAGAGTGAATAAGAGGATCAACCTAAGTGATAAATGATGGGCCTATCACCTCAAAAATACCAAGGGATGCCTACAATATAGGAATAAGAGGGACTCGATACCACCTAACAAAAAAAATTTCCTTTAGGATAAGATCATTCTACGCTAAGTGTTGGGGTATCTGAATAAATGGTAATGACTCCTAAGGCATCACCTGAGAAGGAACCTACACCAAGGGTACCAAATTAATCCTCCCCTAAGCTAAAAAAATATTCTTGAAAATAGCAAGAGGTGCCTACCCTTGATGACGTGCAAGTAGACATTGAGAGTCCCACTAGTGAAGAGGGAGAGGATGAAGTGTAACTTTAGACATCGGTGATTAGGATGTTGGCCTGAGTGGCCAAAAATAAGTGGATCTAAATGTTGAGATACTCAAGCATGATCCTAATAAGGGAAAAGGGCCTATTAAGGAATCTGAGTAGCAACAAAGAAATAAGGGTGATAACCTCCTCATTCATGGTTATCTCTAATAAAACATTCCTAAAGAGGAATTATATATGTTAGAATATTTCCTCGAGGAAGACTCCTCCAATCAAAAACATCACAAACTCTCCTTTTACATGGATATTTTTAATGAGGAACACTACTTTGATCTCCCATTAGCTAGCACAAAGTTGGTACCGGAGGGGGAGGATCTTACTAAGGAATTTT